>JAFIRS010001315.1:0-145000 GCA_018342105.1 Gonioctena quinquepunctata
TGAATCATCTCAGTGGTTAGGGTGATTGAAGAATATGAAAAGTAGCTGTGACGCTGATGCTAGTTCATGCATACTGAAATGAATGCGCGATCCCTTTCCCATCGAATTCGATTTCATAATACACATACGCAGTGCCCAAGGTCATGCAAACGCCTTGAATCATCGCAGAGTTGTTGAAGACTTTGAAAAAATCAATAAACCTGTGGCGTTGATGTTGACTCGAAAGCCGTGCACACCCCCCCATTGATGAATCATCTCAGTGGTTAGGGTGATTGAAGAATATGAAAAGTAACGCTGATGTTAGTTCGAAGGTTATGCACCACACTCTCATGCATACTGAAATGAATGCGCGATCCCTTTCCCATCGACTAGCGTTACAAAAAACAGTTCAAACCCAATCAATGATACACGACCTTCAACCTCCCCATCTCAAGGTTACTTCAAGGTTAACACATACACACATAGCCAACCCCCCCTTCTCAAGGTCATGGGGAGGGGGGTCAAGGTCATGGGGAGGGGGGGGATCCCTGAAACCGGCTCAAACCTACTACTTTTATTCATATATAGGGTGTCCCAAAATAAAATAAACAACTGAGTTCTGTTTTTTCAATCGGAGAACCCCCATTTTTAATAGATTTTGGTTTTCCACTGAATTGTCGATATAACGCACCCAGGTTTCTTGGACTTATCTACAATAGTTTTTGACTTATATCAGTTAATGTGTCAAAATAGCGTCGTGCATAGACCCACAGAAAAATTCATAACTCCAGAACCATTCAAGATAACTCAACCAACTTTTTTTCAGTCGATTTCTTAGGCTCTAGCGCATGTTTTGAAATGAAGGAGAATTCGGATCCGATGTTCCTTCGCCCACTACGATTTTTTGAAATTGATAACTTTTGAGACGGTGTGACCCTGGGTCTTGTTAGATTACATACATGCCCAAATCTTGGTGGGCAGGAGGAGTGTTCTTCTTATAAACAAAAAAAACTAGTTTTATGAAGTCAACTATGGAAAACACCTGAGCATCTTCTGAGGATGGAATATCATTCAGAAAAAGATAATACCAAGCAGGTATAAGAATCATAATTTACACATCCAAGAAGAGGTTTCCGATGTCAAGAATCTAACAGAAAGAAAGTAAAATTCCTTCGATGATTTCTTTCCCTCTCCGCCACTGAATTTATGGAATTGCACGACATCTGATCACCAGTTTAAGACTGTATGAAGAGAACAAGGTGAGTATGAATCATTATATAGGTATGAGGTCCATACGCTTCTTAGGTAACGTTGTATGTACTTCCTACGATTCTATTTCAGCACTACGTGGCCATCTCCCAATCACATTTTCCTAACTATTTGATATCTTGAATTGAAATACACACTTCATTGATGAATCTGAACATACAAATAGCAATCTTAGGAACAGGAAGGATAAATATGGGAACATTATAGAGATGAGGGTACCCAATTTAACTTCAACGATACCCTGTAATGTTCCAATAATATTTCTCTGCTAAAATGACTTACTAAATCGTGGAATACACTTTATCAATCAAGTTGATCGATATAATAATAACTTTGCAGGTAGAAAAACAGATCTTGGAACTTTTTAAGCATGTAAGAGTCAGCTTCAACTTCTACATTACCCTGCAATTTTTCAATAATCTCTATCTACTTATTTCACACCTCAAATAAAAGAATATACTTTCTTGATGAAGCTGATAGGAAGAATAGTATCCTCAGAGTTAGTGAAACCAAATCTAAGAAATATGTAAACCAAATCTGGGAAATATTATGAACATGTAGGGATGACACTTCAACTTTCACGCTACCCTTTCATCTTCCTAGAATATTTTTCTACTAGTCAAATATACCAAATGGAAGAATACACTTTTCTCGTCAAGATGATATGCTTCTTACTCACCTTATCGAGCTGGAGAGTTGAAAATAGAGTTTTAAAGTGAAAGTTGTCCTGTAGCGTGGGATGTCAACAATACGTCAAAGACCAAAGTTTATGGCTGAAATTTGGTAAATGCCGTATTTTTTAGAAGGGAAATCTGATTCTTACTGTGCAACAGATATCTTAGGGTACTTTTATGCAAGTTTAAGATTGCGAATCCATTCGAGAAATTAGAATATTGGCAAATTCCAGTCGGATAATTTTGGATTCTTGGAAACAAAGGCGGTCACCCTAGAAACCGATTTATTCCTATAAAAGCGAGCACAAAATCGATCAGAAAACAGTTCAGTTTGGGTCCTGGTCCTGACAAGATATCCTGTTATGGAATTATATGTAGGTTAGGTGACTTGAATCATTTTTAATCCATTTTTACTGAAACTGAAATTGTATGTATGAGTTGAACATTTATTATGAATCATGACAGTTGACATTGTGGAAGTAGGTCAAAACGGAGCGGCCGGCTGTAAGTTGGATTTTCACGGCGAGTTTTCCGACATATGTGTTTTGATGAGTGGTTGTTCATCGCTAATTTGGATAAATGGTGAGATTGGTATAATTAAATTATTTTACAGGTGATTGTGTGCATATATGATAAGTGCATATTGTATTTACTAATATTCTATGGTTATTTCTTCCTTAAGGTCAACATAATGGTTTGATATGTTGAATGAATTTCATAGGTATACATATGATACATATATATTGCTCTATAATTTTTTATTAATTCTGTCTTGATATTGGTATATTTAATTTATTTCATGGGTTATTGCTTACACATTTGATGTATACATATTGTGTCACTGATGATTTAGATAATATAAATGGTAAAAATTTTCCTTTTTTATATAATAAATATATATATATATATATATATATATATATATATATATATATATATTATATATATATTTTATGTTATGTATGCCATTTGTAAATTTTAGAAGACAAAAAAGCCACAAAAAGAATAAATAATAAATAATTACCAATTTCAAGAGTTTGCTTGTAAATAACTTTTAAAATTCAATGTATTTTATGAGCGTAGGTATGATATGGATAGATAAAAATGTCGAAGTACTATGAAACAGTCAATTATATACACTATCAAAATTATCATAACTCATAATTGCTCAAAAGACAATTAAAAGTCAAGATTTACAAAATTATCATGAATAAAAAGTAATCAACACATTTATTAACTTGAAACACTCTGTACATGAAATTGTAGCAAACTAAAAGTTAGCCAATGAGAGAACAGCAAACGTCTTTATGAAAGATAGCCAATCAGAGAAGAGATGATCAGATGTAAAGTTGGAAATTGTGAGAGAATGGCAAAGAAAAGATATCATAAGCAATTATTATTCAAACTTGTAATTAATGATAAGAATGGGAATTTAATTGTGTGGATAAATTGTGCAACATTAATATAAACAGTGCGAAGTGACAATTTGGTGCGCGAATTTGAAATTTCAAATGGAACAACAACAATGGCAAGATGTTGCGAAGCGACGAAAAAACAAAGCTTCGAGGAGATCAAAAATATTTTACAAAGCGGAAGCACGCACAAAATTTCACTAGAAGAAAATGGAATAATTCCACCATTTGCTGAACAGAACAAGATTACCTTGATGATATCGTATATCCACCATTCCAAAAGCTGAGTCCCGCATCGATACGTTCCTGACACATAGTTTTGCAGTCCTAACGAAGGCTGGAGAGAGGCGACTTCCTATTTTTTTATGGTATAGTTGTGAACACCAACAGTTCCAACCAGGTATAAAACCTTTAATAGTGCTTTCCCGGTCCTGAACTATTTCACATATAACATTTCTCACATTCGATGAACTCTATGTCACTTTTTATGAACAAAAACAGAAAATTACTCTCACAGAAAAAAAGAGGTTCTGTTTATCTATCCATGATATGCATTTTATGATTATCCGTGAATAATTGTTTGATTCACTCTAGCATAAGTTATTTCTCGTAGGCTAGGTATTTTTAAGTCTTCCTGAATAAAGGAGATAATTGTTTTTTGATATTTGGTTTGTTTATTTTCTCACAATGATCAACTAACAAAATGAAGATCATTCAATAAACTGAAGTTAGCGACCAGTGGCCAAATTCCTTTTGAACCGACTATATGAGATAAGGGCGTACCAACTGTTGTTAGCTGTGGCGAAGAAAATAATAATTGTTGGTAGCGTGACGAGAGAACAGTGACGTTCGCTGACAATTATTATTACAGGGTCAGAAATATCTATTTACATCATACAAATTTGGCTCTCAAAGAATAACAAAAAAATAATTAGCTATCTTCATTTTAAGTTACCAATTTATAGATTTTTCAAATTATCAAACCATATCAATTGGCGCCCAACGCGGTGCAAAAACATATTAATTATTAAAATAATAAAAAAAAAAATTATATTTTCAATTCATCAAACCATAACAAGTGTCGCCCAACGCGGTGCAAAAATAATATTCGAAAGCAAAATAAAATAAATAAAATAATATTATCAATTTTCAATTAACAAAACATAACAATTGGCGTCCCAACGCATGGGCAAGTAAGGGAAATATAATATTTCATAATATTTATCTGGTGGGAGAAAAAGCAAGTAAAGGCAATATATCATTTCATAATATTTATTGAGAAAAAAGCGGAAAAGGCAAGAAAAGGAAATATAATATTTCTAGGCAGAGTAAGGGCAAGTAAAGGAAAAATATTCTTTCTCAATAACACTGGGTGAACATTAGCAATTGGTATTTCGAAGTAAGGCTAAATATTTGTGAATAAAAAATGGATTTGAGAGATGGTAAGAAATTTGGTTTAGAAGAAGGTGCAGAAGGTAGAGATAGGGGTGATCAGGAACAAGGAGAGAGTAGTAAATGCCACCACAACATGGCTTAATCCAAGGCGTCAAGCGACCCGTGCCGAGGGATGGATGATACCTGAGCCAGACAGGTATCACAAACGGAGCCTCTGGGATACATGGCGACCTCCCAGAGTAATCTGTCCTACACCTGCGCAGGGGGCACCGCAGGTGTGGACGACCCTTTCCCCTACACTCGTGGGAACGAAATGGAAACCACAGAGAAAAACTACCCTGGGGAACTTCCAGTTGAAGAAGACCCAACACCGATAGCGGGTATGGAAGTCGAGGAGATTCCAGTTGAATCACACTTGGCACCAGAAACCGTAAACCCAACCGAGGAGGGATCAGCAGATGGTCGAACACCTACTGAGAAACTCCCGGAAACAGAGTGGATTCCAAAGCCATTTGGTAAAATGGAAACCAAAAAGATTCTTCAGCTCAACAAAATCCAGGACATGGGGATAGATACTGAAGAATGGCTTGTCATTAAGAGACAAGAGGAGGCCTCGGGTCTAACTCTTGTCTTTCAATCTTCGACTGTGACGCCCTAAGTAGTAGGCGACACAGAACCTTTGGAGGGATCAGCCCGGAAACAGGCATGAATCCGAAGAACCTTATCAACAGGCTTCTAAACCTAATTAAAGGCACAAACCTGTTTGAATGAGAAACCACTGACGACAGAGTGATACAATAGACCCCAGCTGGTCGCAGTGTCAAGGGAAGCTAAGTGCTAACCCTGTCTCTGGCTCGTTAGCTTCCAACCAACCAACCAACCACCAAGGAGAGAGATATAGAAATAAAAAGTGAGAGTACACAAATGGAGAATAGTAAAATGTTAAAAATTCTTTTAGAAAAAATGAGGGAAAATATGGCAAGTATGAATGAAATGAAAGAAAATTCAGCAGGTATGGAAAGTAGATTGTCAAATGAAATAAAAGAGTTGAAAGAAAACACGGCAGGTATGGAAGAAAGATTAAGAGATTGTATAAGAAATGGATTTAGAGAAAACACAGATAGAAAGATAGAAAGTACAGAAGGAATATGTAAACCATTAGAAACAGAAAAAAAAAAAACAAATGTTAGTAACAATTTAATAGAAAAAGATGATAAGCAAATACAAAATATAAAAATGAATTTCGATCTCCAAAACAATGAACTTATAGGTAATATGAACGTGAATAATAAACATTTTGAGATGAAAAAGGGAAAAATAAAAAATAAAGTGAAAATAATGAAAATATATGACATTATAATAGCAAAAATAATCTTGAGTTACAAAAAGTTGACAAAAATGAAAAATAATAAAATGAAAAAAAAAAAAAAAAAAAATTTTGGATTGGAAAAAAAAAAAAAAGCAATAGTAATGCAAACAAATGACATCTACAGGGTGAATAGAATATTTGAAATGAAAGAAAGTAACATAAATAATAAAATAATAATGAGAATAAATGATATAAAAATGGCTAATGAAAATTTTGAAATGAAACAAAGAAATACATATAATGAAATAATAAATAATAATGTATAGTAAAATGTCCAAAATAAAAATAGGAAAGAATGAAAATAAATATTACGATAAAAACGAAAGAAGTTTGGATCTATAAAAAAGAAAATAGTTGAAAAAATTAACATGAAATTTCTATTGAAAATTTGTAAAATAAAAAATAAGCTTGCAGGTACAAGACAAGCAAGATTCCATAGAAGAAGAGATAAATAATAAAATGAAAATTTAGGAATTAAAAATGGAAAAGAAAAGGAAAAAATTAAAAAAATAATTTTTTTTAAAAAAAAAAAATAAAAACAAATGAAAAAAAAAATAATCAAGAGAAAAATATTAGAGGAAACAAAACAAGGAAGAAAAGAAAGATATTGAATAACAATCATAATAATGAAAAACAGAAAAGTTGATAAAAATATTGGTACAGGTTAGTTAAAGTAAAGTGAAAAACAATATAGATTACAAAGAAGGAAAAATATAGAAATGGATAATAAATATGTGAATTTTGAAGAAAAATGAAAAGAAATGAAAAAAATATTTTGTGTATAAAATGAATGTATGTGAGAAATGAAAGTGGATATGATAATAATAATACTAAAGAAGTATATTATAATAAATATGATGATGATGATGATAAGGTATAATGATAAATACAATGAAGGTATATATTGATGAATAATATGAAGGTATAATAATAAATAATATGAAGGTATATTAATGAATTATGAATGAATATAATATGTTAATTATGTATGAATAATGAAAAAGCGAAAGAGTATATGCACAAAATAAGAGTATATAATATGAGAGATTCAGATAAATAAAATATCCAATTCAATATGAATATTAAGAACAACTGAAGGAAGAGATAGGAAAAATAATAAAACAAAGTATAATTGAAAGAAGTACCAATAATGATAAAAATCTAATTGATAATAGGAAATAATATCAGTATAAAATATAAAATGAAAGTAAGATAATAATAAAATATAAAAAGTCATCTATGATGATATCTTGAAAAGTTTTCTCTCTTGATCCGAAAAGAAGTCCAAGTCAAGTTTTTCTGAAACAAAATAATATAGTACTAGTAGTTGTAAATGAGAGTTATTGTTGTAGAACTTGTTTTTCTTGAAGTCCAGCTCAAGAAGTTGTCTGAAAATAGAAAATTAGTATTAGTTAAAGTAAAATTAAAAATATAAATGAAGAAATTGATATTCAAAATTTTCTAACAAGTAGAAAATTATTGAATATAAATTTAGGAATGTTGTTATGTTATGTATGCCATTTGTAAATTTTAAAAGACAAAAAAGCCACAAAAAGAATAAATAATTACCAATTCCAAGAGTTTGCTTGTAAATAACTTTTAAAATTCAATGTATTTTATGCGCGTAGGTATGATATGGATAGATAAAAATGTCAAAGTACTATAAAACAGTCAATCATATACACTATCAAAATTATCATAACTCATAATTGCTCAAAAGACAACTAAAAGTCAAGATTTACAAAATTATCATGAATAAAAAGTAATCAACACATTTATAAGCTTGAAACACTCTGTACATGAAATTGTAGCAAACTAAAAGTTAGCCAATGAGAGAACAGCGAACGTCTTTATGAAAGATAGCCAATCAGAGAAGAGATGATCAGATGTAAAGTTGGAAATTGTGAGAGAATGGCAAAGGGAAGGTATCATAAGCAATTATTATTCAAACTTGTAATTAATGATAAGAATGGGAATTTAATTGTGTGGATAAATTGTGCAACATTAATATAAACAGTGCAAAGTGACAATTTGGTGCGCGAATTTGAAATTTCAAATGGAACAACAACAATGGCAAGATGTTGCGAAGCGACGAAAAAACAAAGCTTCGAGGAGATCGGAAATATTTTACAAAGCGGAAGCACGCACAAAATTTCACTAGAAGAAAATGGAATAATTCCACCATTTGCTGAACAGAACAAGATTACCTTGATGATATCGTATATCCACGATTCCAAAAGCTGAGTCCCGCATCGATACGTTCCTGACACATAGTTTTGCAGTCCTAACGAAGGCTGGAGAGAGGAGACTTCCTGTTTTTATGGTATAGTTGTGAATACCAACAGTTCCAACCAGGTATAAAACCTTTAATAGTGCTTTCCCGGTCCTGAACTATTTCACAAATAACATTTATCACATTCGATGAACTCTATGTAATTTTTTTATGAACAATAACAGAAAATTACTCTCACAGAAAAAGTGAGGTTCTGTTTATCTATCCATGATATGCAATTTTATGATTATCCGTGAATAATTGTTTGATTCACTCTAGCATAAGTTATTTCTCGTAGGCCAGGTATTTTTAAGTCTTCCTGACTAAAGGAGATAATTGTTTTTGATATTTGGTTTGTTTATTTTCTCACAATGATCAACTAACATAATTAAGATCATTCAATAAACTGAAGTTAGCCACCAGTGGCCAAATTCCTTTTGAACCGACTATATGAGATAAGGGCGTACCAACTGTTGTTAGCTGTGGCGAAGAAAATAATAATTGTTGGTAGCGTGACGAGAGAACAGTGACGTTCGCTGACAATTATTATTACAGGGTCAGAAATATCTATTTACATCATATCAAATTTGGCTCTTAAAGAATTACCAAAAATAATTAGCTATCTTCATTTTAAGTTAACAATTCATATATTTTTCAAATTATCAAACCATATCAATATATATATATATATATATATATATATATATATATATATATGGTTTTTACATATTACTCATTAGTCACCACACTCATACAATCCTCCGGAACAAACCCCGTCGGGGCACCCTCACAACACCATCATCCTCCGGAATAAAACCCGTCGGGTACCCACACGACTCCACAATCCTCCGGAATGAACCCCGTTGAGGCACCCACACAACACCACAATCTTCCGGAATAAACCCCGTCGAGGCACCCACACAACACCACAATCCTCCGGAATAAACCCCGTGAGGCACCCACACAACCCCACAATCCTCCGGAATAAACCCCGTTGAGGCACCCACACAACACCACAATCCTCCGGAATAAACCCGTTGAGGCACCCACACAACCCAATCCTCTGGAATAAACCCCGTTGAGGCACCCATACCACACCACAATCCTCCGAAATAAACCCCGTTGGGGTACCCACACCACAATCCTCCGGAATAAACACCGTTGAGGCCCTACACAACACCACAATCTTCCGGAATCCACCCAGTGGAGGCCCAGACTCAACAATTTCGATTTGGAATAAGCTTAGTAAATATCCAAGGCCTATGTTAATTGACTGATTCCAAGTATACTCCAGGTGAATGTGTATGGTTGATCATTATTTTTGAGATGTTTGATTTTCAGATTGAGTTATTAAAGATTGATCCTCATAGACCAATAAAATCGTGGCGGCAAATCATTTACATATTGTCCTGTTCTAATATAGTTCTCTTCCTTAGGTACTGGAAAGGAAAGGACGGATCCAAAATGGAATTTCACAAGTACAACACAATTACCTTCGGGATGCCCAGGTCCGTAACGAATAGAAATGATAACTAAATTCAATTTTCATTGCCATTCAGAATGTTCAAGTAATTTTCTTTATTCGATATTATCAATTCATTATCACTAACAAGTCAACTCAGTTGAAGAATAGAGTCAGCATTTCCAGCCACGATTAGTCTGTGTCTTACTTATAACATCGAGTAAAATAGAGAATTTTAGCACAACTGTGAAATAGTGGAACTGAATATGTTTATCATCGACCCATTGTTGCTTCGTGCAATAAATAAATAAATCCCCGTTTCAACACTTGTGCCAACATTAGTAATACTAAAGGGTGATCGTGGAAAGTAACGGGTTTGTGGGTATGGGTGCACTCAAAGGTATTTCTGTCCATCAGCGGACGAGGTCCCTGCAAACTCCTTGATGTATGACGAGGTAAATATATTAGTGGACTATTCACACACGTTGTCGGGAGTAAATTCTATAGGAATTTTGGGCAAGATATCAGACTAATAAATTTTCAAACAATCTCACGAATTTGCATTTTGAATACAGTCTGTCCTCCTGGACTTCAAAGAATATTGTGAAGATAAAAAAATTGAAATTTAACAATGGTTCCTGGTTTGAACCTGGAATACTCAATTTGTGGAATATATCTAGGTCATATTAGTTGAATCCTATCAGTACCACATTAAATCTTCAAGTAATATTCGTCTGGAATTGATTTTTCGTACTTGACCGGGGCTCATCATGACAATTTAATAGCTAAATTGAAAAATGTTGAAATGAGTATGATTGTAGGGCCACAATGTTACTCTCTGCTAAGCATGGATCCCGGCTTCACTCATATTTCCAAACCCTAAATATAAATAGAACGTACTGTGAAGACTGGCCGAGGATGGTAACGGGTTGTCTAGTATGTGTGCACACAAAACAATCTCCGACCGGTCACTAGGTCAATTGAGTCTAGCAACTTCTTAATTGGGTGCTGGAAATGTGCTATGATCTTCATTCCCTCAATTGGCGATGACAGATCTATGAATTTACCCGTAAAATATACCGGCAAGGTATTTTGGGTATTTAAACAATTTTACAAATACAGATATATTCCTGTCACTTGTTCATATAGTCCAAATTTTATCACTTCAGAAACACTTTTCATAGTAGTATCAAATTAGATTCGAAACCAGAGACGATTTCCTAATAAGCTGAACTCTCATAACTTTATATATTATCTTCTGAAAAATGTAAAGCCTTTAACGGTTGAATTTGTTTTCAAACGAGTGGAGATTGTAACTCTTGGCTTTAATATATATATATATATATATATTTATTTAGGTTTGTCTTTTATTTCTCTTCAGCTGAACAGAACTTTGTATCCTAAAGAAAAAAAATATAAACATACCGTCGGGAAATTGATGGTCTATCCTTCAAGTGTCTATCTATATAAGACTGTGTGCCAACAAAAAAATATTGATATACTAGGTTGTGTACCGAAAAACCAACAAGCTGTCTTCTGAGAGTAGATGGATTGCAGATCCTGCTACCTGAGAAGTGGCGCTGGCTGTCTAGACGATCACAAAAACAACAAAAATATAAGAAGGTTGAAGATGAAATGAAAGTCAACCAGAAAATTTATTGATCATATAAGACCGGGGTGGGTTCGTTACACTTTCAAATGGCAATAACTCGACTTCTTCAAATGCAACACATCATTGCATGGAATTTTTCAAGAACTTTTTGTCCATATAGGGTTTGTGGTGTCTACTTTGTTAAGTTTGCGAGATTTGTTGTAAATTAACAAATATTGGTGATCCCAAATTTGACACATCCGTGTACTTTCAATAATTGTATACGTCTAGCCCGTTGTATCTTATCTGGTACGACTTTTTCACCATGTCGTATCCTTGGTTTCCGATTGAGTACCGCTTCGAGTTCCCTCCTAGCGACTGCATGTACTGCCGTGGCTACGCTCGGTATCATGCACCTTTTCAGTGTCCTGAGAGAAACCGAGAGGGCCAAGAGTTGTCCTCATTCCCTTTCGTTGTTTTGTCGCGTGGTCATTTGTACCACCGAGTGAGTGAGGGGTGAGGGGTTGGTCCGGCCCTGTGGTGCCCCCAGCGCAGGGCTAAGGCTGGTTACTCCGAGATTTTGCACTGTTTCTCGGAGGCTCCGTTGCGGCACCGTTTGTTTTAAGACCCTGGTGTCATATATCAGTCGCCACGGCGCTCACAGCTTGGATTTAGGTCTGTTTTCCAGAGCCTCATTGGTCAAGTCGCGGCCGCCCCGACTTTATACCTCGTGAAGGTGAGGTTGGACTTTGAGAAGCTGGAGCGAAATTGAATTTATGGTGTGAAGCGACCTTACTCCCTCTTAACATGAAAAATGCAATTTGTCCCCTTCAATAGCAAAAAATCACCTACTGAATATCCTTATACAATATATGGAAATATCTTGCCAAAATTGGTAGAATTCAGTCATCTGGGGGTCATCTTCGACAAAAAATTCACATTCACTCATCACGTGAATATTATTGTTTCAAATGGCTTCAAAATTCTGGGTTTCATCTTTAGAAATTCCAAATGATTTTCAGATATAAACACTTACTTACTCATCTTCAATACGCTTGTGAGACCAAGTTACAACATACACGTCATAATTTCAGGGAATATTCAAAGACGATCCTTGAAGTACATTAGTTTGAAGTGTGATTGATTCTATCCAAACCGAGGTATTTTGCATGAAGTGCTACTCTCGAGATTCCATGTTCACTGTTCAGACAATCGTCGCGAATACCTAGGTATATTATTTTTGTACAAGGTTATATTCTCTAGAATTCATTGTACACATGAATTTGCATATTCCCAGGCTACCTGTACGTAATTACGTAACATTAAACCACCCTTTCCTCAAACAAATATACGTACACGCTCTCTTCTGTATAAAATATGTTTTGATTACTTCTCAATCCAGAATAATGCAGATAATTTCAACTGCAAGCCAACTGACGTCAAAATAGCTATTTGTAATTATAATGATTCCTACTTAGCATATAGTTTCACATTTATGGTGATGTGTATGAACTTTTTTCTCAATTAGTTTTTTTCATTTCATAGACGTCATCGCTCTTATTATTTACTTTTTATGGAGTAAGTTGACTAATTTCATGTACATTATGATCATCTCTGTATATGTCTGTACATTGGGATTATCTTTGTTTAACCTTTCTTGAGGGTATATTTCTCATTCTCTAAATGGCTTCGACTGTTGGATGGTGTACTAAATAAAAGAATGATATGGAAAACAGGATCACGAAAGCCTTCCGTTCAATTGATGAAGAAATGCTTGCTAGATTTCGGGACTACTAGTATACTAGTAGCTTGTGCAGAACATGATGGTGACCTATTTGAGCATTGATAATCAACCTTTCCTCAAAATATTTATATTGTTTTCAGTTAATTATCCTTTCCTGTTCCTGCAAAGATCATTGGAATTGTTTTCTTTGTGATGTACTCCTCTTTCTATTACAATTTCATTTTGTTGAAACATTCTTCTCAGAGAGATAAGTGCCATGTGAAGTGGAATGAATAGAAAAATCGAATTTAAACGGTTTTCTTCACATAAAGGATTCAATATAAAATTGAACCAGAGAAAGGTAGATCTCAGGTGAAAAACAACTACTTTCCTGGCAAATACCACGCAGAACATTGAATGATATTCACCTGAAAATCCATGCATACTTCCATATAATATCAATGGACATTGAATGCAAATGTTTCTTTCTGATAAGCTCGATTATGTTTAATTTATGTCGTGTTCACCTAACAATCCGCATACCGGTTTCAGGCTTCTTGGCCCTCATCAGTACGGAGTAGTCAACCAGCCATAGGTCCAAAGAACTTTTCCTTTCCGGCGTACCTATAGGTGTTACAAGATCGATGATGGTTTGTTTACGTTGTGTCTCACTTCAGCCAGAGTTCTTTGGACCTATGGCTGGTTGACTACTCCGTACTGATGAGGGCCAAGAAGCCTGAAACCGGTATGCGGATTGTTAGGTGAACACGACATAAATTAAACATAATCGAGCTTATCAGAAAGAAACATTTGCATTCAATGTCCATTGATATTATATGGAAGTATGCATGGATTTTCAGGTGAATATCATTCAATGTTCTGCGTGGTATTTGCCAGGAAAGTAGTTGTTTTTCACCTGAGATCTACCTTTCTCTGGTTCAATTTTATATTGAATCCTTTATGTGAAGAAAACCGTTTAAATTCGATTTTTCTATTCATTCTTCTCAGAATTGTATGAATGTGTCAAATTTTACTACAGCAGCCTACTCGATTTGTTTATTTTCGAAAAAATCATCAACATTTCTTATTTTGCAACAAGTCTCGCAAATTTTTCAAAGTAGACCGCACAAACGCTATTCCAGCAAAAAGCTTTTAAAAGAGAGTATGTTGCATTTGGAAAAGTCGAGTTTGTGCCGTATGTCATTTACAGAAAATCTGATTTGACCATGGAACATCGACATCGATCAGTTCGCTAGCAAAAAATGCCCTGAAGCCTAGGGAATCGACACCTTTTGACACATAAATTGACAAAAGTAAAAAACCATTGCAGATAAGTCCAAGAAACCCGGGTGCGTTATATCGACAATTTAGTAACGAAACAAAATAGGGTTGCGGTTTAAAAAAATAGAACTCAGTTGTGTATCTTATTTTGAGACCTGTATATGAATAGAAATATTTTTAGAATATGTTTCATTGCCAGGCCCATCGTTGAAAGAAATCAAGTCGATTGATTGGATAGAAAAATGTATGGACCCTGTATACCAACATTTTTTTTCAAAAGTCCTGACGTTCTCAATATATAGTATCTCTATGAAATTTACCTGAAATTGACGAAAATCTCAAAATCTGAGAGACTTTGTGATTGGGTGCGTGTGCCCAAATAGGTCCTAACTGACGTCTCTTATCATTTTCTGAAAGTTGTATTTATTCCCCAAACACATAGTATAATACAGTTTGTATTCAATAATGTATTCAATAATTTCCCTACTTCTTTTATTCTTTCTTTATCACTCGTCATTTCAGTCGATTGGCAGGCCAATATAAAAATCGATCTGTTGATCAATATTGCGAAAATACATCAGTTCAAAATGCGAATGCGATACCCAGCACTTCCATATAGCCCATTCCCACTTTATCTCCAACGATATTCGTCGAAATGATAAACAAATGCAGAACGTGCACAACAGTCAACTGCGCCAATAATAAAAATGTGCCTCGAGTTTTCACTGCCCATAAAATTTGTGAGAATGTAAATTTTATTCGTTGAACTTTATCGCCCTCGTAAAATGTTACCGGGGATTGTTAGGAAGCATTTACGTTATTGTTGAATTTTATTTACTTATTACTTGGATAGTTTGAATGTGGAAGATATGGAAACAGGCTTTCGTTGCCACTCGGCAATATTACGATATTGTGTGTTCACCATGTGACTCGTAACGCTGGTATAATTAGAAAGAGATCATATCGGGTACCCCATATGGATATGGAGGCCATTTCCTTCTTAAATATATTATCCCGGCAACACGCATTGGGTGATGAGTGACTATAACCACAGTCCATTATTTCATTTTCTTGATCAAATGTATACACTGATAGTGCAGAAAAACCAACCATTTCTACAATTCTGTTTGTTTTGAACTTGATTGAACATAATTTCAAACTAATTGCCAAGTAGTTGCTGATACATAAAAAGAAAACAATAGATTGAAATATGATTTTTACCATATATAGAGCCGAGTTCTTCGCCGTCATAACATTCCAACAATGTTTAAAATAGACCGAACAATGAATTGCACTATCAAAATTCCAAAAGGATATATACCTTTGTAGTGGTCTATGAAATACTGTTTGGAGACATGCAAGAAGATGTACAAATAGAAGATTCAACATTTGCAAAGAAGAACACACACTTTCTCAAAGAAACAAAGAATATATATCCCCTCTGTTCCAACAAGTACTAATGACAGGATACATCATTATTCATGGAGATACACGATCGTAAGTTGTCAGAACTTTTTGGGAATTGAAGGGATGACAGCTAGAAACTATCAACAACCCTGAAATATACAAGTGGAACAAATGAACACAAAACAGCGACTCAATCAGAAGGAAGACACGGCAATAACAGATCCATCAATATTATTTTCGTTATTTACGGCTATACCAACATAAAGCGAAGAGTACATAATAAAAATATTGGTCGAGTATATATCCAAAGATACCTTGACCCTCATCAATCATTGTATGAACATTATATACTTCCTTTTCCAGGGCACAAGCCCACTAGTTGGTTTAGATATGTTGACGATATATTCGTTTATGGCTCCATGGTTCCGAAACCCTACATGGATGAGGGACAAGGGACATAAAAATGGATTATTCTGTATGCTGGAATTATAGGTTTTACAATTGTGATTTTTTAAAAATGTTTGAACAGCCCGAGGATGGTTGATACGGAAAGATAAATTGGAAAAGTTGCCCGGAAAATTGGAAAATTCGAGTTTTCAAGAAATTTAGCGGAGAAAAAGACTAGCGGTTGAACAGTTGCCTACCAAGCAGAAGGTCACAGGAACGAATCCCTGTTTGGGTACATTTTATTTTATTAAAACAACGCCTGGACCGATTTGGTTATTGTTTTTTTTAATGTTCGTAATACTCCGAATAAGGTTTTCAGGGAAAGAAAGGATTTTTAGAAATGCTATTGGAATTTTTTTTGTCCTGGAAATGTTCTCAGGAATATATATTTCTCAAATGTTTGCCAGTCTGACGCAGAAATAATGAAAATACCATCATCTCCTTTCCCAACAAGGCGCCCAACCGTACAGTCTTTTTATCCGAGCCCTACCAACAAAAATTTAATAGAAAATATAATCTCTCCTGGAAAACAAGGGCATTGATATTATTAGAGAAGGAATACTCAAAAAGATAGCAAGCGAAATTTCACAACAACTTACGCATTTATCGAACCATATATTTAAAACAGGAGTATGTCCGGTCCAATTTAAGTCAGTAATCACACCCGTATTAAAAAAAACAATATGGTTTCAGAGAAAATCTGTCCACTAATGACGCGATATCGAAATTATTAGGCGAAATATATGAATCAATTGATGAGATACTTCAAGTGAAGAGAAAAATACTAAATATGGATTACCCCAGGGAACGGTTTTGGGACCGCTACTTTTCTCCATAAATATACATAATTTACTCACCGCATACCAAACGGATGGTCAAATATTAAGTTTTACCGATGACACAGTCATATTGTATACCTCCGGAAACTGGGAAGACCTAAAACTATGAATAGAAAATGATATACAAAATATAATAAACTGGTTTAGTCATAAAGTACTCAATATCAATTTCAAGAAAACTTTCTTCTTGCCCTTTAAAGGTTACAAAAACAGCTCACCCAATACATAGAACTATATATCAGAAGTAACCAAAATGCAATCACCATCAGTTCCACAAAGCAAATAGAATATCTAGGTGTCATAATCGATTGCCATATGCGATGGGATATACATGTCGATAGAGTTACAAAAAGCCTCAATGACTTCAATATGGTTTTCTGTTGGGGTTACAAATGACAGATGTAGAATGACAGATGAGTGCAATGAACATTCCATTACACAGTTCAATAAAAAAACACTTTTTTCACTAAATATAGTTCAATAAAGTTTTGTTTTTTGCACAAACGTAGAAAAATTCATTTTTAGCGTTATTATGTATTTGTTTGAAAAAACATAAAACAAGTCTATTTCTATTATCAATTTACAGTATGGAAATATTACCCCCTCCTCACACCCCCTCTGAATTTCGCCAAAAGTTCTCTCATATCTTCCTGCGATATTCCTTTATTTTTATATCTACCTGTTCTGCCATTACTATGATTCTTTTCCTGTCAGTTCGATAGATGGTGGTCGAAGAGAACGTCGTTCGTGAGTTGATCAATTGAAAAAAGTAGTGGGACATAACGTGTTCAACGGTAAGTTCATGACAGTTTTTTAGAAGATCTACAAGAAACAATTTATTTATGGGGTATCTATATGTGTTGAACTACTATTTTAATGCGAGAAAACTGCAAATAAATGATTTTTTTCTTTGAATAGAGAGTGGGCCGGTGAATTGGAGTCTCAAAATAACTATTTTTCGTTTGTTGGCCATGGTGGCCGATAAATGGATCATAGAGCTGATCATTCGTGATCAGCTCTATGGACAATGCTATGGACATTTATCGTTCTGTCCTTTTTGAAGTTCCTGTGGAAGTTGATACTGTAGCTAGTTTCCAGCCACCAAAATGTCATATATAAAATAAATATTATAACTTTCTTTTATATGGCCGAGAAATGGTATAATGTGTCAAGTCAAAAGTAATTTATTCAATTTCTTTGTTTACATTTTCTTTATTTTATTCTAGAAATTTTTCTCTATGTCCCCGCTATAGAGCTCTGCGCTCTTTTCAGGGACAGCTATATATTTTATTTCTCCTAATGATTACATTGCTATTTCTATTTAAAATTTTGTTTGGGTGTGAGGAGAGCTGCGGCTCTTTTTGTCCTCCTTTTTCATTCGTGCCATTCGGCGTTCTGAAGGAACGTGCATAGGGAAACCACATGCCAATTGTCGGCCAGCATATTTTTCTATAGAATATTTGCGGTCGACAACTAGCTTCAAGAACGCCTGTTCTCGACCAGCCTATCAGACTAGAAATCACAATCGATTTTTCACTATGTTTCATTGAATTTCAACAAATTTTGCTGTGAAAAGGAGGGTGCTTCACATAATATGTCCGAAAATACCAGATATATATTATTATAATACAATATATTTGAGAAAATAATTGATGCCTCTAGGTACCTTGGTACGCAACTTGATTCTCTTGACAGATTTATTTTGGATAGTGCAAGTTTGAATTAGGTTCCATGTCTAGTTTCGGAGATATGAATTTTTGATTATCATAAAAATGTCTGTTTTACTAAAACATAGTAAGGTTCACTTATCCAAAAGTATTACTTTTTAGATGATTAGTAACTGAATAATAGCATTGCTGGTTTGAAGGAAGTCACATGATATGTCAGTCAGTAGGTAGTTTGGACAAAGGAAGCCGTCTATGATACAGGGGGGGTCAAAAATAGCATCAATTTAGCATTTTTCGCCAATCTTTATCATTGATCCATTAGTGGGACTGAACATTTTTAATTAAAAATATATTCATTGGGGGTCTTTTCTTATGACAAAAATATTTTCTTTGAATGTTTTAACTTTCTTCCAAATCACTGATTGTTTGAAAAAATGTTTGTTTTGTATACTTCATGTTTTTATTATTAGTCACTCAAAACGGCATTTTTGAGACAGTAAATCCGCTTCGAATCCAAAACTACTAAAGGAGGACTTATAGTGATCACTCACTTAATATGATCAGCTACAGAAAGCGACAATAACATTTTATACGGGGGGTGTTTACGAATATGAGTTGAAATAGATTTTGCACCTAATATATATCTTTGTTAATTTCCTTGAATGGACCCGTCAATTTGAATCATATTTTTCAGTTATACTCTAAAGTAAATCACCCTACACTCGTTTGAGTGTCATCAATCAACTATGTCTGGTTTTTGAAATATTATTATTGAAAATTGATCTTCTATAGAAAATATTATACAATCTTATTTCTTGATGAAATAAATAGGATCTTGCGGCGCAAAACAATTGCGCCGTTAATAACCACATGACCATAAACCGCGTGACTATTAACGGCGTTGGTACTGGTTTTTCAACTGCTTTACGAAAATTCGTTGTCCAGAACCACATAAATCGTACTCTACGCTTTGTGACAGTTCCACGAATATTTATGAATAGTAATTATAAACCCTCCCCAACGCGTCATTAGCCATGCCGTTACTAGTCATACGGTTTATGGTCATGCGGTTTTTAACGGCGCAATTGTTTTGTGCCGCAAGATCATATTCATTTCATCAAGAAATAAGATTGGATAATATATTTTAAAGAATATAAATTTTCAATATTTAATGGGTGTAGGTTAATTTACTTCAGAGTACAACTGAAAAATATGATTCAAATTATTAGATCCATTCAAGAATAATTAACAAACATATATATTAGATGCAAAACCTTTAGAAATGTGATTGTAGCCTTTTGTAGCTAATCATATTAGGCAATCACTATAAGTCTTTCTCAAGTAGTTTTGGCTTCGAAGCGGATTTATTGTCTCAAAAAGGTTGTTTTAAATGACTAATGTTACAAACATGAATTATAAAAAATAATCAGTGTTTTGGAAAAAAGTTAAAACTTTTGAATGAAATATCCTTTTCTTTAGGAAATACTCCCAATAAAACCATTTTTATTGAAAAATGCTCAGTCCCCCTAATGGGACCAATGATGAATATTGGCGAAATATGCTAAATTGTCGCAATTTTTGACCCACTCTGTATCATAAGCGGCTTCTTTTGTCTTAACGACCAACTGACTGATATGTCATTTGACTTCCTTTGAACCAGCAATGCTATTATTTAGTTACTAATCATCTGAAAGTAATACTTTTGGATAAGTGAACCTGACTGTGTTTTAGTAATACTGCCATTTTTATTATTTTCAAAAATTCATATCTCCGAAACTAGACAAAAAAACTAATTTAAACTTGCACATGTAACTTCTAGTGAAATATCACAAAAAAAAATTCAAAATTGGCTGAGAGCCATTGTCCCATGTATTTGGTGCGATGTTCTTTGTTTTCAGATGGCACCAGTCAATAAAATAGCGAAAATAAAAATAAATTGATCAAAAAAGCACTTGCTTAGATATTGCTGAAAAATTGATCTCTGCTCTACCTAAGACGAATCACGAACCTACGGAATACTTGTAAAATCTCAGATCACCTGTTAATTCTTCCTCCTTCTTCCGTGTTACTCCCGAGGCAGTGATGGACACAATTGAATCTTCGAAGGATTCAAGTTGTCCGGCTATAGCCGATATTATTGCTTCTCCACTTTCAATTTTAATTAATGATTGCTTAGCTCTAGAAGTTTATCCAGATGCACTGAAGATTTCTCTTGTTTTGTCATTGCTAAAAAAAGGGATCCCCACCTAGCAGACAATTTTCGTCCCATTTCCATAATTCCAGTTATCGCGAAAATCATAGAGGCGCTAGTCAAAACAAGGTTGATATCCTACCTGGAAACAAACTCCTTGCTGTGTCCTGAGCAATTTGGCTTTAGAAAAAATATATCAACTACGAGAGCTATTCTGAGCGTTATTTCGAAGGTAGTTGATGGACTCGAGAAGGGGGAGCATCCTTTTCTAATGCTTTGTGATCTGACCTAAGCTTTTGATTGTGTATTTCATGATATATTACTTGAGAAACTTTTCTGTTATGGCATTCGTGGACTTGCATGGGCGATCTCAGTGTGTTTCCACAAGGCTCTGTTTTGGGACCAACCCTATTCATTCTGTATATCAATGATTTATATTATCATATATTACCGGAAAAATGCATTCTCTTTGCTGACGACACCACACTGATAGATCGTAATAGTAAATTGGAGGAACTGATTGACTCTTCCAAACTCACCTTGCGAATGACAAATGAGTGGTTCTGTTCAAATAAGCTTATGCCCAATTCTGCTAAAAATCAGAATCTTATTATATCTTCAAACTCCTCAATAACAGGTGGGGAAAGTGTCAAGTTACTTGGTATATCCATGGATGACAAACTCAAGTGGATGTGTCACGTAGAAAATCTGTCGGAAAAATTATCAAGCGTCACGTTCTTAATTCGCAGATTGAAAAACCTTGTTGATGCAGATACTGTTAGAGCCAGCTATTTAGGACTTTTTCACAGTCATATGACCTATGGAATTGTCTTGTGGGGTAATTCGTCTCATTCAAAAAAAATTTTTGTTTTACAAAAAATGGTTATTCGAATAATATCAGGGGCGGGCTACAGAGATCAGTGCCATGCTCTATTCATTCATCACCAGATCATGCCTCTTTCTACCGCTTTCATATATTTCACTCTGCTTGAAATATATAAAAGAAGATAAGATTTTGCTCTTTCAGCGGACACGCATCAGCACCAAACAAGGTCAGGAAATCTCTTGAGAACACCAAGATATAGACTATCTTTATCACAGAAAATTCATTGAATATATAATAAATTACCTTTGGAAATAAGAAATATAAACTTTCACAATTTCAAGAGATCAGTGAAATCTTGTTTTTACTCCGTAAAGGACTTTTTGAACTATAACTTTAACGTGGATGATCTAGGCTTTTAATGTGTTTGTCAATTCGACTTTTATACCCCTTTCTGTATTGTTTACAATGACTGAGTTCTGAGTTAACCTTATTTTATTCATGTGTTGTGATGTGATGTATCACGGTAGGAAATTTAGTCTTACTATTTTAACTCAAAACTTTTAATTTGAAGAATGTTTTTTTCTCAAGGACCTGCTACAAATGTACTTATATATATGGACGTAGTTGATAAATATATATCTCTCTCTATGATGGAGGTGCCTTGAAAAAGACCCACAAAGATATAACGGAGGACGGTAGGCTATTCGATCAGCCTGTCGACTGAACGATGTTCCAAGATCAACCATTCAAGACAGGCTTCACGGAAGAATCGTAGAGAAAAAACGGAAAATTGGACTTGATCCCATACTGATGATAGAAGGGGAACACAAAATTTCAAAATGGGTGGTTGATATGGCAAAGGGCGGCTTCTCGATTCGAAAAAGGGATTGGTTGGAGACTGTCGCGCAAATTGTCAAAGAGAGTGGAGAACCGACACCATTTAAAGATGGATAACCAGGAGAAAAGTGGTATATATGCTTCTTGAGAAGTCACCAGGAAATCAGTATCCGTGAAGCTGAAAGCATCAATAAAGCTGGAGCTGTCGTTACAGAAGAAGTGGTGAGAAATTGGTTAACACATTTTCAAAAAATCGATAATATGGACCTTATTGATGGGGGACATGAGATCCATGGCCGAGAAAAGGTATGAATGGACAACTGGGTCGGTGCACTAACAGGTCGACAACTGGAATTTGGTGAGCAAGAACTAGCAAAAGTGTACTTTTTGTGAATACAACTTTTTTCTTGAAGGTGTGGAAACCGTATGGTTCTGTATTTTTTAATTTTTTATATTGGTTATACCTTTATCTATTTGTAATAAATTTTTGAATTTTCTATGTGCGAATACGTAAATATAGAACCATATTAAACCAACGATATTCCCTTAAGTGGCCAATTACTGGCGCAATCACCCTATATAAAACTGCACAGAAACCGACTACTTGAATTTTGTTCTGAGTGGGGCTTTTTCGCTACCATTTTGTGGCTTTTTCGCTAACGTTTTACTGGGCTAGTATGCAAATAGCGTGTAAGTGATACATCGAGACTTTTACTAGTTCCTCTAACATTATGAATCCCGTAATCGAGAGCCATTAGAAAATACATTCAACGTAACAAGGGATCATCGGATTTCCCGAATGCGATGGACACTTCAATAATATCGGGTCCAAAGGGCTCATTTCCGAAGAGAAGAGCTTCCAGCCGAAATGCGGCATTCATCCAAGTTTACGAGCATGCACGATATCCCCTTCTGATATGCAGATATGAATTTAAACGGGCATCTCACATGAAGGGCCATCCCAGCCACCTGCGACTGATGTCTGATGCCAATGAGTGCACAACGTATGTGAGATATTGGACGTCTTCGAGATGAGAAAAAAATTACATTCGGAGCATCGTAAATAATATTCGGAAGGATATCGAAAGGCCAATTTTGATTCTTTTGATGTACGTGATGGGAATACAGTGGCGGGGAAAGTCAACCGGTGAAAGAATGAAGGAATGTGAGGAGTTGATAATTTTATTTCTTTATGTTAGGAATACAACAGGCGAAAGCCCAGAACAGTATCCACTTAACAGGAATTGACAATTTGATAAATGTGACACAAATTGGAGTCAATTTTTATGTTAGGTGAGTGATTTATGATTGAAAACAAGTTTACAGTTCACTTAAATAATTAACATATATCTACATTCTACATCCAAATAATTAACATAACATTCAGGGGATGAAGAGTCTTATATCAGATTGAAACTATTGACATTTGAAAGGGAGCGTTCAATACAATTTTTAAATATAGTAGGCGATGTATTGATTATGTCATATTCATGAAAGTATTTATTGAAAGTTTTAGTAATTCTACAGATTGGTGAGTTACTAGCAGAGTTCGTGTTTTTGAACGGGATATCAAACAAATTGTGATTTCTCAATGATCTTGATGGCACATTCACATTTATTCTATTCAAGATAGCCGGACTATCAATTTTTTCATTCGGTATTTTATGCAGATTTTATACATCGTTCATAATTCTTCCATTTTCCAAAGATAATTTTTTGTAATCATCACAAATAGAAGCAACGGAGGTGGGGGTGTGTAATTTGAAGGGCAAGTATTTCAGAAATTTATTTTGAACATCCTCGAGTCTTTCAACATAAACATTATACTGAGGGTTCCAAAAAGAAGAGGCAAAATTGAGCATGCTGAAAACGTATGCATAATGAAGAGCTAATATGGCCTGAGGGTTAGTATGAATTTTGTTTGTCTCGTGATGTAACCTAACACCTTAAGAGAATTATTCATAACATTATTGATATGAATGTCAAATATGAGTTTGCTGTCATAAGTGACTCCTTTGTTGGCATCATCGATTTTGGAATAGATAACACTCAAGGGAAATATAATATAATAATAGCGCATGGGGTTGATTATTATGCAAGGAAAGATGGCAAAAACGAATTGTTTGACATGAGTGGGGAAAATGTAATCATTATGGGGGATACTGATGAAAGGGTATGGCAGGGCAGGAAAAACATTCTGATGCATCGAATAGTGATTTTATTGAAGTTTTATTAGTAGGGGAGATAGGGAAGACCGAGGTTGGTTGGCGATCGTGAATATTTTCTACGTTTGTTGCAGTACCGCCCCACTACCTCGTCTCGTCGTTCAGTCGATTGAACTACACATCTTCTCTAGATCTCAGTAGCTTGAGAAGTGTCTAAGAGAAGATAATTGACATTTTCTCAATTTTTGTGACTTTGAGTGAATTTCTTGTTCGTGATTGCGCATGTTTTATAGTTAAACAGGTGAGAAATAAGTAATACCTAACATGAAGACTTATGTTAGGTCTTACGTTTTCGTAGATTTGATGATAATATTAATTGTCTTTCATTGTTGATATACCGCCATATTTGAAACGGGGCAGGTTGGCAGTATGCCAACCAATCCCGAATATTAATTTGTTGGTCAATAAATTTTGTTGAAATGATAAGAATAACATTATTTTCAAGGGGTTCCACTTCAAATTAGATTTTTTCGACCGATAAATCTAATTGATTTTATATTATCTATTTTTAGATGAAATGAGAGAATATTTAAAAAAACTAGTGGGTCTACAGTAAAAAAAGATATTATTGAGCAAGCAATAAATGGGATTGCTGTTTCACGTATTGAAACAGAATGACAAGCCTCAGTTGATCATAATATTCCCTACAGAACCCTACTTCGATACTGTTAACAGAACAAAGTTACACAAGAAAGTCAATTAGTATTGGCTATAAAAAAACAGACAGGTGAACAATTATTCTCTTAACGATAATTCAATATTTTTCTTATAGTTATTTTTTTGTTACAGATTTTCACAGATGAACAGGAGACGTGTCTTGCCGACTATTCAAAGAAGGCGTCAGATATTTATTATTGACTGACTCCAAAACAGGTTCGAAAATTTGCCTTTCAGTATGGACAACACATTAAACTTAATGTGCCAACAAGTTGGACCAACATTCAGATGGGATTGGTTTTCAGCCTTTCTGAAGAGAAAAACAACTTTATCCATAAGAACGCCCGAAGCGACCAGTCAAGTACGGGCATCCAGTTTCAACCGGACAAACGTCAAATCATTTTTTGATCATTTAAAAACAGTTCTGGACCGATTGAAAATTGAGAGTTGTGACATATGGAACGTCGACGAAACGGACGTACCTACCGTCCAACGACCGGATAACGTTGTAGCTAGGAGAGGTTCCAAACAAATTGGACGAATCACCTCCGCAGAACGAGGATCTCTCGTTACTCTTGCTGTAGATGTTTCTGCTTCAGGCACGCACATTCCACCTTTCTTTGTTTTCCCGAGACTGCATTTTAAGGAACACTTTCTCCACGATGCACCACAAGGAAGTGCCGGTGATGCTAATCCGTCAGGATGGATGAATGAACAACATTTCATTAAATTCGCTAAGCACTCTGTAAAGTATGTTAGATGTTCCAAGGAACGGCCATGTCTCTTATTACTAGACAATCACGACTCGCATCTGTCGGTTGGAGCGCTGAATATTTTCAAAGATAATGGCGTTTCTGTTCTTCCTTTTCCACCACACTGCAGTCATAATTTTCAGCCTTTAGACAGAAGCGTGTAGGGTCCACTGTCAATAACCATATTGACGCTTGGATTACAGCGAATTCAGTAAAAAAAAATTGGCATATACGACATACCACGAATTATTCAATCAACCTCACCTTTAGCCTGCTCACCTATTAATATCCAAGCAGGATTTCGTGCAACAGGAATAATGCCTTTTAATCCCACAATATTTTCAGATGTCGATTATTTACCCAACTATGGTACATATAAGCCAAACCCTTTGGAAACCAATCAAAATCCTGCCCACGATTCAGTTTAAGATTTGAACCAATCTATTGATGCGGCTCCAAGTACACGCCTTCATGAACCAATATCGAATAGAAATTCAGAATTATTTGTTATATCTGAAAAAGACTTAATGAAAGCTGGACCGTCTTCAAGTTCAAACGTTTCTGGAGTAGAACAAATTAGACCTTTGTCAAAAGCTGCAGCAATATCCTGAGTTGATGCTAGAAAAGGAAAAAAAAAGAGTATCAGCCATTCAAACTGATACTTCGATAAAAGATCAGTTAATGGCAGAAAAGGAGGCAATTAAAAAGAAAAAGATGGAAAAAAGAGAGATAAGGAAGCAATCACAAATATAGAAAATCTAACAGAGGCACTACACGCCAAAAGGCAAATATTTTCGAAGAAAAAATAAGATTCAGCAAAAGTTCTGAAGAGAAAGAATATTGCTGCTGATATGTGTAGGCAGTTTTGCAAATAGCCGTCCTAAGGAGCGATGGATACAATGCATAAAATGTAGACGTTGGGCACATGAGGACTACACTATGGCTATACTCCGCTGTATACCTACGAGAATTGTGATTCAAACGATGATTTTTAGGTTTTAACTTTTTTGTATGTTCTTACTTTTTTGTGTGTTTTAACTTTTTTGTTGTGTTACATTTGTGTTACATTATTGTATTTTCAAGTTCCAAGTTAATATTTTTCCAACAAATAATATAATGTTTTAATATGTCCCTACCAACCCCAGAGGTTGTACCAACCAACCCTTAAGGTTATGCTATCCAACCCCATAGGTTGTGCCAACTAGCCCCGTAACCGGGGTTGGTTGGCAGAAACGGGTTGCCAAAACTTTATTTTTGAAATTCTAACGTGAATGACTATATATGATGGAAGCCAAAACTATAGGCAATATTATGTTGTATAATAAAAAGGAGGATAAAAAAAATTCTGTTTGTGAGTATGAGTTTTGTTTTCAAATGGACTGTAACTTTTGTTGCTGGAAAAACTGCTACCGCTCTTGTTGTTTGTAATGACTTATTACTTCTAGCTAACAAATTCTGGAGGCGAATATATAGTTTTTATAGATGTTGTTGACAATATTGTTTTTTTTAGTCGTTCTGAACGACGATACCTGACAACTGTCATTAATTATTCAAGGGTTGGTGCAAAGCAATGTGAAAATGCGTAAAACGCAACATCGCCCCCGGCATTGAAAGTATCACTTTCAAAAGAGAAAATATAAGAAAAAACAATGAAGATAACTTAATTACAGCAAAATAATATTTGGAATGATCCAGTAATAAACAAGAAAAAGGAAATCATTCATTTTTGCTTCTCAATGGGTAAGGGACATATTTTAGTAAATGCACGTTTAATAGTTCCTGTTGATGTTCTTATGGTTGCTACTCTAGCAACATTGTCCTTGCCAGGATGAAGTTGCACTATTCATCCTTACGCCCACTTCAATAGAGGTTGGTTGTCTTCCTTAATCAAAACAAGATCGCCAAACTTCAGTTTTCCATGTTCTTGAGACCACTTGCTCCTCTGCTGTAATTCGGATACTTATTCTAAAGACCACCTGTTCCAAAAGTGGCGTTGAATTTGCTGAATGTGTTGAAAGTGGGATAGTCTGTTCACTGGTGAATGCGTCAAGTCCGGGTCAGCGGCTAACATCAGGGGGCGCCCAATTAGAAAATGCCCAGGAGTCAATGGGGAAAGATCGGAAGGGTCAGAGGATGAGGGAGATATTGGACGGGAGTTTAAAATACATTCAATCTGAACCAACAAAGTATAAAATTGTTCGAAAGTTAACGTGGCATTACCCGCTACTCTTTTCAAATGGTGATTCATAGACTTATCTCCGGCCTCCCAAAGGCCACCAAAATGTGGAGAATGAGCTGGAATAAATGACCAAGGTATGCCTTGATTTTCAATACAACCAGATAACTCATTGGAATTGGATTCTAAAAACTTGCTGAGCTCTTTTAGTTCATTATTTGCACCAATAAAAGAGGTACCATTATCAGAGTAGACTTGAGCAGGTTTACCTCGTCGTCCGATAAAACGTCTAAATGCCGCTACAAAAGCTTCTTTCGTTAAGTCTGATACAAGTTCTAAGTGGATAGCACGCGTAGTGAAGCAAATAAATAGACTTATATATGATTTTGTGATTTTACAGCCTCGTCCTTTTTTGTCTTCAATGAAAAACGGGCCTGCATAATCAACCCCAGTAGTGTTGAAAGGTGGAGCAGGAATAACTCTTCTGCTAGGTAAATTTTCCATAATTGGATTTATCGTATGAGGTTTAACCTTGAAGCACATTATACATTCTCATGAATGGAGCTCAACAAATGCTGTGGCCCAGCATGTAACAAAAACTTGTGCTCTCTCAAATAAGAGCTTGGTGAACCAATGTTTTGATGATAATATAATAGGAAATTTTTTGTCAAAACTAAAATCTGAGTTAGCCAATCTACCTCCAACACGTAAAATGTTCTGACTATCTAAGAAGGGATTTAGTTTCAAAAGCTTATTTTTTTTTTGAAGAGGTTCCTTATTTTTCAGTGCCTGTATTTCTGCGCTGAAACCTAACTGTACTATTTTTATGATATGAACAATAGCCTTTCAGATTTCATTACAACGCAAATATGAGAAATTTCGCTCAGAACTACGTTTCCCACAATTTTCTTCGAATCGCAAACAGTAGGCTACAACCCTTTTCAATCGGGTCGAATTCGAAAAATCAATTCAATAAAAGTGTCACCATTTTCATTTTTTGATTTCATATATACGCAAGCACCATACGCTTTGAAGAACTGTCTGAAAACCCATGTAATTCTATTCTAATGGGGTCCAGACAAGTTATTCGTCGAGCTATTTTGATATCGTTCAAATGAATCTGTTCATTTCGAAAAGATAACCAATTTGTGTGCAAGTGATTAGGAAGTACATCGTCCCATCCTAATTTCTCAGACCATAGCTCCTGTAGCAGAATTTTCGCTATGATTACAACACAACTAAGTAATCCGAGGGGGTCGAATATTTGCGATATTTCAGAGAGTATAGAGCGTTTAGTAACAGGTTTCTGAAACCTATCATTAATTATGTATGTAAAACAATCTAGTTTCCCATTCCATAATAAACCTAATGTTTTGATATTTTCCTTATCCCTCAAATCAAGGATATCTGTACTTTATATACTATTAATACCCGCAAGAATATCAGGGCTGTTAGAAACCCATTTTCTCAACTTGAAACCACCTGACTGAAGCACACTAGACACTGTATTTGCAATGAAAATGACTTCATTTATTGTATCACCACCAGTCAACATGTCATCAACATAAAAATGATTTTTAATAACGTTTGATATCAGTGGGTTAGTGCATTCAACCCCTAATTGGTATAGACATCTAATGGCGAGGTAACTACCAGATGAAGTACCATAAACTACGCGATTTATTTCATAAACATCAATATGATCTTGAATATTATCTCTCCATAGAATTCGTTGCAATGATGTCTGACTTGGGTTTACTTAACACATTCTGTACATTTTCTCAATGTCACTTGATATCACATAATTGTATTTTCTGTAACGAATCAGAGCATTGAAAAGATCAGGTTGGATAGTTGGACCCATCATCTGAATATCATTGAGAGATAGACCTGTATTTGTTGGACAAGAAGCATCAAACACAACACTTAAGCGTGTGGTCAAACTGCTTTCTTTGATAACACTATGATGGGGCATATAATAAGCAATTTTTGATTCATCCTTATTTTCTACTTTACGCATGTGACCTAGCATTCAAAATTCATCCATAAATTTGAAATATTCAATTTTATGTTCTGGATGCCTTTCGAGTTTACGTTCTAGAGTGTGAAACCTTTTTTTAGCAGTTTCATAGGAGTATCTTTAAGTGGTATAGTGACTACGAATTGACCATTTTCATTGCGTGAAAAAGTTTCTAAGAAATGTGATTCACATGCTTTTTCAACCTGAGAAAGAGGTTTGAAATTTGAAGAAGTTTCAAGTTCCCAAAATCTGCTGATTTGCTTGTCAATTTGACTATCAGAATTATGAATAAAGTTACAATGTACTACTGAGGGCGGTAATGATTGTATAGAACCAGATACTAGCCATCCAAACCTAGTATTCTGTAGAATAGGACCTTGGTGCCCTAATTCTATTTGTCCAACACACGAAAATTGCCAAAAACAGTCAGCTCCCAAAAGTAGATCTATTTTATTAGGAATGTTAAAGTGGGGGTCAGCCAATTTTATGTGTGATGGTATTTTTATCGACCTCATGTCCACCTCAAAGTTAGGCAGATTGCTAGTTATTTGAGGAACAACAAGACATGAAAGTTTCATTGAAAATGAGTTGTGTTTTGACTGTATGCATATCATACAAGAAGCTTTTATATTGGTTAGATTTTCATTATGCAAGATACATTGATATCAACCTTTTTCTAGAATTAACAAAGTTCTGAAGTAACAAAGCTACTTTGACTACCAGGATCTAATAAAGCACGAGCTATGTGAGATTCATTTCCATTATCAATAACACGCAGAAGAACTGTTGAAAGAAGGACCTGATGATTTTTTGTTATATGACTAGCAGCTAAATTAATGCTTTCCTGTACACTATTTATCGGAGATGGATCAGAATTTGTCCTATTTTCACTTTCGATATGTAAAAGGGTATGATGTCTAGATTTACAGCGTTTACAAGAACTGGAATGACATTGTTTTATTAAATGCCCAAATCTAAGACAATTTATGCACAGCTTTGAAGCCTTGGTTTTGTCAATACGATCATTGACAGATAACTTCATGAATTCGGGACAATCCTGTATAAAATGTTGATTATCTTTACAAAATGAACACCAAACTTTCTGTGAAATCTTGTTCGACTGATTTGAGGTTGAAAAAGTTTTGCTTTTGATCTCTTGTTTAGTTTTACTCAAGTTTTTATTGCTGCATTGATTATGTTCTATGGATTCAAGAAGGTCTGCACGATCTTTCATGAATGTGAATAAATTTTCCAAACTGGGTGATGGATAAGAAGCTTTCTTCTCCTCCCATTCCCTGTCTGTGTTGGAATCTAATTTCATAGAAATAAGATGGATGATCAATGTATCCCAATTGTCAGTAGGTTGGTTCAATGGTTTCAATGCACGCATATGTTTTTTAACGTTATTCGTAAGGATTCTAAGAGAGATAGAAGATTCATTATGAATTTTTGCCAAATTGAATAGAACTCTTACGTGGTTTTGTATTAAGATTCTAGAATTGTTATATCGGTTGGAGACTAAATCCCAGGCTATTGGATAATTTGCACAAGTAATTTCTAAACTAGCTATAACTTGCCTGGCACCACCTTCCAACGCAGAACGAAGATAATGAAATTTTTAATTTCATTGATTGAAGTGTTTCTATGGATAAGTGATTCGAAAATATCTCTAAATTCTATCCAAACGTCAAAGCTGCCGTCAAATTTTGGCAAGTCAATTATTGGCAATCTAATATTTTGAGACATACCTTGATCAGTTAGGCTCGGGGCCCCTATATTACTAGTGGGGCTCGTTGAAACCAAATTATTCGTCATGCTCGTGTTGCCTACGCTACTATTTTGATCTAATCTAGAAAAATTCAAAATATTCTTTGCCTTTGTGGTGGAGGTATAAAAAATGTGTTCGAATGTTTCGCGTTCTAGAATTTGTGACTCTACCTCAGTAGACAATAATTCAATATCCAACTGAACTGCTTCAAAGTCATTAAGAAGAGAGGCAGAGCGCTCTAAACGTTGTTCTAATTCAAGCAATAAATTTTCGTCAGTTATTGGCGGGGCCAATTTCATGACGAATCTAGAGAAGATTGTTAGTTTACCTTTTATTACTGCTCTCCTTCTTACTAATAGGTCTATATCAGCCATTTTGACTCAGTGGATTATAAGTATAATGTATGTCAACTCTCGAACAACTACAACCAAAATCAAGATAAAATATATTTCAAACGATTGTGAAAAGGAAAGGAAATGGCAAGGAAAATACTGACTTTGACTTCTGGCGACGAAAGACAACGAGGTTCGTTGATCTTGGGTAATCAAAAACAATGTAGGTAGATAGTCTCTCAAACGGAAGTCACGGGAAGGCCCTTTTCTTCTCTCTGCACAGCTGAACAGCTTGAGAAACTTCCTTTGGACTTCCTCGACGGCGACGAATACACGTATAGCTACTTCAGTGAAGGTTTCAGAATATATTTCGATCAATATCCGGCTCGAAGGACCATGTTTGTGAGTATGAGTTTTGTTTTCAAACGGACTGTAACTTTTGTTGCTGGAAAAACTGCTACCGCTCTTATTGTTTGTAATGAAACCAGGATGGTGACTTCTAGTAGTTTTATTACTTCTAGCCAACAAATTCTGGTGGCGAATATATAGTTTTTATAGATGTTGTTGACAATATTGTTTTTCTGGTCGTTCTGAACGACGATACCTGCCAACTGTCATTGATTATTTAAGGGTTGGTGCAAAGCAATGTGAAAATGCGTAAAACGCAACAAATTCAAATAAGAAAAGTATGCCAACCAGCCCCGGTCTCCCCTAATCACGGACGAATAAACTGTTCGAGTGAGTGCTTCTAAAAAATGACAGACATAACTACAACTGGTTAGTACAGTCTGATCTGTAATACCTACCTAGCAAACTTAAATCAAATGGAACTATTGTTTTTAAAAAACTAAAAAACACGCTTATATAGCAATGTGCACTAACAAGTCATTTACTAAAAGTTTCTCATCGCTAGATATTCGTGGAAGTAGATTCATTATTAGAAGGAAGTTAAGGGAATTTTTTTACATGAGAGGAAATTGTTTGGTCAGTGACTTTATTCTTATTATTATTAACTTCCAGTCCATATTGATATATAATCGTGTTTTTTTAGTTGTTTTGAACTATAATTTTATTTTTAACTTATTGCTACGAAAGCGTGTTTTTTTATTTTTTTTAAAACCATAATTTCATTTCTAACTTTTTAGTTAATATTGCCACAAAAACGCTTTTTTAAACTTTCCAACTACGGGAGAGAGGTTTTTCGATTGATTCAACCACATGGAATTGAAGTTTTTACGAACTTTTGGTCAAAGTGCTGAGACCAAACCAGCGCACTCACCAAATATGTGTGAAGTGGATCGGCCATTTTTTTTTTCTGACGATCCCAAATAATTTTCCGACACATACATACATTCATTTATACATACATACAGGTGAAGCTAATAAAAGCGTGTTGATAAAAAGGGAAATTTCAGCATTCGAGAAAATAATTTAGAGAATGCCAATCTACAATTGGCATAATACCGGATAAGAAATAAGCCAAAGAATAGGGTTGCCTGAGGATAATTTTAACGGATATTATACGGATTCGGTTGGCTAGTATGATATAACAGCGTACACGCTGCATATATAGAGCTATCGGTTGAAATACCGAAAAACACAAAAAAATTGAATTAATGTAAAAAATATCAGAACAAATAAATAAGCAATAAGAAAAAAAAATTGAAGAAAGAGGCAATGGGTTGGAAGAAACGTTAGATACAGAATTGAAAGACATCAAGAACGGAAATCAAGGGATTGAAGCAGAAAACCGATGAAGAAAAATCGAAATGAGGAGAAAAATAAAAAAAATAATTTTGGAATTGAAATGAGAATAAACTAGAAATAAAAAAGAGGTTCAAAACACAACCACTACAGACAGAACTGAAGGGTTGGAATAAAAAAATGAGAACATCAAGTGACAATAATCAGAACGGGAGAGATAAAACCAGAAATACATAAAAGCGCACACGAGACGCTGCATCTAATGATAAATAAATAATAATAATAATATTTTATGCCATTAAGACCATATTACATGGTATTGGACATGTCAAAAATATAAATATAAAAATATATACACTTATAATCATATATACATAAAATTTCATTCTACGAGACCGTAAAGAAGACTCGAAGACTTACAGGCACATAAATAACAGTTACACAATTTCAGTTATTGTTCACATATAGACATTTAGACACACAATGTTCAGTATCATTTAACAGTCAATACAATTTTATTATAGTTAAGAAGTCAGAAACTCGCTTGGGCTATATATGCATTTCTCAATCAAAAAACTTTTTAGTTGTTTTTTTAAACGTATTTCATTTCTTTCACTTTTTATTGATTCCGGGAGTATATTGAAAAACTTTATACCACTCTATCGAGGACTTTTTTCATATAAGGAAGTTCTGTGGTGAGGAATTCGTAACAAATTGCCATGCCTAGTTTTATAATTATGACTATCAGTAGTCTGCGAGCCATTGATGTATTGCCCCATACAATAATGTCATAGATAATTCGAGAGTATACGAGCGCATAATAGACATTGAGGAGTTGTTCTTTATTAAATATCGATTTCAGTTGGACTATAGCATAGTAACTTGAGTTTACTTTCTTGCTGACATTCTCAATAGCGGTTTTGAAGGACATGGCTGAATCCAGATAAGTTTCAAGAAATCGTGCAGAAGAAATTGGTTGTAACGAAACTGTTCCTATATTTATATGAATTTGATCGCGTAATTCTTTTTTTGGGTTTACGTGTAGAAGAACGGTTTTTGAAGCATTGAGTATCATTCCATTTTTTTGTGACCATTCGGTGATTTTGTTTGCTAAATGATTCAATTTCTCTTGTAATATGTGAGAATTATCACCATATGCTGCTAATGAAACATCATCTGCATATAGCACAAGGCAATCAGTTTTCATGAAATTTGGTAGGTCATTAGAAACAGGAGTGGCCCCAGAATTGATCCTTGCGGAACTCCTAAATTCACATCGTATGTTTCTGTTTCGGTGCCATTCATTCTGATGAATATTTTTCTATGCTCCAAATAGGACATCAACCATTCTGATACTTTCCCCCTGATGCCTACTGACTGAAGCTTACTTTCGAGAAATTTCAAATCCAAGCAGTCAAATGCTTTGGTGAGATCAAATAAAAGTATCCCCACATGTTTCTTCTAATCCAAATGTTTATGGATATACTGGAAAAGATTGTAGATAGCACTCTCTGTTGATTTCCCTGGATAAAAACCATTTTGACACATACTGATTATTTGATATTTCTCAAAGTATGTTATAATTCTATTATACAGTGCTTTCTCTATTATTTTACATATGACCGTGGGAACAGTTATGGGTCTATAATCTTCCAGGAACTGGGAATCAACTTTTTTAGGGATTGGTGTAACCGTTCCAATTTTCAAATTATCAGGAAATTTACCTAGTTCAATCGAGAGATTGATGATGTACGCAAGAGGCTCTGCAATGTAAGATCCTATGCTTTTAATTATTTTGGTAGAAATACAATCAACACCAACACTATCGGTGTTTTTTAAATTATTTATTATGTCTAGTATTTCTGTAGGATTGGCAGCATTAAAGAAGAAAGAGTTCATTTGTGGATTACTCACATCTATGGAGCTATCTGTTGAAATGACGAAAAAAAAATTGGGATGAATGGAACAAATAAATAAACAACTAGAAAAAACAGAAGAAAGGGGCAATAGGTTGGAAGAAACGGTAGATAACCAACATAAAGATTGAAAAGACATCAAGAACGAAATTCAAGAAATTGAAGAAAAAAGAGAAATTCGATAAACTGGAGAAAAATCAGAAAAAATTAAATAATAATTTTTGGATTTGAAATTAGATTAAACTAGGAATGAAAAAGAGGTGCAAAACAAAACCACTACGGATAGAACTGAAGGGTGAAAAGGAAACAAAAAAAATAAACCAGAAATAAAAAAAATGCGATTGGCCCCAAGGAAAGGGGAAAACCAAAATGATTTGGAATAAGTATATACGATACAATAATTTGATTATTGAAGCTATAAGAGGCCGAGACAATATAAAAAAAACCTGATGGCGCTGCCAGTCAGAAAGGTAGATTTTACAGTTTGATAATTGATTCCGAAAAAGCCATCAATCAAGCTAACGAATCATATATCAGAAAAAATTTAACATTTATCCACTTGAAAACACAAACATCATTTCTGTTTGTCTATAAACTTCAAACTCTACAATAAAAAAATGGAAAACGCTTCTAATATTTTTATGTAATCTGGCTCAAATAAATAAAAAACAGAAACACTATTTTTGTAGAGAACGTAAACTTTTCAATCAGAAGGTAATGAAGGATCCAAATCTCCACAAATTCCTAATATATCTATGAAATATGACTTAAATTAAAAGGAAGAAGAAAAATCAGCACACAAAGATGAAGACAGTACTAACTTGGGTTCCAAGCCCAATATTACTTAGAAAAATGATATCTAATATTAAACTTTGATTTTTTTATTTGTTTGTTAATCTTTGAAAAAAAAAGGTGAGAGTTGTACATTTGCTCTCTTCAGCCCCTCAAAGACGGCCGTTATATCGTGTACGTTCCTCGGCGTTATACGTGTACTTTTTTTCCGAATTCGATTAGCTACAGAAATAACATCTTGTGAATAATTCCTGTGAAACTCAGGTGAAAAGTCAATCAAGGTATGTATTTGTTATCTCATGTTTGATAAGGTTAATTGGTCGATTATGTACTCAGCTGTCATTAGAATGAACGTTAGACTTACAGAAAATGCCCCAAGGGGAGTCCTGGGTCTGAAAAAATATCTACTGGATAGCCTGAAATTTCTATAGAAACATATAAAAAATTTGGTTACTCATACTTGCACTTTTTCAAAATATTTAATTAATTGAAAGCCTAGACGACAATCACTCTTGTGTTGGGTTAAACGCTATTTCAACCACTGGGATGTCTGTCCCACATAACAACATTGAAATTCCAGACGGGAAAGTACATCTATGAACTGTCGTCTAGGAAAAAACTCTTGCGCGGTAGTAGAATATTTTCAAAAAACCCGGTACACCAATTCGACTTTTCCTATAAAAACCAGACTATTTCTAAAAATGTACCACATAAACAAAAAAAAATTAAAATACCGTTAATTATAAATCAGATACAAGTCAACTATGCAATATTCACTGTAATATTTTACAATTAATTCAGTTAAGTTTATCGTTGAAACACCCGGTACCTGATACATTTAAGTTTATTGAAAATTCACCTGCATTCATCACGTAAAAGAAAGCAAGAAACACTTCCCGGTTGAGGAAATGTGTTCTCATTATACATGTTTTTTATTGAAAAAAGTTTTTTTCATCTTTATCTCATTTGATGGGTACTTGAATACATACAGTTCTAGTCTGAACGTGCTGCTGAATAATCAATGAATGTGTTCATTTTATAAAGTTGACTAACTCTATATTTTGTGAGTAGTACCTATGATTTTGTTCCTCACATTATGTCAATGAGTCCTTTGTTTTTGCTCATTTAGATTTCTCCTGATGAAGTTAATAAATACCAACGAAAAATTGGGGATTATGAAAAACGAATGAGTTTTTGTTAGTTACAAACCGCATACCTGAAATATATATATATATATTCATATATATATATATATATATATATATATATATATATATATATATATATATATATATATATATATATATATATATATATATATATATATATATATATATATATATATATATATATATATATATATATATATATATAATATATATATATATATATATATATATATATAATATATATATATATATATATATATATATATATATATATATATATATATCCTGGACTTCCTCTTTTTCTTCCGGGAATGTATAGATAGGGTCAAAATATCACCGGTACTTCATATAATTTTTGTTCCTAAAAGCCTTCGTTACCAAGTTACGGGCCCTCAAAGTTACAAAATGAAAAATGTTTTTCTTTGATAACTTCAAAGTGAATATTCAAAATCATCCAAATTTTGGTGATTGAATGAACAAATGAATTTCTTCGATGAGCTTCCATGCAGGATTCAGTTGTTTTGCTACAAAGTCAGGAACGGACTAACCCCGATGGTCCACACCCCAAAACTTTAAAATGATAGATATTTTTTCAATAGTTTTCAACAAAATAAGGTTACGTAGACAATTTTCTGAATAAAAGTACCCGTGTGGGAAGTCGATCGGAACAACGATTCTTAATAAAAATGCAGTTTTACTCGACGACATCAAACCCGATCGTCCACCATTATTTGAAATGAAAAATGTTCACAGTGGAAATACTAATGCTAACGTTAATTCAACAACATTTATTATAGGGATATTACAAAATATGCTAAAATAAAGTCGTGAACAAAAAGTACAGTACCTAATTGAAAGTTTCATTCATAATGTAGATATTTTTTCAAATGAAATATCAAGTTATGTTTGGGCTGGTATCATAGGAAACCATCTTATAGGACCATTCGTTCTACATGACCGATTGAATGGAGAACGTTATTTGGAGTTCATTCAGAACGATTTGAATGGACTTTTGTAACATGTTCCATTGCAAACCCGAAGAGATATGTGGTTTACGTATGATGGCACTCCTTCCCATTTTAGTTTGATTGTGCGGGACCATCTGAACCAGATTTTCCCCAATAGATGGATTGGTAGAGGTGGGCCATTATTATGGCCACCGTGGTCTCCGGATTTGAATCCATTGGATTTCTTTCTGTGGGGGCATCTGAAGGGCCTCGTTTAAGCTACACCTATTCACACCAGAGATGCCTTGTTGAATAGAATTACATTACATTGTGAAGCCATACGAAACGACCCTGGCATGCTATTTCAAGTGCAGAGAGGGTGTTTGCGCCGACTAAGAAAGTGTATTGAGAGAGACGGGGGTCATATCGAGCAGTTTTTGTAGCGGATTTTGCATTTTTGTTTGCTCTTGAGGCTTGCGATTGATTATTTACACCATGAGTTTTGTAAGGTAAACGTGTTTGCATGATAAAAATTTGTTATGAACACTGTACCTATCATTTCTATTTTCATTACAAATTAATCTTTTCGAATAATGGTAGACATCTCAGGTTGGATGTCGTCAAACAAAAACGCATTTTTATCAAAAATCGTTGCTCCGATCGATTTTCCACACGAGTATTTTTATTCAGGAAATTGTACGGGTAACCTTGTTTTGTTAAAACATATTGACAAATCCCAGTCATTTCAAAGTTTTGGGGTGTGGACCATCGGGGGTAGTCCGTTCCTGACTTTGTAGCAGAACAACTGACTCCTGCATGTGAGTTCATCGAAGGAATTCATTTGTTTAGTCAATCACCAAAATTTAGATGATTTTGAATATTCACTTATCACTTATCACTTATCAAAGAAAAACATTTTCCATTTTGTAACTTTGAGGGCCCGTAACATGGTAACGAAGGCTTTTAGGAACAAAAGTTATATGAAGTACTGGTGATATTTTGACCCCATCTATATATTCCCGAGAGAAAAAGAGTCCAGCGACACCCTGTATATTGTGCGGTCCATAGCTATGGAATAAATTAATTTTTAGCGTTATTATGTATTTGTTTAAAAAAACCTGAAACATATCGATTTCTATTGTCACTTGGACAATTTACAGTATGAAAATATTACCCCCCTCTTGCAACCCCTCTGAATTATGAGCCCCACCTCAAAATTTTTAAATGATTAGAGAAGTCGTGTGGCACTTTGTTCGAAAGGGATTTTCATTCCCTGTTCAGCAAGTTTTTCCAATTTGGTGCAATCGTAACTGATGAAATTTATTTTGAAAATGTAATTTTTTTATACTTTACGTAGAATGAAGGATATAATGTCACATAACTTTGAGGAAGTATTTTTATAATGAAATAAAATGTTCAAAATGACCACCATTCAGTTCTTGACAGTAAGCAAGTCGATCTTGGAATTCTCGTACAGCATTTCGTAGGACCTCAGGGGTTATGTTGTTGATTTCTTCTGTTATCCCAACTCTTAAATCTGCAATATTGTCTGATCTATTGAAATATACTTCTGATTTTGAATAACCCCGTAAGAAATAATCAGGATTTTTTTAATCTGTTTTGCTGAATGTCAGGAACAAGTCGTTCAAGGCACCAGAAAATTATTCACAAAACCCACATAAATAATGTAATGTCAATTAGTGGACTACTATTATTTTGATATTTATAAGTTGCTGTCATACGTCAGTGTATTGATAAATATTTATGTGTGTATTCGATTTTACTATGGCTCATTTATCCGAAACTCAAAGAATAGACATTTTAATTATGATTGGATGCGGTAATAAAACAAGAATTCAGAAGGAAGTTTGTGAAATGTTCAATAATAAATACCCTGGTCAACACGTCTCACAGTCTACAGTTAGCAAAATAGAAAAAAAAATCGTGATACTGGAAATGTAAAAACTATTCAAAAACCAGGTCGAAATGTTAAATTGGATGAGGAAAAAAAGGTAGATGTACTGTTAGCGATTGGGAAAAATCCGCATGTGACAAGTAGACAACTTGCCGCCGACAATGATCAAGTTAATCATCGATATTGAGAGCTTTACATAAAGAAAAATACCATCCTTATAAAGTTCAGTTGGTTGAGGAGTTAAATGAGGATGATCCTGATAGAAGGCAACAATTCTGTGAACTGATGATGGACAGAATGGAAGCAGATTTACAGTTCATGAACAAAATTGTTTTTTTCTGATGAAGCCACTTTTCGTTTAAATGAAACGGTTGATAGACAAAATTGTAGATATTGAAGCAGATAAAATCCACATTGGATGTGTGAGGCTCACACACCATATCCTGAGAAAGTGGATGTTTGGGCTGGTATAATTAACAACAAAATTATTGGCCCTTATTTTTTTGAAGTCACAGATAATGGTGAGGTTTATATAGATTTTTTTATGAACTTTTAAAAAGACTTTTTCCTGATGTTAATGATCCAAATGCGATATAAAGATCAATTAGGTACTAACGAGACGGAGCTCCACCGCATTACGAACGTATTGTTAGAGATTATTTGAACGAAGTTTTTCCCAATAGGTGGATTGGAAGACGTGGAACGATTGAATGGCCGCCTAGATCCCCAGATTCGACTCTTCTCGATTACTTCTTGTGTGGTTATTTGGAATCAGAAGTATATTTCAATAGACCAGACAATATTGCAGATTTAAAAGTTAGGATAACGGAAGAAATTAACAACATAACCCATGAGGTCCAAGAAAATGTTGTACGAGAATTCCAAGATCGACTTGCTTATTGTCGGGAAGTGAATGGTGGTCTTTTTGAACATTTAATTTGATTTTTAAATGAATTGAAAAGTACTTTCTAAACATTATTATTTCCCTCATTCTACGTAAAGTATAACAATTTTACATTTTCAAAATAAATTTTCTCAGTTATGATTGCACGATATTTGAAAAACTCAATATTGCCGAACAGAGAATGTAAATCCTATTCGAACAAGGTGCCACACGACCCCCCTTCTTATGTGATTTTTTGAGGGGGTGCGCATAATTCAGAATGGGTGCAAGAAGGGGGTAATATTTTCATACTATAAATTGTCAAATTGACAATAGAAATCGACTTGTTTCAGGTTATTTCAAACAAATACATAATAAAGCTAAAAATGTATTTATTCCATACCCATGGACCGCATTGTGTATATATATATATATATATATATAATATATATATATATATATATATATATATATATATAGTGCGGTCCATATACATATATATATATATATATATATATCGTGTTGAAAAGAGAAACATTCTCTATTGAATATGAAAAAAAATCTGAAAATTGAAAGTTATTTCTTCTAATATGAAACAGAAAACAACTATTTTCCCGGCTAAAGCCACGCTGCACAGTGAAAAAAAAAATCTGAAAGTGAAAATTTGCATTTTTATTCAAATAGTTATTTCCTGATTGAGGACTCATGAAGATGAATGAAACATTATGAGAGCTAAACTAGCGCCAATTAAAATATGGGAAGAATCACTCAGGATGTAAACTAACATAGAAATGAGACAGGAACTTAAAGAGGATTCAGTCAGCAGAATAAAGCAGCACAGATTTATTAATATTTTTAATGCAGGAACTGATTTCGTTTTATACTGTTTGTGTGGATTCACTCTGTAAATTGCCAACCGAAGCTTATTGAACAATGCCAAACAGCGATCAGCTGACAAAGCACTTCACGAAGAACTCTTTACACTGAGATTGCAGGATGGTAATGTGAACTGATATTCACCGAAACAAAAGAGGATATATTCATTGTGTCTATGCTGCAGTGTTTCACCGATGTTTCGTATTCTGTGCCGATATAATCACCCACTGTTCAGCAACTGTTTTTTGTTCTTCATGCTGAAACGATCCTGTCGAAAGATATACATTATTGGAAATTGAATGAAAAATGAAAATATGTTTGTGCAACTCCACGGAAATGTAGGTCATAATAGTTAGAGAGCTTTTATAACAAAAACGACCTGAGCCCCACTAACACCCTAATACGGGTCATTTGTGTGAACACGTTCTAGTTTGCAAATCATGGTCATTAAATTTGCAAAATGGAATTCCAGGAATCAAGTGGCCTATTTTTTTGGCGCAAAAACGCAAAAAAGCCATTTTTGGATTTTAAGGTACCTGTGTTGAAGTAAACCAGAAACACCATTAATCTTGTTGTCTGAGAGCCATAGAGTAGGAAAAATTATTCTCAAGACGAAAACCTGTTCATAAGAATTTTTTAGGTTATGTTGAAAAATCCGAAATTGGATAGTTTGTAGATTTAGTCGCTCAAAATTTGCAAACGCAAATTATGGTCTTGAAAATTTGCAAAATGGAATTCCAGGAATCGGGTGGCATATTTTTTTGGCGCAAAAACGCAAAAAAACCCTTTTTGGATTTAAAGGAACCTGTGTTGAAGTAAACCAGAAACGCCATCTATCTTGTTTTTTGAGAGCCATAGAGTAGGAAAATCCATTTTCGTGGCAGAAACCTGTTCATAAGGATTTTTTATCCCAATTCTGAAGGAAAACCTCTTGCATAATTTTTGTCTCATCTTTAGACATCCAAGAAAAAGAGAAAACCAAATGCAAGATGTTTTCTCCTCCTGGGACATTTTTGGCGAACCTCTAAAAATTTGGCGAATTCCCGAATTGTCAAAATAGAAAAAAATGCCTTATTCACATACAGCATGCTTTTTATTTGAGTAATTTTGCTATCTGAGTATAGTTCATCCATTGTTAATTGCAGAAGCATAAAAAACAAGTTTCTCAGTCTTGAGGCGCAATCCTTTGAGCAGCAGAGGCGGGAGTAACTAATTCTATTTAAAAAAAAAATTATTTTAAAAATACGTTGAAATAAAAAAAATGCCATAAACGAGGAAATATGTATTAATAGGCAATCGGATAGTCATAATTTCATTTTCCCATGGTTGAAAAAAAGCCATATTTTCCAACAAAACACATCAGAACTATAGAATATTTCAAGACCTATTTCAATCCGAGACCAGAGACGCTACTGGCTTTCATTTACTCAGACCTCCTTAAACTGGTGATTTATCAGTCTCAACGTATAGACACACCTACAAGCATTATCATTGGCTTGCGGTTACTCGAACAGCTTTCACTCAAACCCACATTGACTATCGGCTCTTTTGATCTACCGTTCGCCGACGGAGAATGTTTACGAGTAGTACACTTTATTTTTCGTTCCGTTTCTTCGCATATACGCTCGTGTTAGCGAAGTGAGTTTTTGAATTGCTCCCTATAGAAACAGGTACTGCACTCGAAAATAGTTAAACTATACCTGGATAATTCACTAGCCCTCAAACTGAAAAGAGGGCTCATTCGAACTGCAGCAGCTTACCTGACGGTTTTATTTGAGGGATTTCCATGACTTGGTATCCCCTCATCTACCAAGGAGGCGCCATCTCCACCCCCCTCCACAACTCCTCCAAGGGGATGGCGATTAAATTAAATTTTTTAATTATAAAAATAATGAATTTCTTCTCTACAACTATTCAAACAATTTTCATTTCACTATAAAATTTAAAAAATAATTTAAAAATTTTCTTTTTTCCATGTATTCCGCTCCTGCTAACATACATGATCCTCTTTTGGAGAATGAAAATTTTATGTGAGTTGCAAATCTCAAATTAATAAATTTTACAATGTATATATTTCTGGCGTAATGTGGTCGTAGTCAAAATTTAGAGCAAAAAAGCCATTTTGAAGGTACCTGTGTTGAAGTAAACCTGAAACATATTTCATCTGGTCTGAGAGTCATAAAGTAGGAAAATCCATTTCCAAGACGGAAACCTGGCCTTATACATTTTTAAGGTTATGTTAATAAATCCAAAATTGGCAAATTAGTCGTCTATTTTTCCAAATTCTGAAGGAAATCGTCTCGCTTAATTTTTGTCTCATTCTTAGAAAAAGAGAAAACCAAATGCAAGATTTTTTTCTTGTCTTAGAACATTTTTAGCGAACTTCTGAAAATTTTGAAAATTCGTGAAGCATCTTACCTCACGGTTCTATTTAAGTGAATTTCATGTCTTGGTATCTGGATATCTTTTCTACCAAGATGGCGCCACCTCCACAACTCTTCCAAGGGGATGGCGAAAGAATTAAATTGGGAAAATGATGAATTTCTTGAAAAGGGAAACATTCTCGATTGAATATTGAATAGAAATATTTTTCTGTGAATTGAAAAATCCACGATAAAAATGAAATTTTTTTTTGTGAATGTCTAACAGAAAACAACTACTTTCCCAGCTAAAGCCACGCTGGACATTGAACTACATCTGATAGATATTCTGAAAGGACCCTAACTCAAAAGAAAAAATCTGAAATTGAAAATTTACATTTCCATTCAGATAGTTATTTGATTTTCTATTCCAGTCTTGATTAAGAACCCATATAGATAAATGAGGCAAAGAAGAATGTTTTTCAAAAAAGTGTATCATTCAGTCGCATATGATTCCACATCTGATTTTATGAACATCCTGTTCATATTCTCGAACAAATAAATGAGTTTCTCCTTCACAACTACTAAAAAAAATATTTTTATCTACTATAAAATTTACAAATTAATTTTAAAATTTCTTTTGTTTTGAGAATTGAAATTTGATTTGAGTTGCAAATCTCTAATTAATGAATTTCACAATGTAAACAGTTGAGAAACGCAGAATTTTCTAATGTGTCAAAAAGCCAAAGGTAATGTGATTCTAGTAATTCATAGACGAATTTCCTATGTGAAATATTGAATTATTCCTAATATTGTACGATAGAACGTTAATACTGGAAGTATAAACTTTCATTTTGACAAAAAATGACTGATTACAAGCTTTTATTTCATTCTTTCCAGTTCAAAATTTGTAATCCATTTTTGTTTTAGAAAAAACAAAATTGCGCCTCCAAGATGGCGGACGAGTTTTGTGATTATGGTACGATTCGATTCAAAATTGGTATGTGGGGTTTTCGGGGACGGAAATTGTGAATTTTTTGTCAAAATTCAGAAATTCAAAATGGGGGCTACAAGATGGCGGACCAGTTTTGTGATTATGGTCCGATTCGATTAAAAATTGGTATGTGCGGATTGTCGTGGTCGGATATTAATAATTCAATGTCAAAATAAATTCAATATGGCGGCTTCAAAATGACGTAAGAGTTTTGTGATTATTGTCCGATTCTATTCAAAATTTCTATGTGGGGGTTTTCGGAGTCATACATTATGAATTTTTTGTCAAGATTTATGAAATTGATATGACGGCCCATGGAATTTTTGTTTGGGAAAAAAACAAAATGGCGCTCCAATATGGCGGACGAGATTTAGGTTTACGGTCCGATTCGATTCAAAATAGGTATGTGGGGGTTTTCAAGGTCGAGGATTATAATTTTTCCTCAAAATTCAATAAATCAAAATGGCGGCTCCAAGATGGCCGATGATCTATGTGTTTATGGTCTGATTCTATTCAACATTGGTATGTGGGGTTTTTGTGGTCGGAAAAATGCACAAATTCAAGATAGCGAATGAGTTTTATAATTATGACCCGATTCGATTCAAAATTGGTATGTCGGGGTTTTTGAGGTTGGAGATTATGAATTTATTCGAAAATTATTTATTTTAAGTTAAAATTCATCAATTGAAGATGGCAACTCACATATGGCGAATGAATTAAGATGGTTTCCTCATCGAACGACTAGATAGCTCAGAACTTACAGGAAAAAAAATCCTCATAATAACCATGCTTCAACAAAAATGCATACTTCAGTACTAAAAAGCACAAAATTAAATAATTAATAAAAAACCTTTTTGAAGAGAAGCTGCTATTGAAATGCACTGAGAAGTAAAAAATATATGTTTTGGATGTGTGACGAAGATTATTTCGTGAGTTATAGATTCAAAAGCTTAGTATTCGAACTGAAAACTTTGCGCGACAAGCTTTTGAATCTATAACTCACCGAATAACCTACGTCACACATCCAAAGCAATTATTTTCAACTTTTCAGTGCATTTCAATAAAATTTTGTTTTAGGAAAGATTCTCTATTGATTTTTTAAAAATATTACAATGAATAATTCAGGGCACGAACAATAAAATGTTTGGCGATTGAAAGAAGACATGTGAAAATTTATGAATTCAATGACTGATTATTCGGGTTTCAGATTTTTTTTATAATCTGGTTCTTCTATATGTTGCATACAGGTCGTATGGGGTCGGCTTTAGAATAGCCCCATGGTAAATCCTGCCTGTCGTAAGAGGCGACTAAAAGGATAACCGTAGGTGGAAGATGGTCTCATCGCCCGGTGAAATACCACCATATCGACTTTGTGTGCTGTGAAATGGACCATTCCATGTTTCAGTGTTCGGTCGATACTTTGCGGTCTCCCTCTTTCCTTTTCCCAAATTCCTCCTTTATTTTCAGGCGCATCCTAATAGTAATAATGATGAAGTCTCCTAGAGTAAAACACTCCGGAAGTAAAATACCTCTCCATTCGGATTTCCGGGCGAGAGGTACTCGAGGGGACTCAACATTAAAAATTAATTTTTGCAACATCCGCGGACTCAACAAGAACATCAATGACGTCCACCATCACCTACAGACGGAAAAACCGGATATTCTGGCTCTAACAGAAACACAAGTAAACTCGTCCACCAACAAGGTCCATATGCTTTGTCCTGGTTACGAACTCCATTCTCGATTCAGGTTCAAAGGTGGAGTTTGCCTTTACGCCAAGGCTAACCTTTCATGCCAGCGTGAAGAGAGTTTGGAACCGAAAGACTTTGATGTGATGTGGTTCAAGCTATCTGATACCAAACTGACTAAGTTCCTCTGCTGCCTTTATCTATCACCTAATGAACCTTCATATAACGACCTCTTTGAGTTTTTATCACTCAAACTGGACTACATTCAGGAGAACCATCCAACAGCTGAAACCATAATCATGGGAGATTTTAATGTACATAACGCTGCCTGGCTCAAATTCTCTAACAAAACAGATGATGCAGGTCGTCAAGCCGAGGCCTTCGCCATCACTCATGGTCTAGAACAACTGGTCGAGCTACCAACCCGCATCCCTGATGTCAACAACCAGTCTGCCAATACACTAGATCTTTTCCTCACCACCAATCCTGACCCGTATAGAATAGAAGTTTGTGCCCCACTTGGAAACTCTGACCACACCCTCATCTCCACAACATGCTCTTTCCATTTACCATCGAGCTGCACAATACCACCCCGTCTCATGTGGCATTACAATTCGGCCGACTGGGAAGGTCTTCGTATGTTTTTCTCAGCGTTTCCATGGAAGAGAGTTTGTTTCTCTTCAGTAGATCCAACACGATGTGCTGAGACAATTTCTGAAATCATCATGTTGGGGATGCAAACTTACATACCGAATACCGAAAGAAGAACATCATCCGATAAGACCTGGTTTAACAGAAACTGCTCTAGAGCTGTGGCTTCCAAACAGGCAGCATACCATCGATGGCTAAAAATCCGGGCCCTGAGACCAGAGCAGCATATGTCGAGGCTAGAGGCATATGTAAAGAGACAATAGAATGCTCAAAAGATGCCCACAAAGCCAAAATAAGATCAAAACTTGCTGAAAGTCCTAACGGATCCCGTTCATTTTGGTCTTTCGCCAAGCTGTGGGAAGAAATTTCACTTCCAGCTCATTTCCTCCCTAACCAAAGAAGATGGAACACTAGCAACGACTGCCCAGGAAAAGCCAATATCTTTGCGCACCTATTTGCTGGAAATTCCACTCTAGATTCATCGGGAAAACAACCCCGAACATTACACCTATTGACAGTCACATGCCGAGATCACCTTTCGCCAACGTACCATCAGAAAGAATATGCTGGGTCACAACACCAACAAAGCCTGTGGATCTAACGCAATCCCGACGATTGTTCTCAAGAAATGTGCCCCTGAACTAACACCTGTACTATGCAAGTTGTTCAACCACTCTTACAATTTGGGCGTATTGCCGTCCAATTGGAAAATTGCATGACTGCTATCTATTATTTCAACAGCCAGTCCCTAAAAAAGGCAAAAGGCCCTACCTAGCAACTACAGACCTATCGCACTGCTATCTATTATTTCAAAGGTCATGGAAAAAGCCATCAACATCGAGCTCATGAAATATCTGGAAGACTCAGGAATTGTCAACGATAGGCAATATGGCTTCCGCCATCAGAGATCAACTGGTGACCTGCTCGCTTACGTCTCACATATATGGCAGCTATCTATTGAAAAGCATGGAGAAACTTTAGCTGTGGCATTAGATATCTCCAAGGCGTTCGATCGAGTTTGGCACCAGGGACTCCTCGCCAAGCTTCCGTCTTATGGCTTGCCCCTCAGCTGTGTTCTCTGCTTGCTAGTTTCTCTCAAACAGGTCTCTCCATGTAGTGGTCGATGGAGTTTCATCTGACACTCTACTCATAAATGCTGGTGTTCCGCAAGGATCCATTCTCGCACCAACACTATTTCTACTTCACATCAACGACCTGTTGAAAGCAACTTCATGTCCAGTACACAGCTTTGCCGATGATAGTACCCTCCATACCGCTTTCTCTTCCAGGGCCCCTATATCAGCCCGTGAAACCAGAAATGAACGAGGAAGAAATGTTAATAATATAAATATGGACTTGGCAACAATTCTCGAATGGGGATCTAATAACTTGGTAGAATTCAATGCAAACAAAACACAAGCATGTCTTTTCTCTAGAAAAGCCGATCTCACTGTGCCTAACATAACTTTGTCAGGAGTAACCATACCACTGAAGCCATCCATATCGATGCTTGGTATTACTATCAGCAATAACCTTTCCTGGGAAAATCACGTGAGGTCCATTGCCAAAAGTGCATCCCAAAACTTGTTTTCTGTTTCGTGCCAAGAGCTATTTCACCCCCAGTCAGCTGCTTATGATCTATAAGGCACAGATCCGACCTGTCCTGGAATACTGTTCCCATATTTGGAGTGCGGCACCTAAACATATCCTGAGGCTATTGGATTCTGTCCAAAAAAGGGCAATTCGTCTCGTCGGTGATGCCTCGCTTACAAACTCGCTCACTTGTCTGGAACACCGTAGAAAAGTTGGCGATTTGTCTCTATTTTATAGATATTTTCATGGGCGATGCTCTTCTGAAATATCAACAATCGTTCCTGCTTTGGCAGTCTCTTCGAGATTAACCCGTCAAGTTCAGTCATCACACCCCTTCGTGGTCACTTTGGAAACCTCACTTTCCAAAGACTCGTTCATCCAACGAACAGCGAGGCTTTGGAACTCATTGCCTAGGGAGGTGTTCCCCGAGGCATACAACCTTCAGAAATTTAAGAAGAACACCAACTCCTACCTTCTTTCCCTAGGTTCCCACGAGGTTCTCTGAACATTACAGGATATCCCTTTTCGTGGGAACCAGAACATAAAAAAAAAAAAAAAATACAGAATTAGAGGTAACACTATGATTGAAGTGATCGTAACTTGCAGATTTGTAATATTCAATTGTTGAGCATATGAATCAACCAATGTATGTATTTATTTTCATCCATTCAATCATATTGATAGTTATTATGGACATACATACAGAGTGAAATATTAAATTTGCACCAAAGAACTGGTAAACATGTAAACCATGTTCATCAAACGTCGAAATTTTTGTATAAATGATAAATTGGACCAAATTCTGCATTAAAATATTATTATAGTAATATGAGGGAGTCGCCTGAGATACTAGTACCCTTTATGAGTCTCAGTCTAGAACCATAAAAACTGGGTAAAAAATTGTTGCATAGGTGATTCCAAATATCAATATTGTTTCTGATTTTGAACAACTGAACAACTAAATAAACGAAAATAAGGGTAGTTATCTCTTGATCGAAATTCCTAATTTTTGTTCTCTCCTGTACACCGTTTGTAAATGTTGAATTCTTTCAATTCATATGCAGTGCACCAATTTTCATCAGGAATAAAATTTCCCAACAATTGGTTAACAAAAACAGTTTTCCATATGGTGCAAACTTTTCGAAACTTACTGTATATATGTGATGTGTGCACTTCGAAAATCGAAGATATTCTCTCCTAGGCGAATAATAATTATTATTGAAAGAAATGGGAATACATTTTTGATAAATCACATGTAAAGTGGTCTGACCAAATGCTTTCTTTAGAGAATGTCGAAATTATGACGCTGACAAACCAAATTGTGGGTCGAGTGACACCAAGTTTGCGTACAGGGACCAGATTTCCATTCTAATCACAAGTTCATTCCTCTGGTAATCATCCAAATACAACGAAGGATTTTTAATTTTCCACCGAAACGCATATTTCGTATTCTATATTTTCTCCCTTTCTCGTACCAAGTAGATGAAAGGTTTGCGATAACAATGAGTCAGTGCAATCCCAGTATCCTGCTTATCAAGGTAATATGAAATTTAGTTTTTATCCTGGTATTGTTCGTGGAAGATTTGCACTTCAGTCCCTCCCGGATAAAAATACAGAACTGGATTATTCTCGAAGCCATATTTCGTAGAAAAATGGATGGATGGGTCTAAAGTTCAAGGCGTCGAAATGAAAGATATTCTGCTCGCGGCGATGCTCTTGATATATAACTAGAAACACAACTGCAAGCACGATGATGATGAATTTGTGCCTGTACACTATTTTTTCTCTCAAATATTCGGCCTGAGGTATAGAACATTCTACCAAGAGGATAATTTCTGCAGCAAAAAAACGAGTGTGCTTTAGACCACACGACTGAAGTAAAACTTCTTTAGCTCCATCTATAGGTATGTATATGTTTATATATGTATATATGTATGATATATACATGTATAAATTTCCTAATAACCTATAATTTCATCATTACAGTTTGGTAAATTTAGTAAATTATTATAAGAGTCATGAATGATTATAAAAATAAAATAAAAATTAACTCCAATAATTTGTCTTGGTTTTTGTACATGATCTATAGTGGGATTTTCATCATCAACTTCCATTTGATTATTGTCATGTTCAATCGCGATGTCACCAATTATGTGTAATGGTGAACCTCTACAATTAATAAGTATTTTATTATCAACGTATCAGTTAAATTTAATGTTAGTAAATTAGTTTATGAAGTAAGTTCTAGAAACGTGAGGCCGAAATACGGAAGAGTAACAAGGAGCAAGAGAGAGAGAGAGAGAGAGACAAGTAAAGGACAGAGAATCAAACGCGCCCCAATGTCGAGAGTAGAATGCCGCGTATTAGTAGAGGGAGAAAATAGACAAGGGAAAAGGAACGCTGCATATGACGCTACGACGCCAGCAACTAGTATGAGATACGCACTCACCTTTGTCGAGACCGTTCGCCTCGCCCGATCACACTTTTCGTAACGCTCTCGTCACGCATTCACCAGCTTATTCCCCAAGTCAAGCGTGCGTAAAGAAGTTCTACTTCAAAAAACATTATTGAGGAACGAAAGATTGAACTAAAGGGAAACAATAGGATGCATGTATGCGAACATTGAACAATAACTCAAAAATAGTTTTATTTTTCCTAAACTCCAGAAACCCCGGAGGAATGCTTCTGATGTAGAGTAGATGCTCAGTTACTTAGTACTCAGGCTTTCTATATGCAGGTTCATTCCTATTTTGAGTTAGCTTTATCAAGAAACGGCCCTGCATACTTTATTATTCTTGGTTAAGATATTGTTACCAAGTTTATGAGGGGCTATACTGGGTGTGAATAATTCAATAAAACTCACTGTCAATTTTTATCGAGCGGCAGATAAGAATCGCCCTCCCAGTATATAGATATTATGATTTTTAGAGTGCTGGAATCGTTCAAATTGTGTACCTCGCCAATCTAGTTCAAGATACTATGCAAATAATTGAAGCACTTATAAAAACAAACAAAATTTATTGATAAAAAATTTACTTCGTTACAAAAAAACACGCTGTATGGTATGACATTCTAATCCATACAACTTCAGTACTTCCATGGTACTAAATACATGTTCCAAAAATGTAATCCAACCTGAATAATAATTTTTTCATGACTGACAGTAAGTTGTATCAATTTTCAGAAGTTCCTGTATAGAGGAACTGAGTTTTAAAGAATCTAATAATTTCAAAAATGACTTCAAGATGAACAACATAAAATAATCTATAGAAAAATCGAATTAAACGGTTTTTCTTCACATAAAGGATTCAATATAAAATTGAACCACAAAATGGTAGATCTCAGGTGAAAAACAACTACTTTCCTGGCAAATACCACGCAGAACGTTGAATGATATTCACCTGAAAATCCATGCATACTTCCATATAATATCAATGGACATTGAATGCAAATGTTTCTTTCTGATGAGCTCGATTATGTTTAATTTATGTCGTGTTCACCCAACAATCCGCATACCGGTTTCAGGCTTCTTGGCCCTCATCAGTACGGAGTAGTCAACCAGCCAAAGGTCCAAAGAACTCTGGCTGAAGTGAGACACAACGTAAACAAACCATCATCGAGCTTGTAACACCTATAGGTACACCGGAAAAGATAAACTTCAACTGGCGGTACCTAGTGACAGAAAAAAACACTCCGAAAATCTCCCACCTCGATAGGTTTCTAAATAAAAGATTCCTTCTCAGTAGGAGTGGCAAGCCCGTCTAGCATATAGTGAAAGATAAGTGCCATGTGAAGTGGAATGAATAGAAAAATCGAATTAAACGGTTTTCTTCACATAAAGGATTCAATATGAAATTGAACCAGAAAATGGTAGATCTCAGGTGAAAAACAACTACTTTCCTGGCAAATACCACGCAGAACGTTGAATCTTTCAATAAAATAATCTGTCTAAAACACGTAATAAAATATATTCAGCTTTTTTCAACCACACTGTATATAATATCTAATATTTTATTAATTCAACAATCTAAAAAATAAGGAAACTATGAGGAATGTATAAGTATCATTCTGAATCAATTATAAGGAAGTTTTATAATTTATATAAATCAAAGGCTTATCTTATCTGAAATGAGACTCTATCAAATGAGTAAATAAGACAATAATGAAAAAATTATAATTGTTGAATGAGCACGTATCATTCAACGCAGCTGTATGAGTAATTCATAATTATTTGTAATTCTCTACACAAACTGGATATAAACTTAATTTGATTCGATAATAAAAACTGTGAAATGATTCTAGGTATAGATTCGCATTAACAACAAGAATTCAATTCAATTTCGGAATGTATTCCGCAGTGATGGAAGTCTTGTTTATATTCATACTACAAATAACTGGAGATTCTATAGAGCAGTTCCAACTTAAAAGCTAATTTAATTCATGATTGAAAAAAAAACAACAAATGACCCTACTCAAATATGTGGTTGAAATTCCATAAATAAACATATTCACTTTGGATAGAGATTTCGTAGAAAATCTAATATGCTATTCAATTTAATAAATAGTTGCAAAATATCTTATTTGCCAGAATAATAACAAACACAAAAATTTAGCTTACCATTTTTTTCCCTGTTTCAGATTCCGGATTTCACAAACAATATTTTCATCAAACGATTTTTTATTATTAATTTTCAACTTATTTTCTTGGTTATTATTCCAAGTAATTGGATACCGATTTCTCTCTGACGCGCACTGATCCTAGTTGAAACATTTTCCCGTTCCGATATTTTTATAACACTTCAAATAAACATTTCAATTATTTCCATTTGGTCTTTAACTGAATTTTTAATCGACTATATCAAATACTTGGTACCCAAAATAGTTGGTACTTTTATATGTGCTCTGACTGGAATGAGAGGCTGTCAATGAGATTGAATTATTATTTTTCTGGCTTTATATACCCTTTATTTACTCCTTCATATGTCTGGTAGGGATGACAGGTTTATTAGGATTTATGGGTGTGATTCATAGACATCGCGGTCTCTGGCTGACAAATAACGAATACTTGTTTTTCTGATGTTGATATTTTTTCATCTCCCTGATTTATTACATCCTATATTGTTATCAGCCGGTCATAGGGTCATGGAAATCATTATTTTTACTGAACTGGGGTGTTTCAGAGTGCATCCTGTCTGCGGCGGTAATTATTGACTGCTTTTTATAAATTAAAATTGAAGATTCATTACAGCTTAGCGGAAGACTTCAACATATTTGGTTTTTTAATGGCTATAATGAATCTGAGAGATTTATGGTATATTCTCTGATAATTTTCTATCCTACATGGAGTGGTATCACATGTGTGAAAGAAATTTTTTTATTAGGTCTTCTATTTTTTTTTTATATGTTTGATACGTAATAGATTTTCTCATCATCCGGTAGCTATTTTTGTATGCATTTTCGACTTCTCAGAATGGACTATTCGTTAAAATAATTTTTCATATTTAAGGTGGACACTTCTTTATGTATAAATTCGTTATATCTTTGTATGTATATTCTCGGATCGTGGCAGCTTTCGTAATCCACCCCATGTCGTTCATTTTTTCTCAACTTCTTCTCATTTATCTATTTCATTATTTTCCTGCTCCAGAATTTTTTGTAGTACTCCCATTTTCAACCGACGAAGTCAAAAATGAGGAGGTTCTCTAGTCGACGCTATATATTTTTTTTATGTATGACCACGCATAACTTTTTACAGAGTAGTTTGATTCCGATGATTCTCCTTCCAGTGGATAGAGTGTACTTTGAAGTTGGTCCTCTTTGAATTTGAAAGGAAATATCTTCCCCTAGGGGTAGCAAAATGGAGGATATTGATCGTCCACCCTCTGAAATTTGGTTCGTTAACCGATTCTATCAGGTATAACTTTGTACTGGCTTGTCCGATTGGAATGATTATTTCCTTATACTGTATACCTCAAAGTTGATCATATTCCAATTTGAGATGAGATAACATCGCCCTTTGGGTAGAAAAATTGGGAATGATTGATTTTTCACTTGTGAACATTGGCACACATATGTAGTTGACATTGACAGATTGCTATTGTCATTATTTTTGTTCTCCTACATCCGTCACAATGATAACATTCCATGAAAGGATGGAATTATATACAAAGTGATGAAATAAACTAACCAGAACTACCAAAAATAATTTATATTATCAACAATAAATAATAAATGTAGATAGTCATATTATTGAACTGTTAATAATAATAATAATGAATAATAATAATAATCTTTATTCACAATCAAAATACAATCGCAGATCACTGGAATCACAAGTATTACAATTAGATTGAGATTGATGGTGTGGACAAAGCAGCAAAAGCCGATAAGTGTGAGAACACTTGTTTCAGCATTGACAAATATTTATAATATAAAAAACTAAACTACTTAGAATACTGATGTATACGTATGTATACGTATATATACATATATAATATGTATATATACACACACACACATATATACACATATACATATACACACACATAAACACATATAAACACATAGGTATACATATAAACAAATAATTAAGACAAGGGATGTATGTGGTTATGAAAGATCGTCAATGGGGTGTAACATGAAGATTTAGATATCAGAAGTACAAAGTATATTGTAGTGTAGTGTCAATATTGAGGATAATAGTTGAAGTGAGTTAGTATTTTGACAGTAATCAAAAATTAAAAAGGTACTAATTAGTAGATTTCAGCCACGAAAAATTTTAAAATAAAAACTTTTTAACCAAATATTAAACCGACGAAAAACCTTCTTAGTCTTAATAACTGCTCCTAAACTATTTTAAGTAACTAATTTTGAGTCGGCGCCAAACAAACAATCAACGAGGATCATTAAATTACTTCAAAACAAATATCAAAATGTCACCATTTTACGCTTCACCTAACTCATTTGCTTGTTTGTTTGGCGCCGACTCAAAATTAGTTACTTACATTAGTTTAGGAGCTTAATTATTGAGACTAGGAAGGTTTATTCAATTGTTTGCTTTTCAGTTCCGTTTTTCGTCGGTTTGATTTTTTGTTAAGAAGTTTTTATAAATACTATTTTTGTTAATCTATCATTCTGTTTTTGACACACATGTCCGAACCATTCGAATTGTCCTACTATAATTTTTTCGTTTGGCGGTTCTATTCATAGATTCTGTCTGATTGTTTCGTATCTTATTTTGTTTTCCATTCTTCTCAGGTACCTCATTTTCATTGCGTTAATGTCTTTAGGTTAGGGTCCATGCTACGCTACTGTATATGATTATTGATCTGAGCTCTTAGTGGTTTTTATATTTGAACAAAAATAGAGATATCGACGATAATATCCGTTTTGATGTCCCCCAAGACGAATGAGACCATTTCCAGAGTGAAGTCTGCCTGTGTGTGTGTGTGTGTCTGTCTGTATGTCTGTAGAAAGCAAGAAAAACAAGATGAAGTTACTAGAAGTCAAAACATTTCATTTTATGGTTTACAAGAGAGTGAAGGAGAAATCTGCAGTAAGTTGGTTTTAGACATAGTAAAAGGAACAATGAATTTGAACGTTAGTGAAGAAGTTATTGCATCATCCTTCAGACTAGGAAAAGAGGTAAACAACATAATCAGACCAATATTAGTGAGATTTTCTACCGTCTATCATAAGGAACTGGTCTACAAGAATGGGAGACATTTAAAACAAACCAAGGTTATCGTAAGAGAAGACCTTACTCCTGAAAAAGTATTGAAAGCTGCACTGAATAAAGTGGGTAGGAATGGAACCATCTGGACACATCATGGAAACGTGTTTGTGAAATTTAATAATGCTAATCAAATCAGGAAGTTAGCCTCCATAGATGACATTGATAAAATTTAATTTAATTGTTCTGAATATTTTTATATATATGTGTATATACATATATTTTTTTTCTCTTTCTCTTTCTTTCCTCTCTTGATTATATATTGAAATATATATCATCATTTCGTCATAGAATGAAAACTCACATAGCTATATTTGAATCGTTGTATGTTAACTCATAATAGGAATAATTTTGCAGCACCAGCAATATGGGTGCAATTGACTCACACCTTTGTGGTGGTTGTTTGCTTTGTTGGTGGTTTTTGTTGAATTTGAAAATATAATATTACTTTTTGCAATTTCATATTATTTTACTGTTGATATAAATTAGTTCAGGGACTTTTAGAAAGATGGATTTCTTGAAGGTTGGTTGTGTCAATGCTAGATCATCAGTTCCTTCGATAACTGATGTAAAACAAACTATTTCAGAGAATGATTTTGATATTTTTTTGATATGTGAAACGTGGTTAAAAAATTATGTTAATAATTCTGTTATAAATATTAGTAATTATCGCTTATATAGAGCTGATAGAAATTGTCATGGTAAGGGAGTATGTATATATGTTAGAAATAAGATACGTAGCGAGATACTTATTAGTAGATTGGATTACATTTGGGAACAACTATGGGTTAAGGTAGTTATTGATGAGAAATCATTTGCTGTAGGTATTATTTATAAAGCACATGAACAAAATACGAATATTTTTTTAGATAAATTTGAAGATAGCCTCGATTCAATATATCCTACTGTTGATGAAATTATTTGTATGGGAGATTTCAATTTAAATTCATTTGAGTATGATAATACGAGCGTTAAAAAATTGAGTTCGATTTTAGAATCACTCAATCTATGTCAAGTAATTGATGAACCTACTAGAATCACTGCTACATCGGCAACACTTTTAGACACTGTAATAATTCCTGAAGGTACTGATTATAATAGAGGTATTATGCAACAAGTAATTTCAGATCATTCAATGGTAGTTTGTGAGTTAAAAATATCTAATGAACAGAGAGGTCCTAAACTTGTTACATATAGAAATTTCAAAAAATTTTATGATGATAATTTTCAACGTGATCTATTTGACACGTCATTTTTCAGGATATATGATCAGGAAACAGTAGATGGGAAGGTTTCTTACTTAGTCAATTGTCTAAATAATTTGCTTGATAGGCATGCTCCTATTGTTACCTCGAGGGTAACAAAACCTAAAGCACCGTGGATAACATTTCCTAAGAAGAAAATGATGGATCAAAGAGACAAAGCTCTACGAAAGTATAAAAGAACGAGAACTGAAGCAACTTTACAAACTTATAAAAATTTACAAAATTTTACATTCCAATCCATCAAAAGAGAGAAAAGGGCCTATTTATTTTATCTATCAATTCAGTAACAGTAAACCAAAAGATATGTGGCGAATTTTAAGAGCTGATAAATTTCTACCGGACAAATCATTTGATATACCAGAAAATCTGAGGGATCCAGAAAATCTGAGGGATCCAAATAAACTCAATAATTCCGATTTCAAATTTAGTGAAACTAATGATTTGCTTGTCTATGAAGCAATTTGTGACATTAAATCAAACGCTACCGGAAGTGATGGATTAAGTATAGATTTCATCAAACTGTGTTGTCCATTTATTATCTCGTATATTACACATATTGTGAATTTTTGCATAAACGAAAATGTTATCCCGGAGGTATGGAAGAGAGCAGTTGTCAAAGTTCTACCTAAAAAACAAGATCCAACTGAATTCAAAGACTTACGTCCAATAAGTATTCTACCTGCGTTGTCAAAAATCTTGGAAAAAACTTTAGAATCTTAAATTAAGAATTATTTACATATACATTCACTATTACCCTCAATACAGTCAGGTTTTCGTAAAGGGTACAGTTGTACTACTGCTTTAATAGAAAAATCGAATTTAAACGGTTTTTCTTCACATAAAGGATTCAATATAAAATTGAACCAGAGAAAGGTAGATCTCAGGTGAAATCTCTCACTGCTTTAATTCATGTTAATGATGATATTGTCAAAGCTACTGATTCGGGTTATTCAACACTGTTGGTTATGCTAGATTTTAGTCGCGCTTTCGACACGATAAATCACGATTTAAGGATTTGTATTTTGAAATATATGGGTTTTTCTAATGATGCTTGTTCTTTAATAGAAACCTACCTTAAATTTGGGCAACAACAAGTTTTCATGAATGGTATTAGTTCAGACTATCTCGTACTAGGATCTGGTGTACCTCAAGGGTCGATCCTTGGGCCACTACTATTTTCTATATACGCTTCTCATCTCTTAAATAAAATCCGGGACTGCAGAGTTCATTTATATGCTGACGATACTCAGCTGTATTATAGCTTCAGGCAGGCTGATGTGGATAATGCTTGTGTCGTTATCAATAAAAATCTAGAGGAATTTATCAGTTATGCAACTGAACACTGCCTACCTATAAACACAAAAAAATCTAGAATCATGCTGTTTGGCACTAAGCGAAACAAAAAAAAATTATTGAACTTTGTAAATATTACTATTGGTAATGGAGAAATAGAGGTTGTGAGTGAAGCAAAAAATTTAGGAGTTATATTAGATTCTGAACTGAGGTTTGAAAGGCATATGAATAGGTTGTTACAACGGGCGTATTGTAATATTGAAATGATATACGGCAATCGACACCTTTTTCCTATTCATGTTAAAAAATATATCTGTGAAACACTTGTGCTATCATTATTCAATTACGCAGATGCTCTGTACGGACCTAATCTAACTCACCTATATAAAAATAAGATTCAGAAAGTTCAAAACTCGTGTCTACGTATGATTTTTGGTATAAGAAGACGACAACGAGTATCCCATAAATTGAAGGAGATTGGATGGTTACATATGGAGAATAGAAAAAAGGTTCATTTTATTACCTTATGCCATAAAATAATTATTGAATAGAAACCTTCCTATCTACACCGCAAAATTACGAATCGTTCAGATGTTCATAATGTAAATATTAGAAAAAGAGATTTACTTATTGTACCTCACTTCATGACTGAGTTTTTCAGACGTTCGTTTACATACCAAATTTACTCTCAATATAATGCCATTCCATCCGAGTTTAAGGTTTATAATATTTCGAAATTCAAAAGAACCCTCAAAAAATATATTTTGGACAATCAAATTTAGCAGCAACGTGTAAATATCTACCTGCTCATTTTTTCACTTGAAAAAGTAAATGCGTAAGTTTGTTTCTTGTTTTGTATATCATCTATTATAAAGTGTTTCACCTCGTGGATCTTCTCTCATGTCTGTTTGTTTTTTTTTTATTATCATGTAATGCAAATAGTAATTAATGTATTTAATTCTATGTTTCAGTAGCTACTAACTATGAGGATTTGTTTGGGTTGAGTGGGAGAATATTTTTTGTTGTGCAGTAATGTACAACTGAAAATAAACTCCGCCTTTTATTTTCAAATGTATTTGAGTTTAAGGTAAATTATTTGTTCTTGTGCTTTAATTGAAAATAATAAAGACGTTTATTATTATCATTATTATTATCTTTCAGGGTAACTGTCGAACCGTTTGACCAATCGAGCTGAAATTTGGTATGAGATACAGTTTCTGCCCCGAATGCAATCATTAGATTTTGGCTATCATCCTTTGAAGATAAGTTTTACTGTTAAAAATAACAGAAACTATAGCGCAAGGAACAGTCAAAACTATTTACCTATTCCTCAAAAATAAACAATGCCAAAGTTCACAACTTTGCCATTTAATACTTAAAAATATATTGGATGGAGTAGAACTGAATTCGGCAGGAAGCAACACAACGATGGAACAAATTGAGTCTGCAGTTGGAGCTTTTCACCGTTATCCAGTGTGGCGCTTCGAATGTTCAATTCCTCTATAGGGCGTTTCCACCCGAGACGGCCGTTCACCCGGATTTGACTAGGACGAACCGCGTTTGGTGCATTGGTCAATTGACCGGTAATTTGGCTCTTGAATTGACCTACCAAATTGACTTCATAGAGCCCTAAAAATGTGTTATCAGTGTTTTATTTCAAAATAACGCCATTCTCCCGATGCTCGTGCCGGTCAAGTGTTGGAGTGTCCCACAGCTGATTTTTTGTCTTTTGTTCCAATTTCACTGGATAAATTTCCCACTCATCCATTATTCTTTCATTATCTTCCCCAAAAGTTTTGAATACTCTTTCTATCATAATCTCCCAGCCCTTTGTATAATGTTTTGTTGGTATTGATTATTTTGTTCTATATTTAGTTGTATGAATTCTATTACTAGTTTTTTTGTCTGTTTTTTTATATATTCCTCTACATTTTCCTATTTTTCACTAGTTCCTTCATTAATTTTCATTGTTATGTCCTTTTCTTTGCCTGTGTTCCTCAACTACTATTTCTGTTCTTTTTCTTCTACTTTTCTTGCCATTTGGTAGTCTGTTGTCTTCAATATTTTCTATTCTCTGCTCCATCTGCATCCTTTTAATTGATCGTGATATTTTGGAATTGCCATTCAGTTGTTTTCCCTTTCTCTCCTCTTAAATTTGTTCCGAATTTTCTGGAAATCAATTAGAGTACCTCGCTGAAAAAATCTCATTTTACAAGCTTTTATTCAGTATCGGTCTGTCTGTGTGTGTGTGTGTGTGTGTGTGTGTGTGTGTGTGTGACTGTCTGTAATCAAATCTTGCAAGTTAAATTTGACCCATTTCTAATCGTCCGATTGATTTGAAATTGGGCAGGTGTACATAATTCCGATGACAATGCATTATTTGTTAGGAGAAAAGACGAAATGGCGGCTTCAATATGGCGGATATTTTTGGGATTATGATCCGATTCTATTCAAAATTGTCATCTAGGGGTTTTCGAGGTCGGAGATTATGAGTTTTTTTTCAAAATTCAAGAATAGATCAGATAATAATTACTAAACTAGTTATCCAACATCATAAATACCAAAACATAAGAAATAAATAGAGGAATAAAACAATTTTCAAAAACAATCTTTTATTAGTTGTTGATAGACAAAGAACTAAAAAGTTTGAAATGGAAATTATAAAAAAACATTGCATGCACTAAAAAGGGAAGAATAATTTATTTCATTGTTGATCTAGGTTATTCTGTGAGTAACAGATTCGAAAGCTTGCCGCGGATATAAAATGGGTAATCTTGCGCAGCAAGACTTTGAATCTGTTACTCACTTATATTTACAATCAGACATCATAACAAAAAAATTTTGTTCTACTAAATTTTTCACTATTTTCCAAATCTCTTTCAGCTAGTTCCTTTTCGAATTTAATTTAATATGTGCATAAATAAAAATACAAATATAAATATTTCAAATACCCGGTCATGTATTTTACTTTGTTTCTTTTACCTCATTTTCTTTACCTCAGCTAACTCAATCGGTAGCCTATGGAATCTCAGGTGACAGTTCTACTGTGGAGTCCTCTGGTAGTGTTCTTGATGTCAGTTTTCAGAAAGTGGCAGATTGTTTTGATCATATTGAAAATAAGGCAGAAATTCATCAAAATAATTATTTCCTTTATTCAGGAAGACTTACTGTTACCTATTCTGCGATAATTAACTTAAATTAGTGCTTCATAGCAAAATATACATGGAAAAGAAGTAATGTGATAATAAAAGTGAAATGTAACCTAATTTTTGTAGGTTATGTGGTCTTTATACTAATTCATGAAAGTGTTCTATCGAAAAGGTTCTTAAAAAACGTTTATTTTCGGAATGCACTGAGTTTAGTAACTTTTTATGGTTCAAAGTACCTGTGGCTTCGTGAAACGAAACTGTTCAGTGTCTCGGATCGCTCTCCCGTTCCTGGAAATTGCCGTTCCAATCTGCAGCCCCCTTGTCGACAGTGAATTCGCCCTCGTACTGGTATATGTCTCAAATGAAAAGGTAAGATTCGTTCTGCATCTGGGTTTTTTATCAGCTACAGTTCTTCATAGTGTTTCCTTCTGTTCCATTGGCAAATAACTGTTTTTGTAACGAAAATATGATTGATTTCTTAAATTCAAATTTCTTGAGTTGGTTCTTCCAAAATTATGTTTTCTCAATCCCCTAGCTTGTTGATTTTTTTCCCTTGATACCACACATACTTTGTTTTTTTCTCGAATTGCACTTTCCATTATTTTTGTTTATTTGACAGTTTTTATTCACGAATCGTTTCTAAATATCTTACATACTATATACATGATATATATATAAAATCATTTTTGACGTTTTCTGCTTTTCATATTTTTAATGTTCATAATTTTGCATCAAGATCCTTCCTGGTATCTCATGTGTTCAGATCTAATTTCATATACAGAATGTTCTCACTTTAACATTTTGTTGTCTGCTCAAAATTAAATTAGTAAATTTTGTTTTCTATAATTTTTTAAATTATGCCAATTGCTTGTGATGTTGAAAACATTTTCAGTTGAAACATAGGTATCGACATATATTTTGCAAGGTTTCAGAAAAACGGTAGAATCTTCAGAAAAACTGTGAAATAACATAGCATAACTTACTGAATATAAACATTCTTTTATTTATGTGCTTTTTCAATTTATAATTTTCATTTTAACTCTTTGAACATTTAACACGTACTTCTAAACATAACTAGTCGTTGCTGACTAGTTAGGTGTAACAAATTGATTATTGGGGTATGCAGCAAAAGAAAAAGTGTACTCTTTAAAGTTTGTCCAAGCTTTCGGAATGTTTTATTTCCATCTTCAGGGATAATCTTTGTTGAGATTAGTTCCTATGTTGTTTATGAATGTTCTTCATGTAAAGTACGGTGAAATATAAGTTCTGAATTTGAAGTTGGCAACACATGTTTTAAATCGTCAACTAATTATACACATTAAAATTCATTGAAACGTTACTAATTAAAATATTAAAAATATAAAGTCTGAAACATGTGTGTCTTAAAAAAGTAACTTACCGTACTTTACATGAAGAACATTCATAAACAACATAGAAACTAATCTCAACAAAGATTATCCCTGAAGATGGAAATAAAACATTCCGAAAGCTTGGACAAACTTTAAAGAGTACACTTTTTCTTTTGCTGCATACCCCAATAATCAATTTGTTATATATATATATATATATATTGTTATATAATGATGTATTTTGTAAATATATATTGTAAAATTTTTGCCCCACGTTTTGGGTGCCATTTTGTTATGTTTTGATGAATTGTAAATATTATATATATATATATATATATATATATATATATATATTGTTTTTGTATATTGAAATTGCTAATTATTTTTTGTATTCTTTGTGAGCCAAATTGATATGATATAAATAGATATTTCTGCCCCTGTATTCTATGCTGTAATGATAATTGCCAGCGAACGTCACTGTTCTCTCGTCACGCTACCAACAATTATTATTTTCCTCACCACGGCTAAGCAACAGTTGGTACGCCCTTATCTCAAGGTGGCAGGTTCAAGGCAATAGAGACACTGCCACTGCTGGACAACTTCAGTTTATTGAATGGTCTTTGGTATGTTATTGATCATTGTGAGAAAACAAACAACAAAATATCAAAAAGCAATTATCTCCTTTATTCAGGAAGACTTAATAATACCTGGCCTACGAGAAATAACTTATACTAGGGTGAATCAAACAAATATTCACGGATAATAATAATGAATCAGATCATCGATAGATGAACAGAACCTCACTTTTTCCGTGAGAGTGACGTTTTCTGTTATTGTTCAAAATAGGGTGACATAGTTATTTGTGAAATAGTTCAAGACCGGAAGAGCACTATTAGAGTTTTATACCTGGTTGGAACTGTTGGTGTTCTACTTATACCATGAATCAGGATGTCTCCTCTCTCCATTCGCTGTCAGGACTGCAATACCATGAATCAGGAACTATATAGATGCAGAAATCAGAATTTTGATCCGTGGATATGTTATTATTAAGGTAATATTGGTTTTGTTTACCAAATGATGGGATTATTCCAATTTTCTTTTAGTAAAATTTTTGCGTGGCATCCGCTTGGAAATTTATTTTCGATCTCCCTATGAAGTTTTGTTTTATATCGCCTAGCTACATCTTTTTCTCCTTGTTTTTCCATTTGAATTTTTGAATTGGTGCACTAAATTGTCACTTTTCACTGTTTATATTTATATTGCATAATTTATATATACAATTATTTTTCCACTCTTATCATTATTCACAAATTTCAATAATAATTGCTTCTAATACCATCTCATTGCTACTCTCCCACAATTTCCAATTTTACACCTGACCATCTATTCCCTGATTGGCTATTTTTATAAAGACATTTGCTGTTCTATCATTGGCTACTTTTTGTTAGCTACAGTTTCATATACTGTATGTTTCAAATTTATAAATGTGTTGATTACTGTTTATTCCTGAAAATTTTGTAAATTTAGACTTTTTATTGTCTTTTGAGCAATTATGAGTTATAATAATTTTGACAGTGTATGAAATTGATTGTTTCATAGTATTCTGACATTTTCATCTATCCATATTCTACCTAGGTTCACAATATATCTAGAATTTCAAAAGTTATTCACAAACAAACTCTTGAAACCATTAACCATCTAGTAATTATTCTTTTTGTGGGTTTTTAGTCTTTCAAAATTTACAACTGGCATAACATAACATAACAACGTTCCTAAATTTATATTCAATAATTTTCTACTGGTTAGAAAACTTTGAATATCAATTTCCTCATTTATATTTATCAACTTTACTTTGACTAATATTATATTTTTCTAATTTCAGAAAACTACTTAACTGGATTTCCTAAAAAACAAGTTCTACAATAACAACGATTATCCAACTACTAGTACTACGTTTTTTTGTTCCAGAAAAACTTGACTTGGATTTCTTTTCAGATCAAGAGAGAAAACTTTTCAAGATATCATCATATATGACATTTTATATTTCATTTTTATCATTTTACTCTCATTTTATATTTATACTGATATTTTTTTTCAATTATCAATTTTACAATTACTGGTACTCTTTCAATTATGCTGTTTTATTATTTTTTCTATCTTTTCTTTCAGTTGTTCTTTATATTCATATTGAATTGGATATTTTATTTATCTGAATCTCTCATTTCATTTACTTTTATTTTGTGCATATACTCTTTCGCTTTTTCATTATTCATACATAATTAACATATTATATTCATTTATAATTCATTGATATACCTTCATATTATTTATCAATATACCTTTATCATCATCATCATCATCATATTTCTTATAATATACTTCTTTAGTATTATTATTATTATCATACCCACTTTCATTTCTCACATACATTCATTTTATACACAAAATATTTTTATCATTATTTCTTTCCATTTTTCTTCAAAATTCACATTATTTATTATCCATTTCTATATTTTTCCTTCTTTGTAATCTATATTGTTTTTCACTTTACTTCATCTAACTAACCTGTACCAATAATTTTATATCAACTTTTCTGTTTTTCAGTATTTTATTGTTATTCAATATTATTGTTTTCTTCCATGAAATATTCACTCTGTGTTGTTTTTGTTTCCTTCAATATTTTCTTCATTATTTTTTTTTTTTCCATCTCATTTTATTTTATTCAAATGTTTCTGAAATCCTACCTATCTATCAAATTATTTTTTCAACTTCTTTCCATTTTTTATTCCTTAACTTACCTATCAAATTTGTTAGCCTACAATTTATTATTCTCTAAATTTTCTTTTTTATTTTTGTCTTTCTTCTATGGAATCTTGTTAAAACCTTTTTTCTTTTTCCTGTTTTTGAAAGTAATATTCATTTCCATTCTTTCCCATTTTTATATTCAACATTTTACTATTCATTATTATTATTATTTCATTTATGTTCCCTTTTTTCAACTCATAATTTTTGTATGCCACTCTCATGTCATTCATTTTCATTATTATTATTTTATCATTTTCAATCCCTTTTTGCAGTTCAATATTCATCTTTGCTATTATTATATCATATATTTTCATTATTTTTACTTTATTATTTATTTTTCCCTTTCTCATCTGAAAATTTTTATTATTCACATTCATATTATGCATAAGTTCATTTTTTTGGAGATCAAAATTCATTTTTATATTTTGTATCTGTTTGTCATCTTTTTCTAATAAATTGTTCCTAACATCTGTTTTTTGTATAAGTACTCCCTGAATTTTATTTTGCTCACTATTTGTTTTTAATGGTTTACATATTCCTTCACTACTTTTTTTGAAATATTTTTCCATACTTTCTATTATTCTATCATTCATTCTCTCTATTTGCTCTTTCATTTCATTTTTCATACTTCCCATTTTTTCTATACTTGCTGAATTTTCATTCATATCATTTTTCAATCTACTTTCCATTCCTGCCATATTTTTTTCTGACTTTTCATTCATTCTTTCTTCCATACTTGCTATGAAAGCCATCATTTTATCCAATTTACTGTCCATTTGTATATTCTCACTTTTTATTTCACTCACATTACTACTCTCTCCTTGTTCCTGATCACCCCTATCTCTACCTTCTGCACCTTCTTCCAAACCATCTTTCTCACCATCTCTCAGATCCATTTTCTATTCACAAATATTCAGCCTTACTCGTTGAAATGCCAATTGCTAATGTTCAACCAGTGTTATTAAGAAATAATATATTGCCTTTGCTTGCCCTTACTTTGTCTTGAAATGATATATTGCCCTTACTGTGCCACTACGTTGCGATAAATATTATCCTCAATAAATATTATGAAATGATATATTGCCCTTACTTTGCCACTACGTTGCGGCGCCATTTGTTATATAATGATCTATTTTGTAAATATATATTGTAATATTTTTGCCCCACGTTCTGGGTGCCATTTTGTTATGTTTTGATGGATTGGAAATATTATATATATATATATATATATATATATATATATATATATATATATATATACATATTGTTTTTGTATATTGAAATTGCTAATTATTTTTGGTATTTTTTGTGAGCCAAATTGATATGATATAAATAGATATTTCCGCCCCTGTATTCTATGCTGTAATAATAATTGCCAGACGTCACTGTTCTCTCGTCACGCTACCAACAATTATTATTTTTCCCGCCACGGCTGAGCAACAGTTGGTACGCCCTTATCTCAAGGTGGCCGGTTCAAGGTAATAGAGACACTGCCACTGCTGGCTAACTTCGGTTTATTGAATGGTCTTTGGTATGTTATTGATCATTGTGAGAAAACAAACAACAAAATATCAAAAAGCAATTATCTCCTTTATTCAGGAAGACTTAATAATACCTGGCCTACGAGAAATAACTTATACTAGGGTGAATCAAACAAATATTCACGGATAATAATAATAAATCATGGATAGATAAACAGAACCTCACTTTTTCCGTGAGAGTGACGTTTTCTGTTATTGTTCAAAATAGGGTGACATGGTTATTTGTGAAATAGTTCAGGACCGGAAGAGCACTATTGAAGTTCTATACCTGGTTGGAACTGTTGGTGTTCTACTTATACCATGAATCAGGATGTCTCCTCTCTCCAATCGCTGTCAGGGTTGCAATACCATGAATCAGGAACTATATAGATGCAGAAATCAGTATTTTGATCCGTGGATATGTTATCATTAAGGTAATATTGGTTTTGTTTACCAAATGATGGGATTATTCCAATTTTCTTTCAGTAAAATTTTTGCGTGGCATCCGCTTGGAAATTTATTTTCGATCTCCCTTTGAAGCTTTGTTTTCTATCGCCTAGCTACATCTTTTTCTCCTTGTTTTTCCATTTGAATTTTTGAATTGGTGCACTAAATTGTCACTTTTCACTGTTTATATTTATATTGCATAATTTATATATACAATTATTTCTCCACTCTTATCATTATTTACAAATTTCAATAATAATTGCTTCTGATACCATCTCATTGCTACTCTCCCACAATTTCCAATTTTACACCTGACCATCTATTCCCTGATTGGCTATTTTTATAAAGACATTTGCTGTTCTTATCATTGGCTACTTTTTGTTAGCTACAGTTTCATATACTGTATGTTTCAAATTTATAAATGTGTTGATTACTGTTTATTCCTGAAAATTTTGTAAATTTAGACTTTTTATTGTCTTTTGAGCAATTATGAGTTATAATAATTTTGGCAGTGTATGAAATTGATTGTTTTATAGTATTTTGACATTTTTATCTATCCATATTCTACCTAGGCTCACAATATACCTAGAATTTCAAAAGTTATTCACAAACAAACTCTTGAAACCATTAACCATCTAGTAATTATTCTTTCTGTGGGTTTTTAGTCTTTTAAAATTTACAACTGGCATAACATAACATAACATAACAATATATATATATATATATATATATATATATATATATATATATATATATATATATATATATATATATATATATATATATATTATATATATATATATATATATATATATATATATATATATATATATATATATATATTGTATATTTAGAATTTCAATTTCCGTGGGATAGTACCAAATGAGACATTGTCATTACGACATACTGTGGTGTTTTTTTATTGACGTTTCGACAGGAGACTCCTTTCTCAAAATATCTTTAAACGTTGAATTGTTTTTTTTAATTATTGTTTATAACAACTTTCTTCCCGGTTGAGGTAAAAAACATTCTTCTGTGTAAATAAACGAGACGTGGTACCAAACAAACAGCTGTGAGGATTTGTATATGTCATAACTATATTGCCTAATGTGCCTCATAATGGGTTGGTAACTCCAAAATCAATTTCATGATAACTAGATTCCAGGAAATATAAATCAATATTCAAAAATTAGTACAAATTTATTTAATTACACAAATACATAAAGAAGAATTACTTTCACAAACGTATGTTTGATGTTTCCCCTTTTTTTACCTAAACCGGGAAAAAAATTGTTATTAACGAATTACCAACAATAATAAAAAAAAACGAAGGTGATCAAAAATATGACAATAGAAAAACACAATAAATAAATATATATATATATATTTATATATATATATATATATATTCAAGTAGATTTTGAATTTTTTATTATATATATATATATATATATATATATCTATATTGTTATGTTATGTTATGCCAGTTATAAATTTTAAAAGGAAAAGTGAGGTTGTGTCTATCTATCCATGATTTGATTTTTATGATTATCCGTGAATAAGAGGTGTACCAACTGTGCTAGCTGTGGTAAGAAAAATTATAACAATTGGCAGCAACGTGACGAGAGAACAGTGACGTTCGCTGGCAATTATTATTACATCATATAAAAATATTATACAGGGCAAAAATATCTATCTATATCATAACAATTTGGCACAAATAATAGCAAAAATTATTAGCAATCTTCATTTTATAAAAACAATTTATATTCAATTCATCAATACATAACAAATTGGCATCCAAAACGTGGGGCGAAATAACAACTAAATAAGTTATTATATCAACAAAAAAAAGGGGAGAAAAGGCAAGTAGGGAAAATATATTATTTCTTAATAGGCGAGAAAAGGCAAGTAAGGGAAATATATTATTTCTTAATATTTATCGCAACGTAGTGGCAAGTAAGGGCAATATATCGTTTCAAGGCAAGTTAAGGAAAAATTATGATTTCTTAATAACACTGGGTGAACATTAGCAATCGGCATTTCAACGTGTAAGGCTAAATATTGGTGAATAAAAAATGGATTTGAGAGATGGTAAGAAAGTTGGTTTGGAAGAAGGTGCAGAAGGTAGAGAGAGGGGTGATCAGGAACAAGGAGAGAGTAGTAATGGGAGAGGGATAGAAATAAAAAGTGAGAGTACACAAATGGAGAGTTTGTTCAATAAAATGATGAAAAAAATGGACGAGGATAGGAAAGAATATTTCAAAAAAATTGATGAGGATAGGAAAGAAAATTTAAAGAAAATGGACGAGGATAGGAAAGAATATTTCAAAAAAATGGATGAGGATAGGAAAGAAAACTCAGAAAAAATGGACAGAATGATGAATGAAATGAAACGGGATATTAAAGAAAACTTAGAAAAAATTGATAGAATAATAGGAAGTATGGGAAAATGTTTAAAAGAAAGTACAGAAGGAATATGTGAATCATCTGAAACAAATAGTGAGCAAAATAATAAGAAAATTCAGGGAATAGTTATACAAAAAACAGGTGATAGCAACAATTTATTAGAAAAAGATGACTAACAGATACAAAATATAAAAATGAATTTCGATCTCAAAAATAATGAACTTATGCATAATATAAATGTGAATAATACAAATTTTCAGATAAAAAAGGGAAAAATGAATAATAAAGTAAAAATAATGGAAATATATGACATAATAATAGCAAAGATGAATTTTGAATTGCAAAAGGGAATGAAAATGATAAAATAATAATAATGAAAATGAATGACACAAAAATGGCTAATAAAACATTTGAGTTTGGAAAAAGGAAATATAAATGAAAAAATAATAGTAATGCAAATAAATGACATCTACAGGGCGAATAGAATTTTTGAAATGAAAGAAAGAAATACAAAAAATGAAATAATAATAATAATAATAGATAGTAAAATGTTAAATATTAAAATAGGAAAGAATTTGAATAAATTTTACTTACAAAAACAAGAAAAAGTTGAATTTATGAAAATGAAAATAGTTGAAAATATTAACATAAAATTTTAATTGAAAATTTGTAAAATGAAAAATAGGCTTGCAGTTATAAAACAAGCAAATTTCCATAGAAGGAGAGACAAACAATAAATAGAAAGATTAGGTAATAATAAATTATAGGCTTAACAAATTCAATAGGCAAGTTAAGGAATAAAAAATTGAAAAAAAGTTGAAAAAATAGTTTGATAGATAGTTAGGTTTTCAGAAACATTTGAATAAAAGAAAATAAAATGAAAAACAAAAGTAAAGAAAAAATGCATCAATGAGAGGAAACAAAACAACGTCTAAATAAAAAGTATAGAGAGAAAACAATAATATTGAATAACAATAAAAATACTGAGAAACAGAAAAGTTGATAAAATTATTGGTACAGGTTAGTTAGATGAAGAAAAGTGAAAAACAATATTGAAAATGTTTATAAATATAAAACAATATAGATTATGGAGAAGGAAAAATATAGAAATGGATAATAAATGATGTGAATTTTGAAGAAAAATGAAAAGAAATGAAGATTAAAAATATTTTGTGTATAAAATGAATGTATGTGAGAAATGAAAGTGGAAAAATAATAATATAAAGAAGTATTTTATGAGAAATATGATGATGATAAAGGTATATTGATAAATAATATGAAGGTATATTGATAAATAAAATGAAGGTATATTAATGAATTATTAATGAATATAATATGTTAATTATGTATGAATAATGGAAAAGCGAAAGAGTATGTACACAAAATAAATGTTAATAAAATGAGAGATTCAAATTAATAAAATATCCAATTCAATATTAATATGAAGAACAACTGAAGGAAGAGAAAGGAAAAATAATAAAACAGTATAATTAAAGCAGTACCAGTAGTTGTAAAATCGAATGAATATTAAAACAATTATATATCAGTATAAAGATAGTCATAAAATATAAAATGTCATACATTAAGATTTTTAGAAAAGTTTTCTCTCTTGATCCGAAAAAAAGTCTATGGTCAAGTTTTTCTGGAACAACAAAACGTAGTACTAGTAGTTGTAAATAATCGTTGTCGTTGTAGAACTTGTTTTTCGGGAAATTCAGCAAAGTAGTTTTCTGAAAGTAGAAAATTAGTATTAGTCAAAGTAAAGTTAATAAATATAAATGAAGAAATTGATATTAGAAATTCTCTAACTAGTAGAAAATTATTGAATATAAATTTAGGAATGTTGTTATGTTATGTTATGCCAGTTATAAGTTTTAAAAGGAAAAAAACCCAAAAAAAAAAATTACTGAATAGTTATTAGTTTCGAAAGATTGTTTTTACATAATTTTGGAAGTTCTATTTATTTGTAAGCCTATGTATAATATGGATAGATAAAAATGTCAAAATACTATAACACAATAATTTCATACACTGTCATAATGATTATAACCCATAATTGGTAAAAAGACAACAAAAAGTCTAGATTTACAAAATTTTCATGAATAAAAAGTTATCAACACATTTATAAATTTGAAACATACAGTATATGAAATTGTAGATAACTGAAGGTAGCCAATGGTAGAACAGCAAACTTCTTGATGACAATAGCCAATCAGGGAATAGATGGTCATATGGAAAATTGGAAATTGTGAGAGAATAACAACGGGGTGGTGTCATAAGCAATTATTATTGAAATATGTAAATAGTAATAAGAATGGAAAAATAGTTGTATATATAAATTATATAAGATGAACCCAAACAGTGAAATGTGACAATTTGGTGCGCGAATTCGAAAATTCAAATGAAAAAAGAGGAAGGAAAATTCGTATCTAGGTGACAACAAACAAAGCCAGAAAAGAGATCGAAAATAAATTCAGAAGAGAATGCCACGCATCCTTTAGGGAGAAAAAATAATGAAATAATTCCAACATTAGAAGAGAAAAACCAATATTACCCTAATTATACAACATATCCAGGTGTCCAAAGTTGATTTCTGCATATGAATGGTTCCTGATTTATGGTATTGGAGTTCCTGATAGAGCTTGGAGTGAGAAGGTATCCAGTTTCAGGGCATATCTTGAACACCGACATTGCCAGCCAGGTATAAAAACTTTAATAGTGCACATCCGGTCCTGAACAATTTCACAAATAACGTATTTCACATCTGAAGAACTTTATTTCACTTCATTTTGAACTATAACAGAAAACTTCACTCTCAAGGAAAAAGTGAGGTGTCTATCTATCCATGATTTGATTTTTATGGTTATCCGTGAATATTTGTAGATTCACATTAGAATAAGTTATTCCTCGTAGGCCAGGTGAAATTAAGTCTTCCTGAATCTAGCAATCTTCATTTTATAAAAACAATTTATATTCAATTTATCAATACATAACAAATTGGCACCCTAAACGTGGGGCGAAATAATAACTAAATAAGTTATTATATCAACAAAACATTACAAGATATATATACTAGTTAATAGTGGGGAATGCAGCAATGTCAAAAAGAAAAACTCTTGTAAGTTTGTCCAAGCTTTCGGAATCAATTTTATTCCATCATCAGGAAACTACAATATGAAATATTACACATATGAGAGATCATCATTCAGTGAGCTTGGGCTAACTTACAAGAGTTTTTTTTTTCTGACGTTGCTGCATTCTCCACTATTAACTAGTTCATATCCTAACTAGTCAGCAAAGACTACCCCTCCATATATATATATATATATATATATATATATATATATATATATATATATACCGGGTGTCCACGGAAGGTGGCTCGCCCCTATAACTTTTTTGTTTTCGGAGATATTGGAATGAAATTTGGAGGATCTGTTTAATACATGAAACTGCATTTTTTGACAGGTAACTCAACTTCATGCTAATCCCGGATCCACCAGGAATGACATAAACTTTCGATTCTTAATGGGACACCTGGTATATTTTCAGTTTTATTGTCTCCATATGACATTTGGAATACAACCATGTATCATTTGTTACTGTATGTAACCGTTTTTTAATTTTTTTTTCCGAAATACATTTTTATTCTAGAGGGCTATGGATACGTTCAAATAATGACTTTGTAGAAGAGATGTAAAATAATTTTTACCCAAACAATTTGATGATTTTGTTACAGTTGTGTCGGTCACAGGCTACTCGATGATTTCAAATATTATATTTTCAGTTTTTCATCGAAAGTTTTTTTAAAACCTAATAGAGTGCAGTATCAAATAAATCGTAATAAAATGCTCTTTTTTTCTAACCCGACGAGCCACCATGTTGCCATTTGAAAAAGAAATATTAATAAAAAAATTGAAATCAAACGTCACATAGCTGAAACATTTTAATCAAAAACGGTAAAGTTGTATTTTTACAAATACTTTAGGACTGAAATTAGTTATTTGAACGTATCCATAGCTCTCTAGAATAAAAATTTTTTTCGAAAATAAAATGAAGAAACGGTTACAAACAGTAACAAATGACACATGGTTGTATTCTAAATGTCATATGGAGATAAAAAAACTGAAAATATACCAGGTGTCCCAATTTAAAAATCCAAAGTTTATGTCACTTCCGGTGAATCCGAAATTTGCATGAAGTTGAGTTACTTGTCAAAAACTGCAATTCTATGCATCAAACAGATACTCCAAATTTCATTCCATTATCTCCGAAAACAAAAGAGTTAAAGGTGCGAGCCCCCTTCCGTGGACACCCGGTATATATATTTGAATAATTTTGATAAATAAATTATTATTATTATTTGCTGCGATTTGTCTCGGCAAATTCTGAGTTTCCTGCCTGATTTTTGTGAAGATACATTTATAAATTCAATTCCGATAAAGATTGCAAATACCATTATCAACAAATTGGGAACAAAAAAATCTAATTTGATCGTTGCAGTTTGTGAGTTTATTTATTCCTGTTATTTTCCAGTGAACACGCTCCAAGCTCCTGTTTTGACATGAGTGTTCCTTGTTTGACCTCTCCAGGATACATTTTGTTTCATGAGTGTCCCTGAGGATTCCTGCCATTGAATTCACATAGGTCTGGGGTTCCTCCAGTGTAAATATTTCTTAGCAAGTCAACAAATGTCCCGTGGTCTTTGGGGATAACCCAAAACATATATGTGATATCAATAATTCACAAATTTTTGTTCATCAACTGCAAAATATAATTTGTTACTCTTGATTCCTGTCGTTGAATAATTCAGGGCGATATTGAAATTCAATTACATGTTCATGGAATCAAAACGCTCTCTGAATTATTTGTTTGATTTCAGTGCTCGGGATATGTGTCGCAGAATTTGTGGTTGGCATACACTGAATATTTCGACAGTTGATCATTCTTCCTCTCAAAACCTGACAGAGGTTGAAAAGGGAAACATTCTCAATTGAAAATTGAATGGAACGATTTTTCTGAAAATTGAAAAACCATGAAAATAATGAAGTATTTTTGGTAATATCCAACAGAAAACAACAATTTTTTCGGCTAAAGAACATTCTTCGTTGCCTCATTCATCTATATGAGTTCTTAATTAAGACTGGAATGAGAAATCGAATAACTATCTGAATGAAAATGCTCATTTTCACTTTCAGATTTTTTCTTTTGAGTTAGGGTATTCTGTCGAAATCTATCAGATGTAGTTCAATGTCCAGCGTGGATTTAGCCAAGGAAGTAGTTGTTTTCTGTCAGTTATTACAAAAAATAACTTCATTTTTGTATTGAATTCCTCAATTTTCAGAAAAATCCTTTTATTCAATTTTCAATCGAGAGTGTTTTCCTTTTCAACATGAATGCCCTCCAAGAGGTCATTACGAACGATGTAAGATAGTGACTTACGTTTATCTTTCAGTCGTAGGTGATTCCACATGTGATTTTATGAACATCCTCCTCATAATTTCGAACAAATCAATCTATCATACCTCATGACAGATTTGAATGTCAAATAATACTCATTTCGAAGTGTTACTCCAGAAGGAAAGTTTCAAATATTTTCCCATCTTTGCAAAGTGAGATTGCTTGTAGACAATGTGTTGTCCAATTCTTCCGGTCTTTCTGATGATCGTGGAAGCGTGAAATAGGTTTTCGTCGACGAATATGTTATTGAAGGCCTAGGAAATGGGATGCCTCTCTTGCACCAATGTAACAAATGGTTTCTGGTGAGTACTCCTTTTCGAAAAACATTCTTCTTTGCCTCATTGATCTGTATGAGATTCTATGATACAAGCTTTTGGCCCAGAGAAATTAGATATAGAAGATTCGACTTCAACAAACATTTTATGAAATATAACACCAAAAATGTTCTCCATACGGAAGACTCAAAAAGACGTGCTTTTTTTTTAGGATGCATATCAACATCCAATGTATCTCTAATGAACTAGAACAAATTGAGCTTCTTCTCAATGAATATGACTTGAATGTCATTTGTTTCTCAGAACACTGGCAGAACGAAACAAACTTAGAAAGTGTTAACATCCCAAATTACCATCAAGCTGCCTCCTTCTGCAGGAATAATTGGTATACACAGTGGAGTGGCTATCTTCTTGAAGAACTGCTTTACAAGCGTCCAACTTCCATTGGACAATTTCAATGATGAATTTCACTGTGAGTTTTGTGGCATTGAACTATCTGATATAAAGACAATAATTTTCGATACGTATAGATCTTGTTGAGGAGACCAGAATATATATTTCTGTATTTTCGGAAGCCTGTTAACTTCATTCCACTCTCCAGGAAAAAATATTATCCCCACTGGGGATTTCAATATTGATTTCCTGAAAGATCAAAGAATAAATATTGAATTCCAGAATCTGATTAGATAATTTGGCCTAGAAGCCACAATCACTGACTTCACTTGAATCACTCCTAGATCATCAACATGCATTGACAACATCATTACTAATGTGGAGGACTATAAAGTAGGCATCCTAGACCCTTGTCTCTCGGACCACTCAGGACAGTATATATTAATTCTCAACCACTGCCGGCCTTCAGGCAACACTATACCATTAAGCAGGGTAATAACACAATCGGGCATCGAGAAAGTGAAAAATGGTCTATCTTATATCGACTGTTTTTTTTTTTTTTAACTAACTCATGATCCCAACCTATTGGCAATATATCTAATAAATACTTCATCAAATCAAATTGTTGAATATCTCCCATTGAAAAAAATATCTCGCGAAAAGCAGAGAAAACCTGTCGGGTGGTACAACCTCGAACTAACCAACATGAGAGATAATCTATCAACTATCAAAACAATCTGCGATGTCACTAAAAACACAACAGATATTAACACATATAATAAAAACGAAAAAGTCAAATCCGCAAAGTGGAGAGCCTATAAAGAATACATACTGGGATCTACAAATATTTCCAAAGCTAGCTGGGAACTTATAAACTACGAGAGTAACAGAAATAAAAAAAAACCCTTCAAACCAAATTACTCCTGATCAATTCAATGACTTTTTTGTTAATGCAGCTGACAATCAAATCAGATCGTTACCTTCCTACCAAGAATATGAACTTCTCAACTACAAACGTTTTCCTGCTCCCTGTGCCTCATTTTTCTTTTAGTTTCAGTTTCAAATTTTGAAGTTGCAGCAGCAATCATATCCTTAAAAGACTCAAAGTGTCAAGACACAAATGGGCTCACCAATGAGCTATTAAAGAGGTGTCTGAAATCATTTTGAATCCATTAACAACACTAATAAATCTTATATTTACAAATGGCATTTTACCCGACTCCCTCAAACTCACTTAGGTGATTCCTATCTTCAAAACAGGCGATCCCACGGCCCCAAGTAACTATCGACCAATATCGATTATATCGACTTTCTCCAAATTTATTTCAGAACAACGACTCCTCACCTATTTGGAAAGCAACATATTTCTGACGAATAATCAATATGGCTTCCGGATAAATCGCTCGACCATCAACGATGTTTCCAAAATTATTGATGAGATAGTCGAGGGCTTTGCAAAAGGCTTTCATACTTCTGTAGCAATGTGTGAGTTGACCAAAGCCTTCGACTGTGTCTTCCACGAAATACTTTTGGAGAAATTACGGTATTATGGTATCCGTGGAGTCGCCTTGGCACTCATAGAGTCATATCTCTCAAACAGGCACCAGAAAGTAGAAAATTATAACTCTTTATCTTCTTATCAATCGGTTCAACATGGTGTTCCTCAAGGCTCTGTTTTGGGCTCACTGTTGTTCATTATTTATATCAATGACTTGAATAACTACTTAAGCCCAGATAAATGTATATTGTTTGCGGACGATACCTCCCTCATAGTATCACACAAAAAGAATAGGAATTTGACTGATAAAATCGAAAACATAAAATCCCGTTCGGAGGAATGGTTCTCATCTAATAAGCTCACTATGAATATAGAAAAAACACAAAATATTACGATTTCTACAAACCATGCAACACAAACTGGTCAATGTGTGGAAGTACTAGGTATAATACTTGATGAGAAGCTAAGGTGGACATATCACGCTGACATGTTAGGAAAAAAACTATCCAGTACAATTTTCATGTAACGTCAACCGCAACCTATCAGCAGCACTTCCATGCTGAAAACAGTTCACTTCGCATTGTTTCATTCCCAAATGAGCTATGGTGTTATTCTTTCGGATAACTCAAGTGCAACCACCAACATTTTTAAACTACAAAAAAAGCCATAAGGATCATAGCTAAGGTAGGAGATAGAGAGCACTGCCGGCCATGGTTCACCAAATTAGGTATTCTGCCGCTGCCCACTCTATTTATATATAATGTACTTCAAGAAATACACGAACATATTGGATATACTACCACTCAGGGTGAAATTCATCATTCCAATATAACCATAATCCAACTTTCATTAGAAACCCTGCCTACCGACTGAATATAACAAAAAATAACTCCATCAACTATCATATATATATATATATATATATATATATATATATATATATATATATATATATATATATAAATTTTACCTAATGAAATAAAAAATCTCAGTTTCAACACCTTCAAAAAAACAATAAAAAAATATCTTTTGACACAAAGCTATTATTCCATAGCAGAGTACCTGGGTGCTGATCATAACTCAGTGACTTGCTCTCCCCCATAATCTTAATCAAATTTTAATCAAAAACACTTTTTATTGATTTATTCTTCAAGGGCCCACTGGCCTCATTATATGTTCTATGTTTGTTGAATGTTACATGCTGTCTTAACGTCATATATTGTATTGATATTATTTTATTATATTTTTATTTATTTCATCTCTATATAACATTGCCATTACTTTAGAATATTTTTTATTATTACAAATGTACTAGTGTATAAAAAGTAGTCAAATAAACTATTCTATCCTATTATGCCACAATCTTCTTCTCTGCTTGACGTTATTATTGTCTTCAATGAAGATTTGATTTGTAACGAAAAAGTATTATCCAGAGGGGTAATGCTGCTTCTGTTTTGGGAACTGTTTCTTCATCACGTCAACTGAATGAATTATTTTTAAATCCTCGAACGACGATTCTTCCTATGGGGAGTTCATATAAATCCCTTAGTTCAGTTCTCAATGATAACTTGTCGAAAGCAACACGACCATATCCCCATGTAATTCTTCATCGAAAAGCCTTAACTCCCTTTCACACAGATCCAGTGCCAGTAAAAATCATCGTATCAGAGAGCACAGCTCTGTTAGTTATAACACCATCAAGTCCCTAGTACACGAAAATGCCAAAATTCTCGGTCTGAATGGTCTAAAAAACATTGGAAATACCTGTTTCATGAACAGCGTTATACAATGTTTATCTAACACCAAATGGTTGCTCGAGTATCTGAGAAAAGACAAGTATATGAGGGATATCAACACAAGCATATCAAATATGAAGGGTGCTTTGATGAAACAATTTGCGTTAGTGATAAAAAAGATCTTTGGTCAGAAGACTCGTCTGATAAGGTGGTGAATACGGTTTCCTTCAAAAGCCAGATACAAAAATTTGCACCTCGTTTCATGGGGTACGCTCAACAGGACGCTCAGGAATTTCTAAGATATTTATTGGAAGGTCTTCATGAAGATGTAAACAGAGTGACAGAAAAGCCCAAACCTACCTTGTAAGAAATCGATGAAATATTAAGTGACCATGAGAAGGCACAGGAGTCTTGGTCAAGATATCTTAGAATGGATTACTCGAAAATTGTCGATAATTTTGTTGGTCAACTAAAATCATCATTGAATTGTATTTCTTGCGGCTATTGTTATGTCTCTTTTGATCCCTTCTGGGACTTTTCACTCAATATTCCGAAGAATACTGGCCAGCTCAGTCTTTCACAAGGTTTACCAGGGAAGGAATTCTGGACGGCGAAGAGAAACCAACTTGTTGTAATTGTAAGGAAATGATAAAATGCACAAAGTCATCATCTATACATAAGTTCCCCAAAATATTAGTAATTCACTTGAAACGATTCTCGCAGATGGGGAGATTTATGGCAAACCTGAATGCCACCATTGACTTCCCTCTCGAAGGTTTAGATATGAGTAATTATGCAGCAGATAACGTAGACCCGTGTCTTTACAACTTATATGCTGTGTCCAACCATAGTGGAACAATCTATAGCGGACACTACACGGCTTACTGTAGGCACCCTTATGCAGGCACATGGTATAAGTACAATGATTCCAGAGTATCGCCGATTTTCCCAAAATCCATTATAAGTGGAGAAGCATTCATCCTCTTCTATGAGCAAGAGGACGCCCAATTACACCTTTAGTTCTTTAGTTTTTCATTCTCAACCATTCGTTTCATTAATTGATGAAATATATATTTTTTACTACAGAATCAAGTTGTATTGTAAATAGTAGATTTTTTTCAATAAATATCAATATTCATTCCAAAAAAATAATATTAATATTTAGCTCATATATGCGACCATGATTCAATTACTGATGAATTCGATATTAAGGTAACCCCATCAATCCCTACTTTCAAGATTATTCGCGATTTTAGGTTTTTCAATTATGATGAATTTATTATCGATCTAGAAAATCTCCCACTACAGGAAATATATCGACTTGACAATGTTAACAATAAAAAACCATTCTTGAATGAATCTCTCGTTCAATTTTTCAATATACATGGTTCCTAAGGAAAATCAGAATAACTGAATAGCATGCACCTTTTGGCTTATCGACAACCTAAGACTACTTCACTCAATGAAGCTGAAGGCTTACAAGCGCTGGAAAATGACGAAAATACCTGCTCATTTTGAGTAATACAAAACTGTACGGAATTTTAACAATCTGGCATGCAAACAGGGGAATGAAGCTTATTTTGAACGGAAACTGAGAGTCGGCGGGACAAAAAATATGTGGGGTGAATTGAAAAAAATGCATATTTTGCCGAATAACGATAAAACCATTTCCCTTCATTTACAAAATGCAGACCTATTGAATTCGTACTATATAAAATCGCTAGGAAAAAATATACCCCCCGACGGGCAGAAAATTCATTTCTATAATATAAATACAAAAGTTGATAACAAATTTGAGTTCAAGCCAGTTTCTGAGACGGATGTCTCGAAGGTGATGAATAGCATCACAACTAACGCTACTATAACCGATGTTCCGAATTTGGATCTGGTCAGATATTGTTGTCTCCAGATAATTCCGTTCCTCACCAATATTATCAATAATTGTCTTTCAACAAAAACTTTTCCTGATGCTTCGAAAGAAGCAATTGTTCAGCCTATACCAAGAAAAAATGGACCAAGCAACAATGAAAGACCTCCGCCCTGAAAGTATTTTACCGATGCTGTCTAAAATTCTAGAAAGGCTAATCGAGAGGAAGCTTAGAGAAACAATCTGGTTTCAGACCGATGCACAGTTGTGAGACAGCGCTCATTGATGGTATTGATAATATATTCAGAGCTCATGACTCCAAAAAGGTAACTCTATCCCAACTAACATTATAGGAAAATTATACCAAGCAGAGGAGTGAAAAGTCCAAATTTACCTATTTCTGACCAAATTATTAACTTCAACTACTAACTTACTACTAACTACTAACTGAGACCACCAGATTTCCTCCAAAAACCATAAACTTAATAGGCGTAGGGCATAGTATGAAATTACTTGTTATGAACTTCAAATATACCTTCACAGCCTCATGGGTCAATAAAGTTATTTATTCGGTTAAATTTCACCTAAAGGTGACCAGCAAAATGAGTTCAAAATACTTGAACTTTCAGGAAATACTTTCTAGTAAATATTAATCTAATTACCTTATGTAAGTTCACATAGTCAGGGAATAAACAAGTCGATAAATAGGTCTACCATGCACTCTACATTACCTATTTTGGCACCAATTGAGTTGCCTGGGCATTTTTTGCCCCAGTTTATACCTACTGTTCCACAAGGAGGGCGAGATTACTACAATATTTGTCTAATAAGACTAAATGAAGTCAAAGTTACCAAAAATGAATTCCTCAAAGTAACTTTGTCTATTATCAGATATTGAAGCCAATCGATTAGGATGAGAATGACATGATAGAATTAACCCTCTTCAAATAATTCATTTTGAAGCTTAATTTAGAAATCTATGAAATGCCAAGTAGAAATTCGAATAGAATTAATAAACTATATAGGTATACCACCAACTTCCATCGATTAGCTGCCAGAATGGGAATATAATCCGAACCTAGACTTCTCGACGTCGGGCGCGGTTAGTACTTGGATGGGTGACCGCTTGGGAACACCGCGGGTCGTTGCCTGAAATTTCAATAATAATACTCCTCTTGTGTCTGGCCGAATGACGAAATGTCCAAGCCAAGAAAAAAAAAAAAATTACACTTCTCAAAGTCCAAAGATCAGAGCCATCATGTTCCCACTTATGTGGTACATAAGAATATTCTACTGCTCCACGTCTTTTAATAACGGCAACTTTTTGAAAACATTCATCATCCATTTTTATGAATAAAATATGAAAGCAAATGAGTGTAAACCATCGACCACGGCAATACAAAACAGGGTTATGTTAGGTTATGTCGGTAACGGATGGATTGACAGAATGAACAGAATGAATGCATAGATGAGCTGCGTTCAACAAGCTTCGTTTGTCGCCAGCGGTGAAGTACAGCCTTGATGTTCTCAATGACGCGACGAAATGAAATTCAATAAAGTTGGTCCAGCTGAAGCAAATGGGTTGAAAAATTCATTGATTAAAGTGAAAGAAAACGAAAACAAATAGCAAAACAATAAAAGATTGATGTGTTGAAACGATGACTTCGAAAATTTCAACACCGATCATTGCGGTGTCCGGAAACGTCGAATTAAAGCTTTTAAGCAAATCATAATGTCTCGATATTTTGAAAGGTAGTCACAATTGGCGAACAAATTGAATTGGATATTTCCGAGCACGGCAATCTGCAAACTTAGCATTCTAAGAGTACTTTGAGACTATGTGGAACGCGGACATGTCAAACGACAATTTTTGAGCCAATCACTCACTACACACCATTTATCATTCAAAATGTTAATAATGAGCTTTGGAACACCTCCATATTTACACAAAATAATTACATATGGAACAGATGTGCACAATATCAATATTCGTCACAAATTTCACCATAATCCCCCCGCTGCATGGAACAGAAATGTTCAAACGATCCCATTCTTATCAGATTGTTAGCAATAACAATAAACTCCCCGATACTTTGAAAAACCTGCCTCCAACTTCATTCAAATCAAAACTGAGAAAGTTTTTATTTGATGAGCAGAATAGTTGGAGAACTGAATTTCAAATGGAAAGAAAATAGGGTGGCTGCAGGATTTATTCATAGAGTTTTTTTTGTTTTGTTTTTTGTATTATCTTCTTGTCTAATATGTAACTTTCATTCATAGTGGATTATTTCGACTAAAATATCTGTTGTGAAGCTGGTGAACCTCCACTGAATCTTCGCAGAAAATATTTGAGCTTATCATATGCCAGTGCAATTTCCGCACTCCCGAACCATCCCACCCATGATAACGTTCCAAACCAATCGCTTCATAGATATATACAGAAACTCTCCACGTACTCGTCCACCTTTCTATCAGAGAATCAACGTAATCCGTGATGAAAAACATATCTCCAGTCCTCCCATATCCTCACAAATTGAAACTTTTCCTCCTTGGCTCATCGAATTTCCAAAAAAAAACATATGCTTGACCTCCTTCAAGAGAAACGAAACCAACCCAGTAATGATCATTGATCTCTTTCATCAACGGCTGAACATTTTATCCACCTATACACTGACTGCTCAAAAACAGAACAAGGAGTTGGCGTTGCTGTAGTTACACCTAACTCCACCTTCCACTCCAAAATGCCCAACATAACAAGCACCTGCACAGGAGAACTCTACGGAATATACCAGGCTCTAGTTTACCTGAGAACTGACAACAGTAGTAAATATATAATTACATCAGATTCACTAAGTGCGATTGAAAGCATCCAACAGATATACCCAAAGAACCCTATCCTTATCCTCATGAAAAACGAACTCCATAACATCGAGATCATGGAAAAAACAGTGAAGCTTATGTGGGTCCCTACCCACATAGGTTTGTTTACAAGGGAACGAGAAAGCAGTTGCAGCCGCACGCTTTGCGATATCAAATCCACAATCTCATCCAGTCAGACGATCACATCTATCAGATATAAAAAAACATATGAGAAACAGTATTCTGAACGAGTGGCAGATCAGATGGGAACAATCGACTTCAAAACTTGCAGAAGTGAAACAATTCGTGAGACCCTGGCAGTACTCCCCAAACAATAGAAGACATCAGACTACATTATCCCGCCTCCGTATCGGACATACAAGATTGTCACACGAATATCTAATGCTCCGCACCGAACAACCGAAGTGCGACAACTGTCAAAAGGCCCTGACCGTGAAGCATGTGCTCACAGAGTGCTCAAGATATAGAAACCCAAGAAAAAGATTCCATATTCCCAGAGACATAGGCAACATCTTCGGAGAAGACTGCCACACAGATCTTATCTACATCATATAAATATTTATAATAGAATATAACACATTATGATGAAAATATACCGCACGTATATATTTATGTATGTATGTGTGTGTATATATGTATGCATATCTGTACACATATGCAACCTACTCCGCGCTAATAACCTTAAGGGTTGATGCGCTGTTTTCTGTAAATAAAAAATAAAATGAAAAATGAGTAGGTACCAAAAGTTGAATTTATTCCGGTATTCGCTTTTTGAATGTTCTGCCAGTTTGGTCCATTGAAAACTTGACACGTTTCATTACATTGTTTGAGAATGAACAAAAATAACGAGACAACCGGCCAATACCATCACCAAACTCTGAAATCAATGCATGAGTGTTCCATGATGATGATAACATGTAACAAATACAAAAAAGAAATCGATGTTCTATCCATTAATATTCACAAAATGGGGAAATAATCTGATTGAAGATTGCACTCATGTATTCGTATATAAAACAATTGTGGATGAATTCAAATTTCTATATTCTTCAACGGAAAACCTTTTTCAACGCAGAGCGAGTTCAATATGCTATGGAAGTCAGAGTTCTCGCAACAGTTACCCTCTCGAAGAGATCGTCCTGCTCACATGAATAAAACCCTAGCCATTGACCTATCCGGAAAAGGATGCCTGCATAATAGAAAAATCCATCTCTATTATCCCGACCGAATAAAAATAAGTGTGCAATCAAACAGAACGATCTGGCCGTTCAGTCCTGGAGGAGTTGAGTATGTAGAACGTTCGGAGAATACACTGGGAAAAATAGTTATGGTTTGCAACCGTGAATTGGAACTATCAACAGATGAAAGGAAACAAGTCTCGGGAGTTTGAGAGTTTGAAAAATAGAGGCGAAAGAATTTTTTCAACTGCCGTCATAGTTGAAATACCATTGTTTTCGTGTGATACACAAACTCAGTCTGTTACCATAAAAAAACTCCAATTTTTTCATTATATTCAGGAAATAAAAATTTGTGAATGAATATGATAAAAATTGAAATCGATTGAGAAAGGAGATAAGTGTTTGTTAGTAATTTACTACTGTTAATATATGATGGAGATTCCATCACTGCATCGACTTGTTTGAACTCGTACGTAGTGAACGAACTCTTCGCTTTGTTGAAAATCAAACTGAGGGTCACACAATTCTCTGGTACTGATGCTATCCCTCGATTCATATTGATGGATGTCATTGATATCATCTTGATTCCTAAGATATCTAATAAACAAATCCTTCGAATAAGAAACATTTAATACAATTCTCAAAATGGGGATAGTACTACCCACCTTCAAGATAACCCTACTGCAAAACCAAAGAGCCATTACAGTTACTTGATTACTCTCGTTTCGGACGTCCATCGTCTTATTGGATTCGAAAGAATTTCACGACGTTTCGAATGCCTCCATCTGCAATCGTCTTCAGGTAAATAGTGACAAGTTTAGGTGCTTCTTACCAATTTATATGTCTGTCGGTGCAATGGTGCGTGTAATTCCGCCATGTGCAGCAATTTCGCGCGATGTGGTGGTACAGTCCTCCAGAAAAAGCAATTAGTGGTTTCCATACGTTCTTGATCTCAACGCTTGGTTGACTGAAGGCGTTATTGGCTTCGATGTAGGCAGCCTCTTCGAATTTCTGTTTGAACCAATGCTCCTCCTTATGTGGAACACTTGCGTCGTCCCATAGAATTCGATGGTGCTCAGTCCAAGCGTGGTCAGCAGCAATTCTCGATTTGGACGTTTCTCCACGTTGAGTCCATTTCTTGTGCTCATCCAATCTTACCGATTTGTTTCTCCAATTCAGGAATCTCCGCATTCACATGGAACTTCATGAATGTAATCCTTACTGATTTAATTTTTATTGTAAGGTTTGGTCTTGGTGAGGAAACAACTCTTGATGTTGGGAGCAGCTCTTGATGTTGAAATCGTTTCCGATTTTTCTGATATTCTCGGAGACACCTCTGATGTACGGAAGGCAGATCACTGTACTTTTTTATTGCTCTTCAGATATCTTCGTTCTCTGGAGTTGTTCAATACTCCTCCTAGGAGTTTCCTGGGAAATCCATTCCGGTGAAGGTCCTCTCTCTACCAATGTTCTCACGATCCCTCTCTTTGTCGAACTCAGATGGTTGGAGCTGTAGTTGGGATACTGCTCCGTATGTGTCTACTTCCTGTAGACATGGGTGTGGATTTCATTGCCCATTCTCTCAACGTTCACATCGAGGAAGGGCGAATTTGGTCAAATCCCTGATTCTGCTAATTCTTGAGAAGAAATCCTGGATATGTTTATCTCCGTGATTCGATATAATGGAAGTGTCATCCACGTACCTCGACCACAGCTTTGGTTTGTATTCTGCCTCCCGGATAGCCAATTTCTCGAATCACTCCATGTATATGGTGGCGATAATTGGAGAAAGGGAAGATCCCATCCGGAGTCCGTCGACTTACACCAAAGTTCCTATAGAGAAATCCCTTAGCATCATCCATCAAAAGAAAACTCGAAGATGATAACGAGGTCCATGAGAGGACTGACCTTTCCATCGGGGCAATATTGGATTTACTACAGTGCTGTCAACAGAACTATATTTCCAGGAAAAGGACCGATTCTTCTCTCAAGTCGACAGACTTCCGATGGTATCTTCCCTTTCTTCAATTAACGCCAACATATACATGGAGTGGTTAGAAGAATTGGCTTCACGGGAGGCAGAATACAAAACAAAGCTGTGGTTGAGGTACTTTCATTATATAGAATCACGGATAAAAACATATCCAGGATTTCTTCTCAAGAACTGATAGAATCATGGATTCGATCAAATTCACGATAGAAATGGAAACCAACAGTGCCTTATTCTTCCTCGATGTGAACGTACGTTGAGAGAATAGGCAATGAAATCGGCACCTCTGTCTACAGAAAAAAGACACCTACGGGGCAGTATCCCAACTACAGCTCCAACCATCCGAGTTCGACGGAGAGTGGGATCGTGAGAACATTAGTAGAGAGAGCGATGCACATATGCAACGACGAGGAGTCACTAGATGTCAAATTATACCACATCAGAAAAGACTTTCACTGGAATGGATAGCCTGAGAAACTCCTAGGAGAAGTATTGAAACAACTCCAGAGAACGAAGACATCTGAAGAGCAGAAGGATCGGAAACAAGTTCACCATCAAGAGTTGCTCCCAATCCGGCAGTACTTCACGGACAACAAAAATGAAATCAGTAAGTATCGAATGTATGAAGTTCCATGTAAATACGGAGATTCCTACAATGGAAAGACAAAGAGGCCGTTATCGGTTAGATTGAATAAGCACAAGAAATGGACTCAACGTGGAAAAACGTCAGAATCGGGAATTTCTGACCCCGCCTGGACTGAGCACCATCGAATTATATGGGACGACGCAAGTGTTCTACATATAAAGGAGCTTTGGTTCAAACTGAAGTTCAAAGTGGTCGGCTACATCGAAGCCATTAGTAAATCAAGCGTTGAGATCAAGAACGTATGGAAACTACTAGTTGCTCTTTCTGGCTAACTGCAGAGGCGCAAAACTTCACGCACCACCACACCGCGCGAAATTGCACGCACCATGGCACATCGCGAAATTACACGCACCATTGCACCGACAGACATATGAGTTGGTAAGTAGCACCCAAACTTATCAGTATTTACCTGAAAACGATTGCAGATACAATCATTCAAAACGTCGTGAAAAGCTTTCGAAACCATTAAGACGATGGACGTCCGAAACGAGAGTCATAAAATTACCACATCGTCTACAACCTTCAAACATAATAGTTATTGTTGATATATTGTTTGGAAAGGTAGCAGTATATTCCTCTGCGTTACATTGTCCGAAATATTCGAATAAAATATAATAATAATACGGAGTATTGAATGGCAATCATCATATAGAATTGACACCAACGACTTTATAATAATTTTATAGACAATTCATTGGATTAAAGATGCCCTGCTACAATTCGTTGTAAATCAAGAAGGTCGTCACGAAAAAATGTTATCAAATTGTACGCATGTCTATCGTCTTCGCGGATATGTCAAATTATATCCAGATATCATATCTGTTGATGGGGGTGTCTCTCAGAATCCAATATTTTTCACCCTTTAGTTCAATCAGGTGTTCTTTCCAACCATGAGTGCTTATAACTGAACACTGCAAAAATAGAAAAAAACTTAATTTATCTTGGCCAGAGAAGGGTTATGGAAGCTTGCGTGACTTGGGTAGACTCAATGCTAACAACACGGTGATTCACACAACCCTAATTGAGGAGACTCTAGTGGCACGTGCGGCCGGATGATGTCTACAGGAAGTTCTTTTTTCAGTCCCTCGAAATCTGGTCACGGACTACTGGGGTCTCTGAGAAAAAAAAGGTCACGATTAGGGATTGCATGCAAGAGGACACAAACTTGGTAACCAGATAGACAGACTTGGAGGGACTGAACATCAACCCTCAAACAGCCTCCATAGTAACATCCTCTCGAAGATGGAAACTAGGACTAGGGCCCATAAAACTTCGAAGAGAAACTTTACAGAGTGCGGGAGATGTCAAATATTTTGGAGTGAATCTGATGAAAGTGACTGAAACCTGAAAGTTACTAGAAAAGTGAAGATCACACTAATTGTGACCAGACTCTCTTTTGGGAATAAATGGGGGCTACAACAATACATGGTACACTATACAACATGGTGGTAGGAGTCTTGAATGCCTCCATCATTGGTCAAGCCTCGTCGATCAAGGGCAGCCCATTGATATTATATACTTGGACTTCTCGAGAGCGTTCGACCGAGTATCACAAAACGACTACTTTTGAAACTGGAACATTTCGGTATCCGTGGATCACCACACACATGTGTAGAAGGGCAGCAACATAAACTTCAAGTTCTGAGTGGGCGACTCCTACTCCACCTGGCACAATGTTCTCTCTGGCATCTCCCATCTGGGCCCCATTTTGTTCCTCATATATACATTAGATATACCTTCAATTTTGCACTGCTCTAACTCCCCTTCACGCTGATGATACCAAACTTTTCTGCAACCGTCTTGACGAACCAAACCGCCTACAGCCCGATTTTGCACTCCTGGAAGACTGGTGTGAGGACTGGTTAGTCCCTCTCAACCTTTCCAAATGTACAGTCTTGCATATTGATCGCAACAACCTGGACACCCGATATGACATTGGCCACGTACCATGGAATATCAGACAGACCTTTGTGTGACAATTACCAAATCGTTTACCTGGTCGGAACATATTGCTAATTTTGTAAAAAAGGCAATATCACTGCCCACATTGTTAGAAGGTCCTTCCAACCTCCGGAGGCTACAACTCAACAAAAGTTTTATACGCCCCCAAGTCAAATATAAAGTCGCGGTGTGGTCACCTATTTTTATCAGAGACATTACACTACTCGATAATGTTAAGCGAAAACTCACGAAATGGTTGCCCCCTCTCCACCAGAAGAAGTACCACAATAGATTTACCGCACTTAACTTGCCAATCTTGAAAGAAGGAAGACAGCGGGGAGACCTCATCCAATGTTACAGAATCCTCAGTAATAACTTCTCCGTGAATCTGGGCCACATCCTCCTCCTCAATGTTGACGAGAGACTTCGCAGGCCACAGCCTGAAGCTTCTGAAGGAAAGATCCAGAACCTCCATCAGATAGCATTTCTCCACCAATAGAGTCTTCCACGAGTGGAACTCTCTTACTGACAATATAGTTTTGGCTCCAGCCATAAATCCCTTCAAGAACAGACTCGACAACTACTACAACAGCAGTTGACCTGGTGTATGTATCGGTACTAGTGTGTGCTTCGAGTTTGCGTATGCCCTCATTGTTCGTTTAGCTCTAGTGTGAAACATGTGGGATATCTGACACAACTTGTTTTTTCTCTCTCTTCTTTCGATAAACTATGTCTACCCCTCAGTTACTCTTGTTGAACTTTTTCATTGCAATTTTTTCCTTCCCATGGGAAATGTGTCACAGTGTTCAAACTATCCTGTTTTATTTGGCAAAATAGGTGAAAACCTCTGCCCTTCCAATGTATTAATAACAATAACATACGCTTCCTTGGTGTTGCGTCCAAAGACACAATAAATAAGCGCTAAAACTGAACTAGGCAAGGTACAAAGATTGTCCTGTGAGGGTTTTACAGGGGGGGTGATATCAACGCCCACTGCAGCTATGGAGGGATTGCCTTCCCTTCATCTGCTGGTGGTAAGGCTAGGTACCTCCAGACTGAGAAACACACTGGACAACATAAATGTTGGGACGGGATACAGCGATAGTAGGGGAGCAGATCCATATTCTTTGAGACACCCAGGTGGCACTGTGGCCTCTGAATAGCCAGGAAGTGTTTGTTATGGACCTGCGAAGAGGAACTGACAACACTGGCAGAACACAACCGCGTTAAGTTGATTTGGGTGCCGGGACATCAGGGGTTTGCAGGCAATGAAGAAGTCAACAAACACGCAAGAAGATGATTGAAAAGTGAACTGTGTCCAAGAAGACTTGATCGGGAAAACACATGAACACTACTGGAACAATATCTCAGGAAACATATCCGGGCCCGTGCCGGTAAAAACAGGAGACCTGTTAGCTTTGAACAGTCAGCGATGGAAAATCAAAATGGGGTCATGACTGGACAGTTAAACAGTGTCACACATGCTGTGCAACTGCACACACTCAGTAGAGAACGTGTACAAACTCGTTCAAGGCACGAAATTACTGGAATGGGTACTGTGAAAGGAAACCACAGACAAGATACAATGGGTCAAAATGCCATCTGATTTTCTTCTCTTTTCAAAAAAAGGTAACGACCGAGGACAAACGACACGCAAGCGCAAAAGGCAGTTGTTTTTCTTCATAATCAGTTGTTTTTCTTTATAATTAATGAATGCCAGATCCATTCAGGGTAAAGTTCAGCCAAGGAAAACGGAGTGACGTCCGCGGTATTTCAGTAGTGAACCGTGATTGATTCAATGAGTTATCGGAATATATTTTTATGTTGTGTTTTAAAAGTGAAAATGAACGGACAATGATCAATTCAGTATTTTGATATCCCAGATTTGTAACAATATAAAGTCAGTTCTCATTATCAGTTCCATTTCCGTCCAACGATGAGAGTTGAGAAATTTTTTCTTTCAGTTCAGAAATCATAGGATATTCATGTTGGTGTATTGAATTGTAAAGGATTGAGTCGGGTCGAAAAGTCGAACCTCTTACATATGTATTGTCTGAAATTGTATGTTTCCACGAATAAGATCCTTTTTGCTCATTTTACATACAAACGCGATAATATCATTTCCATAAAGACATGCGAGGCGTTCTCTCCCACGAATCTTTTCGAACAGGATGTGTTATATGGATTCGGGATGATCACTTCAGGTTTATGCGAGACGATCGGAAGAAATTCTATTGGGATGCTAGTTTCCATGCACAAAATTGATCATATTGCTAAATTATCGAGGTGGAAGAATTCTTTTGAGTGGAGGAAAAAGGTTAATGTTATCCCTGATGGAAAACAAAACGATGTAACCATGTTCAGAATGGCGCCGGAGTGGGATTCTGTATTACTTTCTGCTGAACTGAATAAATTCGATAAAAATGTATTGTTAGGCTTTATGTCACCTTTATCAAAATTAAATGGCGGAAAAAATTAAATTTGGACAAATATTCCAAAAATAGTGTGTGAAAAAGAGTTTCAAACCTCTCTGAAACATCAGAGAAGTTAAAAAAAAACCGATGGAGCGGCCAGTCGGAAAGGTAGATTTCAGAATTTAATAATTGATTGATTGAAAGCAAGCTAACGAATCATGTGTCAGAAAAAATAAGAGATTTTTTCACCAGAGAACTAAAACAGCATTCCTTTTTTTCTATTGACCTCAAACTCTACAATCAACGATTGATGGTTCTGGCTCGATTTAAAAAAAACAGAATTTCTATTTTTGTATAAACCTTGAACATTCCAATCAAAAGTTGGTGAAGGATCCAAATCTAGCTGAATTCTTCTTAATATTTCTGTCATCTGACTCAAATAGAAAAAAAAAAGTATAACCAGTACACAATGATATATACAGTACTCACTTGGATTCTGATCTTAATATCACTTAGAAAAATAAATTTAACTTTGAAATTCAGAAATGTCAAAATACATTGATGTTCCGTTTGTCGTCGAAAGGAAAACTCAAATAGTTTCTAATTGAATTATGTAGAAATACTTTTCAGTACCTCCTTAGAATTGCTGCTTCAATTCTTGAAAGAGAGAAGAAATTGTTTTTTTTGCTTCTTCTACTCCATCCACACTGTCGAGGTAATCATCGACGTAGTGTTGTCTCAAAATAGCTTCAACTGCTTCCGGGTGGGTATCCTGAAAATCTTCTGCATTTCTCCTCATTATTTACTGAGCCGACGTTGGAGAGAAAACAGCACCAAAAATAATTGCAATCATTTCAAATTTTTCAGACAATTCCTTTCTTCTCTTTTCCCTCCAAAAAAATATTTGAGCGCATCTGTCTTTTTTTCTAATGTTCACCTGATGAAACATCTCTTTCATGTCTCCGGAAAATGCAATATTTTTCTGTCTGAATTTGAAAAGGACGCCAACAAAGAATTGGGGTGATCAGGACCTTTCGAAAGTTCATTAGAAAGATTATAATTTTCATCCAGATATTCACCCTGTATATCAATATCCACCCTTTTAGAACCTGTCTCTTCATTTGTGATGGAATTTGTCCATCTGAACCTCATCCAATGAAGTGACAGTTGACCCTTCATCAAATAGTGCATAGATTGAGGAAACTCCTTTTGGCCCCTTCAAAACAACCGGAGCAACTCTCAATAATATTCCGTTATTATTTTCTCTAGAATGATGACTGACAATTTCTGAATCACGATTTTCAGATATTTGCTCATTATTATATAGTAAGGGATGATGGAAGAATTTACATCCCTTGATATTACAAAGTTTTCCCATTTTACAGTATCTGGCCAAATGATTCGAAGAAATACAACAGAAAAAAATGTTGTTTTTCTTACCCGTTCCAATCTTCTCTCCAGGTCTAGATCTCTGAAGGACTTGTATTTATCGGTTTTATGATTTTTCATCTTGCAGTAACGATATTCATTTGTTACTCTCTCCTTTACTTTTTCGTATGTAGTGGTGCATACATATTGTTTTATCTTTTCATCCTGAAGTTGATACAAAACTAACCTCCTCAGCAATTCCATGTAACCAATCGGAAAACTCTACAATTGTAAGGAAATCATGATTAGATTAAGATATTTCATTTGCTCATTCTGCCCATTCCATTTTGTGAATTGGAGTTAACATTTGGAATTTTTCGTACTGTGTTGATCAAATCATTTACAATCATTTCCAGTCTCCCAAAACGTCTTTCCAAAACTGAAATTATTTTATTCACCTCCAACGTGAACGTGAACAAGGCTTCAACACTCTCTCTAGCTTTTCCGCGAAGACATTTTTGTAATATTGATATATTTTCCCGATAACTGAAGTTACATATGTTTGTTGTGTCCTTGAATTGAGTGATAAAACATAACCATCCTATAGGATCGCCAGGGACTAAAGGACGTTATTTACTTACTGACTGACTGCCAAAAATGTCTCAAATCTATTATTTTCCATAGATCGGACACTTTGCACCGATTCTTTTTTCTCGAAACTCTTAGATTTATCAGACCCAACATCCGCCATGGATTTTTCTATTGGTTTGTTATTCACCCACTCTTGAACCTGGTTGATATTTTTACTCGAGGTAGCACCTCCTACTGCATATACATTTTCTAGGATTTCTATGCTTTCTACTTTTCCATTTTCTGAATCTGAGTTGCATATTTCTGCCTGTTCCAACTCTAATTCTAATCGCCTTACCTCTAATTCTGCCTTTTTCAATTCGAGATTCGCTTTGAGTTCTTCCATTCTTTGCAAACTCCTTTTTGACTTCGAAGTTGCAATAGAGTTGCCTTTTTGAGTTCCTGGCCCATTTTCCATTGCAGGTTTATCGCTTTTCTTCGAAGAAACTGCTTTTTCTTCTGCTTTCTTTCCACACTTCTCCATCAGTCGCTCACTTCGCCTGAGGAGGGACATCTCTCCAAGGACTATTCAGTTGTGCTTAAAAGACCAAATGCTTACAGTAGTTATATTTTTCAATAGAAAACCAGATTTTCTATATGAATTGGGATTTTTTAGTAACTGACAATTTTCAGTTTGAATTAACTTTTTATTATTGACAATACTTGTCAAACTCCACAAGTTTTATGTTATTTTATACAAAGTTATCAAAATATAGGAAGTGAATTGAACTCAAATGATTAATTAATAATCTCCAGCAGCAACACCCTATATCGAATTATCTTGATCCAATCAGCCTTTCCCTTTTTTCTTCAATACTGTTTTTCTCATTGTTGATATTATGCTCACTTGCAACATATTTTTTGTATGACCTAGATTAGTGGATATTCGAAGGAGAAGACTCTGAATTTTCTCTATTGTTCTCGAATGATTGTTTTTGTTTTCAATTTCTATAAATATTTGAGTGCAAAATTTTATTAGATTCCATTAGATTATTAATACACTGCGATTGAAAAATATTGACTGTAAGAAATCAATCACAGAGTTAGGTGGATTTCATAGAAATAAAACATAACCAAAATATCATCAGATTGGAAAAAAAGAACAACAAAACCTGGTTTGATGAAGAATGACTCGTTGGATTAAGTCGCACTATAACATAGCCAAAAATATTGGAATCACTGTATTCCCAATTATCGCACAGTATTCCTGAGGAATGAAGCCTGATATATCAAAGGACATCTATCATTGAAATGATTTGAAACTCCGCGTGAACCATATAATCAATTCATCTTTGACCTGCTACGAAATGCTATATATTCTATAGTTGAATTGAACCGTTTGTTAGAGTTTTTTTTCACTTGAATCAATTATATAGATATATTAAGAAGCGTTCCGAAAGATTTGAATCATTTTGATGGTAAAGTTCAAGTTTCACACAAAAATAAAAATGCTGTTTGTGTTTTCTTCAACACATACATCCAAAATTCAAAAATCATGAAATCCACCATTCCGACTGGGCGCGCCATCGGTTTTCTATCAGTTTTAACGTGATTGTCAGTTGCAACAAAAATTGCTGAATACCCATGTTTCCTTTCAACCCCCGTGTATACATGCTTGTATACATGTTGATTTGACGCGCCCATTCTGTGAAGCATAGATGAAAGAGTTTGTAAATATTTTACACATGCGTGAGTGGTCTCTTTGGGATCAGAATAATGGGAAGAAGCGAACTCGTTTACATATTCGCAGAAACCATCATTTCTACAGGGAAGCTCCATGTGTCCGTATCCATTGACGACAGATTGGATAGAATAATGATGGAAAAAGTAATTAATAAAAAAATATTTTCAAAGACATGCTTTCATTCAAATGCGCTGAAAATACATAAATAATTGCTTTGGATGTGTGACCTAGGTTATTCCGTTAGTTATAGATTCAAGAGCTTGTCGTGCAATGTTTTCAGTTCGAATACAAAAGCGACAAGCTTTTGAATCTATAACTCACACGGAATAACGTAGGTCGTACATCCAAAGCAATTATTTTTTACTTTTTAGGGCATTTGAATGAAAGCTTAACTTTAATAAGTTTTTTTTTATCAATTATTTTATTTTGTGCTTTTTTGTAAGTACGCTTTAATCTATGCATTTTTGTAAATGCGTTGTCATTATGAGGCATTTTTCTGTAAGTTTTGAACTATCTAGTTCTTCAATGAAGAGACCATCTAAAGATTAACTCGTCCGCCATCCTGGAGCTGCTATCTTCAATTTTTGAATTCTGACAAAATATCAATAATCTTCGACCCCAAAAACTCCGACATACCAATTTGTGAATTTTGAATGAAAACTCATAATCTCTGACCCGAGAACCCCCACATACCGATTTTGAATAGAATCGGACCATAATCACAGAGACCGTTGGCCATCTGGGAGCCGCCATTTTTATTTTATGAATTTTGACAGAATATTCATGATCTTCGACCACAAAAACTCCCACATACCAATTTTTAGTCGAATTGGACCATAAACACAAATCTCGTCCGCCATCTTAAAGCCACCATTTTGTTTTTTTCCTAACAGAAATTCCATAATGCATTGTTACGGGAACTATGAACACCTGCCAAATTTCACGTCAATTGGGCAAATTTAACTTGCAAGATTTGATCACAGACAGACAGACACCGGGATAGGTGAAACTGAATAAAAGCTTGTAAAAGGATAAACATTCCGAAGTGAACCAGGAAATCACAATGAGATGAACATCAGTTGACCAAAATAAAATAAACAGACGGTGTCAAAAAATCAATGGGGGTATGTACAAAAAAATATATTCTCAACATCAAGAATGGTTTGAGTTCTGTCAAGCCACCCATTAAAAAATCCCACTTAAACAGTCAGTACTGGTTGACTTCGCTAGAAACACAATGACTGTCAAAGTAAACATTCAAAAAGCTTAAGAAGGTGAATTGTAATAATTGTTTGAAGCTTGTTTCTTGTGGATGAATACTCATTCTTGACACTATCTTTGGGTTTTTAACTCTCCACAATCTGAAAACAAAAATGAAATGGATCAGGAAAAAAAAATACATTCAAGAAACACTGCGAGAAAAGCAGCGAAAAACTGTGAAATTTTAATCTACATTCAAAAGATTTTTTGAAAACGGGAACGGATACAGTTCCCGAAACGTCAAGAGTATATAGAGAAGTAGCTTTGAATTCAATAATTTTTGTGATACGCAAAAAAATGGAATATGACAAGTTACTAACTTATCGAATATTTTTCAATTTGTGAAAAATAATTTGTTGTACGCAGTAACTTATCGGGGCAAAGAAACTTATTTTCCCATCTATAGATACTCTGATCCATTTAATCTTTGTTTTCAGATTATGGAAAGTTATAAACCCAAAAATAGTGTCAAGAGTAAATTGTATTCTATTTTATAAAAAACTTTTTAACAAAAAATTGAACCGACGAAAAAATCCACTAAACCTTGTCAGTCTTAATAATTGAGCTCTTGAACTAATGTGAGTAACTAATTTTGAGTCGGCGCTAAACAAAAAATTATCGAAGATCATTAAATTACTTTGAAGAAGTAATCAAAACGCCGCTGTGCATCTCGCTGCTATCAGTTTACGCTTTACGTATCTCAATTGCTAGGTCGTTTGGCGCCGACTCAAAATCAGTTGTTCACATTAGTTTAGGAGCTCAATTATCATTAAGACTAAGGAGGTTCATTTTATTTCTGGCTTTTCAGTTGATTTTTTCGCTGGTATCAAATTTTTATTTTTCAATTTTTTGTGGCTGAAATCTACTAATTACTACCTACTCAATTTTTTATTTCTTCCAAAATACTTATTTACTTACTTCAACTATTAACTGTTCAATAGGGGGGGAGAGGGGATTTGGCACGGTGGGTTAGTGTCCGACTCATGATCGAAAGGTCGTGAGGTCGATCCTCGGCCAGGGCAGAAATTTGAGAGAATTGGATGTTAAATTTCGTAGATAGGCCGAGGATGGTCTTCGACGATTCGCTGTTGCGTTCAATTCAACAGTGCTGCTCTTATGTGGCGTATGGAGGTAGTATCAAGGCCTATCGAGAATACTGTGTGAATGGCACATTCTATGTTGTGATTGTCCTGCCGTCATGTGACGAGCATGTGCATTGAAAAATATATAAATAATAAATAGAAAGGGATGCAATATTGCCTAGAGCAAGACCAGCTGCATTCCATTGATACATCCCTGTCTACGCCGGCTCAAGGCCGGATGGGAACGGATTTCTCGTAGGTTGGGTTTGTCCTATATGGCGCCGATTGGGAGCCGACGGACGAATAATGATAGAGATATAACTGTTAAATAATATGATTAACTACTTCAACTATTTATTGTTATATAATATAAATAATTTTTGAAAGTTCTGGTTAATTGATTCCATCACTTTCAAGGAATGTTATTATCGTGACGGATGTAGGAGGATCTGTCAATGTCAACTACATATGTGTGCCAATGTTTACAAGTAAAAAATCAATCATCCCCTATTTTTCTGCCCATAGGGGTGGATCATTCAATTCCAAATTGGAATATGATCAACTATGAGGTATACTCTGTCTAATGAAAAACGAATCATCCAAATCGGAAAACCCACTACAAAGTTAGGCGAGATAGAATCGGTCAACGGACCAAAATTCAGAGGGTGAACGATCAATTTCCTTCATTTTGCTACCCTTAGGCATGGATTCTATTCAAATTCAAATGGGACCAACTTCGAAGTACATCCTATCCAATGAAAAATGAATCTTCGGAATCGGACTGCTTGGTGAAAAGTTATACGTGGTGATATATATGAAAAAAAAATATACGCGTCAACTAGAGAACCTCATTTTTTTTTATTTCGTCGGTTAAAAATATTTTTCTGTCAGTCATAAATTAATTTGCTCACTTTCGTCTTGTTGAATCCACCAATCAAAAAAACTTTTTAACAAAAAATGAAACCGACGAAAAAAGAAATAAAAAATCAAAATATAAAATAATCCTTCCTAGTTTTAATAATAACTGAGCTCCTTAACTGATGTGAGTAACTAATTTTGAGTCGGCACCAAACAAACTAGCAATTGAATTAGGTAAAGCCTGAAATAATGGCAGCGGGAAGAAATTTAATGATCTTTTGATTTGGTGCCGACTCAAAATTAGTTACTCACATCAGATTAGGAGCTCAGTTATCATTAAGACTGGAATTAATTTTTTGCTTTCAGTTTCATTTTTCGTCGGTTTCATATTTTGTTAAACTGTTTTAATTTTTTGTTTTTTTTGTGGCTAAAATCCACTTATAACTACTTACTCGATTGACTCCATGTATCCCTTATGTTGTAGTGTCATCAGAACTTCATATGCGTGCCAAGTTTCAACAGTTTGTTTGAGGGTTGTGGACGATGAAGTTACTTGATTACTCTCATTTTGGACGTCCATCGTCTTAATGGATTTATAAGGTTTTCACGACGTTTCGAATGCTTGCATCTGCAATCGTCTTAAAGTGAATACTGTATTCACCTGAAGACGATTGCATAAATCAAACCTAAACAAATGAGGACGTCCGAAACGAGAGTAATCAAGTTTCAACAGCATCTGTTCACAGATGAAAATCAACCATCCCTTATTTGTCTACCTTTAGGCGTGAATTATTTTTTTCCAAATTCAAATATCACCCACTCTGAAGTATACTCTATACAATATCTGAATCGGGTAACCCAGGTACAAAGTTATAAGTGGTAAAAATTCAGTTGGTGAACGATAAATATCCCCATTTTTGTAACCTTGAGGTTGACATCTTTTTTCAAATCCAAATGGACCAACTTCGAGGTATACCCTATCCAATGAAAAAACAATAATCGAAATCGAACGACTCTCTGAAAAGTTATGCGTGGTAATACACAAAAAATATATATTCGCGTCGACTAGAGAACCTCCTCCCTTCTTTTCGTCGGTTAATGACTTTGTTCAATCAATAAGTTTATTTCCGAATTCGTTTCACAATTTTGATGACTGAATTTCTAGTAGTCGATACTGGATTCACCTGACTCGGCAACCCTGCATTCTTCCTACACCACAAGGATCGACGGATAATTTGAGAAGGAAAGAATGCCTGTGGTTGACGTTGATGCGTTTCGTGTTCCATTCAACGTTTGATTCCTGCTACCTGTGGGAAATTACCCCGCCGGTTTTTGATTGTGCAACTTTCCGCGACACACTTTTTCTCTTTGTCGCATGGCGTCAGAATACGTAATTTCCAGAGCCAGCTATACTTTCGAATGCATAATACAATTCCTCATTTCTCTATGGTTGAACTCCGGAAAAAGTTGGTTGGCGTGTGATTTGATAGGTAATATGAATAACGTTGGTGTAATAACCTTTTCCGATTCTGTGTCGGTTGCGGTGTGAATTAATATCGTTATTTGTTCACTCTACGGAAAATATTCTTTTTAGTTCATAGCAGATATGATTCTTTACTGGTTTGCAACAATATAGTGATGGGGAGAAATTATATAATACATTATTTCTGGTGAATATCAAAAGATGAATCTTTGAATTTACGAAAAAAAAAAACTGAAACAAAAACTATTTGATGGCTTCATACATTTTTGAATTGTCTTTCCACTCGATTTGTTAATTTAATTTCCCTAAATCACATTTAGCTTACTTAACATCTACCATAGTTGATAATTGGTTTTTGTATAAGTATATGTTTATGTGTTTTTTTTTTCTTTTTTCCCTTCAAGGTTGAATGTAAGACAATGCTTGTTTGTACTCTCATGTGCGAGCAAGCGTTAACTCTGCCTTTTGGCTGTGGGATTACTGAATTGTAACAACCTAGATGTAACCTCTCTGAAGCCAATGAAATCATTCATTATTATTATTATTACAAGTTAAATTCGACCCACTTCTAGTCCGATAACGTAAAATTTGGCAGGTGTTATAATTCCGATGACAAATTTTGCTAGATAAAAAATAAAATTGAAGTGTTTGGAGATGTGTGCACGTAATGTAATAGCAGGAGTGGAAGAATTTTGTATTTCGTGCAGAATTATTTTTATTTTCAAAATCGTAGCAGAGCGCTTTTGACTATATACAAGTCATTTTCAGTGCTCACCTGCAAGTAGGTAATACCTGGATGAATTTTATATGGAATATTTTGACAATTTGAATGATAAAGATTTTGAGGTTACTTACTCGTCAGGTTCACAAGAAGTCTATCAAAACTGTTTCCAGTTTGTAGAAAAGATGTGAGAACATTAAGTACATATGACATGTTAAAACATTTCTTAAAATAACACTTATGTGTTATAAGTTGGTGTAATTCATTATTTTGAATTTTATTCCCCATGGTTTCATGGAAGTCAATGTTGAAGTGGATAGGAAATGGATGTTCTTCTTCTTCTAGTTCATTTTTTTGTGCTCGGTTATATAACCATCTACACAGATCCGAGGGCCTCGTGCGGTAATACCTTACTTGCCCCCTTCGTATGGCACCCTGGAAGTCTCACTCGAAGTGATACCACGAGTGCCCGAGCGCCCCTTCTTCCGACAAATCCGTTGGCATCCAGCCTGGTTACTGGCGTAGAGAACAAAAGGGACTATTTCATACACAAAACTTTTTTCATATTCCACAATTTTTAGTTTATTTTTGTATTGCACGTTATAAAACGGCAGACATTCACAATATACATTTGACCTCCAACCAGTTAACGTCACATGTTAACCTTACCATGGTCAGAGGTCGAATCGAAATGGATGTTGGACATTGACAAGAGTGACATGGCTCAGAACCTTAGTAACAGATTAGCCAGAAAGTGGCAAACGCAGATGGCGTTCTATTCCTTTTTGGAGTGAAGTAGAGTGAATCTAGAGTTGAAAAAGTATTCTCAGAGTGAAAGTTGGCTGGGAACAAAATGCTAGAGTGTTTCTGAAATCAATCATCATAGAGAAAAAAGACTGTGATTAAATGAAATTGAAAGTATTTCATTTATTTATTGCAGACGTCTCTGAAGTGGAATGAGAGATTATTTTTCAATTCTTTGTTGATGTAATGGTGTTTCTCTTGTATCTTGCTTCATGAAGAATTTTTGAATTTTTATTCGGGCTGAAATAATGTTTATTGAATATGAGATGATGACCAGAGGCGGATCATTTATTTCCGTTGAGGTGTTCGGTTATTCGAACTTCCAAAGGTCTACAAGTCCTGCCGATGTATCTCGCCGTACAATCTTCGCAGTTTAGTTTGTAAATGCCAGTTTTAGAAAGTTTATCCATTTCATCTTTACTATTAACAAGATGTCTATTTGAGTTGTTCGTTGTTTTGAAGGCAACTTTGACATTTTCCTTACAGTTTTCGGTTATGCAACCTGCAATTTTATTTGAAATGTGATCATTTACGAAAGGGAGGGAAATAATTTTTTTTTTGAGAAGGCTATTCAATTTATTTTAATTTTTAATTTTCTGAATGGAAGAATTAATCAAATTAGGATAATAGTTGTTATTGAAAGATATTTGTTTCAAGGTGGTAATCTCAGCTTGGTAATTAACTGTTGAGAGAGGTATGTTTATAAGTCTGTGTATATAGCAATGGAAAGCAGCCATTTTATGTTGATGTGGGTGATTTGAAAAGTTAGATATAATATGGGCAGTCTAACCAGGTATTACTTACTTGCAGGTCAGCACTGAAGATGACTATTATATAGTCGAAAGCGCTCTGCTACGATTTTCGAAATAAAAATAATTTTGCACGAAATACAAAATTTTACACTCCTGCCATAGAACAAAATGACGGCTCCAATATGGCGGAAGGGTTTTGAGATTATGGTTCAATGCTATGCAAAATTGATATGTGGGGGTTTTCGGAGAGAGGAGATCACGAATTTTTTGTCTAAACTCTAAATTCAAGATGACAGCTCCGGTATGGCGACGAGTTTTGTGGTTATGGCCCGATTCCAATGAAACTTGGTATGTGGGGGTTTTTGGGGCAGGAGATCACGAATTCAAGATAGTGGCTCTAATATGGCGACGAGTTTTGTGATTATAACCCGATTCCATTCAAAATTGGTGTGTTGGGTTTTTGGGGTCGAATATCATGATGTTTTTGCCAAAATTCATGAATTCAAGATAGATATTTCTCAGCCAGCCTGCAATGAATACATTCACCACACAATCAGTTCAACATTCTACATAATTCAAATGTCGACTTAAATGTTTATTGATTTGGCAATTGCCAAAGGTTTCCTCTGAGTAGATCACCTGAAAGTAGGCAGGTGACGCTACTCAAAATTTTGTCGAGTTTTACAAAGAACAGAATATGTTTTCACTTATTTTTAGATTTCAAACCACTGTAATTTGTTGTGAAATGGCATCATTCACTCGTCATTCACGGGTGTGCGAGAGGTTAGAATACACCCTGTATATATAGTGAAATCTCCCTTGGGCGGCCACCAACAGACCGCCTAGAAGTTTTCGTTTGAGAGGGGTGTTCGCCTAAAAGAAATACGAAAAAAAAGCGTGAGAATTTATCTAGTTGGAGCCATCTCTAAGCATGAGAATTTGTCTACATACATACAACATGTTTGGAGCCATTTCTACAATGAATGTGTCGCCCACTGTGTCTTTTCCGCAAAGACGTCAGACTAATATTGATCCTCCCGTGTATCGAAATCATTTATCAGGATGAAGGAAGAAATTATATTTACACTGCGGTATCAATCTGCCTACCATTCATATCTAGCCACTTAGGAAGGAAAAAAAGTGATTTCACACTGGATCTCAATCTCCCCTCCCCTCAGATGTAGTCACTAGGATAGGATTTTGGACTGGATTTCTATTTCCTACTCTCCAGTCCTCGACACTAATCCTTTCTAAGGTCTCAATCTACCTACTCCGAGATAAATTTATTCACGAAATGGGACCGGAATTCTCATATTTCCAGACGCGATTCATCAAAAATAATATTTTCATTCGTAGGTTTCTCTAGTATAAATCAAATTGAAGATTCCTGGAATTTCTTGTTGATTCACTCATCACCTGCTACGAATGCCACCCAAGTAGGATTACTGTTTCTGAGGAAATTGCGCTTTCCGAGAATATATTCCACACAGGCTATTGAATTTATTTCAAAAGGTTCGAATAATTTGCCTGCCAAAGATGTCAATAATTCCCTTTTCATAAAGGAAAATAACATAATGCGATATCTCAAAACCCTCAAACAGGGGAAATCGAGTGGAGAATATGCTACATGAAAGCAAACAAGTTATTCGCGAGAAAATGGGTGATCGGTACCATATCAAAGAAAATAACACAAAGTGTACAAAATTGCAGACGAACATGAATGCTCTAACAAAAACAACAAGTAATGAATAATGAGTCGAAGCAAATTCCGAGATTTTATCTGTTGATTAGAAATAGTTTTCCTACAGGAAAGTTCCTCGACATGTTCATTGAGATTAAAACTCTTGCTAGTGCCAATAAAAAAAATTAAGCGAGCTGGAACATCTGTACGATTGTAAAAACTCTAACTACCAGACTGCCTGGACTGAGATAAATATTAATTTTGTTGTTAAAAAATCATTCCATTTGATGATAAACTTTATTCTAAATTGAGGAGAAAACATTAATATGTAAAATAGATACTGCAAAGGTCGGGAGTGTGTTTGCAGGCATGATGGAATGGTAGTTTGGACCGAATGTAGATCCAGTCCATAATTCGGACAGAGGATATTCTGCTCAAAGATCGGGTTCGCCATATCTTCAATAAAGGCTGGAATACCTGATCATATGATTAGACAATTTTCGGACAACAAGGTGCAATTTGGTTTTCGTATTGAGTATTGCGTGTAGGTTTGTTGCAAAAATTGATCAACTGTCACCTGCTTCTGGGCTCGATGAAGTAGCTGATATCGTACATCATGCCTGGAATATTCCAAACCAAGACGAAAAATTATCTTGTGGACCCTTATTAGGGTTATTAATATCGAATTGATCTAAAATTCATATCAATGCAATTAATAACTAGTGATATACAATTTTGTTTACACCCCGAGCTTTTTGGTGAAGGGTAGGCTCGTCTGACCATTGCCTCCGATGGCACTTCCGTCTGTTGTCACATTATCTGTTTCATTTTTTACATTCTCACTACAGTACGTACAAGTCCCACACTTAGTAAAAAAATTGTTTTTAACCGCTTTCTTAGTTGTTTGACCAACTCCTCTTTTATAGTGGGATCCGAAACTACTTTTGGGACCTTGAAAAAATTTTCACCAGCTGTGGGAATCGAACCGCGCCAGGTGGAAACAGTTGACACAAGACCGACGCTGGTGCCACTGAGCCACAGTGTGAGCTATAGAGTTATAGTTATAGAGTTATAGTTAAACAATTTGTTGCTCAAACATCGACGTTATTGAGTAGTAACACACTCAGAGCTGTCCCAAAGCACTGTACTCAGTGCTTGTGGAAGCACTCAAAGCTTGGTGCTTAGTAATCCCGAAAAATGTTTTCACTAAGCCTACTCTCATCTATGAATCTAGTAATGTTGTCGAAACATGGGAATGCGGCCAGGTGGACCCCTAAGAATAACTTATACTGATTTTAATGAAAGTGGAAATATTGCGTCCGAAATACATACAGGGTGATTCAAAAGTACTTTGACAAACTTCAGGAGGTGATTTCTCAAAATATTCTGATCTGAATTGTCGAATTGAATATATGTCCGGAATCGCTTCGTTTCCAAGATACAGAGTGTTGAAGTTTTATTTTTATTTTCTTTTTTTTAAATAACTTTCGAAATACTGACTTTAATTGAACGAAAATTGGTATTGATTGGTTTTTTGAGGTGTCAAATTCGAACTTGATGTTATTATTGCTCTTACTTGTAGGGGGCGCCATCTACACGTCTTTTTCTTTTTGAAGATTCATAACTTTTTTGAGCGTTCTTCTAGCACATTTCCAGTGAAAAAATCAATTCCTCTATCATACCTACGTAAAAAAGGTACCTTTCCACAAGTCGCTATAAGCAACCGTTTTCTAGATATTTGGACTTAAAAATTTCAAGTCGATTATTTGATAATCGATGCGTGTTGAAGTTATTACCATTATTTTGCATTTTTCAAAAGAAAGCTTAGGAAATGAATTTGACGTTTGAGTAAGAAGTTTTGGTAATTACATATGTGACAGTTAAACGTTTTGTTGTTTTGTTGAAGTTTCTGTAAGTTTTGAAACACTAATTCTGGAAAAATGGATTACTTAAACAATAATGCTCATTTAGCCGATATGCATTTCGTTTATGGCCTTGCGGATGGCAATGCGCGCGAAGCAAGACGTATTTACCAGTAGCGATTACCTAATCGAGTACTGCCTTTAGCTTCAACATTTACCAGTGTCTACCGTCGTTTGGCAGAAACAGGTAGCTTTAAGAGGGCAGCTCTTATTATTGGAAGACCACGAGCAGTCCGAACCCCGGAAAGAAGCTGTTTTGAACGCTCTCGAGGAGAATTCAGAAACAAGTACAAGAATATTGCTGAAGCTCTCAATTCCACTCAGTCACAGTTTGGAGAATTATCCACGATCAACAATTTTATCCGTACCATATTCAAAGGGTACAAGCTCTTTTGCTACTAGATTTTCCCAACGCATTACTATGTATCAGTGGTTTTGGAGAAAATTGGCTGGAAATCCTCAATTTTTAAGATATAAACTCTCCACGGACGAAGCAAACTCCTCCCGAAATGCTATCACAAACTTTCATAACAACCATGCTTGGGCTCTAGAAAATCCGCACGCAGTTAGTAAAAGACATTATCAGTATCATCAATTTTCTGTAAATGTATGGGCGACAATAATTGATAATTACTTGATAGGTCCTTTCTTTCTTCCGTTCCGACTGAATGGCGCAACTTACACATAATTTTCAGAAAATGAATTGCCGGGACTACTTCAGAATGTACCATTAGAAATTCGTTTCCGCATGTGGTTTATGCACGATGGGGATCCGGCCCATTTTAGCGTTGTAGCCAGGGAATTCCTCAACACTGTCTATCCAAATCGATGGATCGCTAGGGGTGTAGAAGAACCTAACCAGGCGTAGGGACCAAGGTCCCCAGATCTAAGCCCGCTAGATTTTTATTTTTGGAGACATTTGAAATCACTGGTTCATATAACTCCAGTAGCGAACGGGGAAGATCTGAGAAACCGAATAGTAAACGCCTGTGAAACAATTAGAAACACACAAATAATTATAGAGCGGATACGAGATTCAAAGACTGAATGCCTGTATCTTCGCTGAAGGTGGACACTTTGAACAATTAATTTGAATATAATTTGGTTTCCTTATTTCATTTCATTCTACATATTCAAAATTCCTTGAAATAAAATGTTGATATTTCTTGCAAATTTCATTAAAACAAATACAGATTTTGCACCCTTGATACAAAAATAACTATTTCAAACGATTAAAAATAAATAGAATGGGTGGCGCCCCCTTCAAAAAACCAAAATTGCTTACTTAAACGTCAAATGAATTTCTTAAGCATTCTCGTGAAAATGCAAAATAATGGTAATAACTTCAACACGCATCGATTATCAAATGATCGACTTGAAATTTTCAAGTCCAAATATCTAGAAAACGGTTGCTTATAGCGACTTATAACAGGTGTGGATTTTTCAAGGAGATATGATAGAGGTATCGAATTTTTCACTGAAAAATATGCTAGAAGTACGCTCAAAAAGTTATGAATCTTCAAAAAAGAGAAAGACATGTAGGTGGCGCTTCCTACGAGTAAGAACAATGATAATATCAGGTTAGAATTCGACACCTCAGAAAACCTCTCAATACCAATTTTCGTTTAATTAAGGTATTTAAAAAAAATAAAAATAAATAAACTCTTACACTCTGTATCTTGGAAACGAAGCGTTTCCGGACATATATTCATTAGGACATTTTATATTAGAATATTGTGAGGAATCACCTCCTGAAGTTTGTCAAAGTACTTTTGAATCACCCTTCATAATGAAAGAAGGGAATTTTGTGGCATAGTGGACAAATTATTGAATTGAAGAGAAAAAGCATCCTCAAGTGGGAGTCGAACCCACGACCTCATGATCTCAAGCCATACGCTCTACCAACTGAGCCATTCGAGGACATAGGAATCGACTCACACTCGTGAATCCTGTCCTCCCATAATTTAGAATTCATGTTAGAAATGAATCGAAAATCAAACGAACTTATCACTGGCTGTCGAGATCCATTACCTGTCACTCAACTTCATCGTTATTCTACGTTTTCAGTAGCAGATTCAAGCAGATGATCTCTAACCACTGATAAGATTTAGCAAAATAAATATATATTGTAAAAGTGGAAATATTGCGTCCAAAATACATAAATTGAAAGAAGGGAATTTTGTGGCATAGTGGACAAATTATTAAACTTAAGAAAAAAAGCATCCTCAAGTGGGAGTCGCACCCACGACCTTATGATCTCTAGCCGTACGATCCACCAACTGAGCCATTCGAGGACATAGGAATCGACACACACTCGTGAATCCTTTCCTTCTATAATTTAATATTCATAATACAAATGAAACGAAAATCAAACGTACTTATTGTACTCATCGACTCCCACTTGGGGATGATTTTTTTCTTCAATTTGATAATTTGTCCACTATGCCCCAAAATTATATCCTTCCATTATACCTATTTCAGAGCATTATTTCCACTTTCACAATATGTATATATTTGGCAAAATCATATCAGTGGTTAGAGATCATCTGCTTGATTCGCTACTGAAATCGTCAAATAACGATGAAGTTGAGTGACAGGTAATTGATCTCGACGGCCAGTGATAAGAACGTTTGATTTTCGATTCATTTCAGACATGAATATTAAATTATGGAAGGAAAGGATTGTGAGGATTGTGAGGGAGGAGTGTGAGTCGATTCCTATGTCCTCGAATGGCTCAGTTGGTAGAGCGTTTGGCTAGAGATCATAAGGTCGTGGGTTCGATTCCCACTTGAGGATACTTCTTTTCTTTAATTTAATAATTTGTCCATTATGCCACTAAATTACCTTCTCTCATTTATTTTAATTATGTTTTACTATGATTTCGGCAGAGCTCTGTGTCTCTGAACTCTCTGCTGGCACTTCTGGGGGCCGAGAAATTGTTTCTCGAAAAGACATATAAATGAAAGGACATATAATTTTTTTTCCAAATATTATTTTTAAAAGCTTTCATTCAATGTTCTGTGATAGTGTGTTTAGGGTTTAGATGACATTTTGCAAGTCAATTTTGAACCACTTTCAGTCATTCAGTCATCTTGAAATTTGGCAGGTGGTCATCATTTGCATGATATTTTGATGAGGAAAAAAAAGATGGCGGACCATGATGGAGGACGACATTTATGATTAATTGTCCGATACTAATCATAATTGGTATGTGGGAGGGAGGTTTTGGTATCGGAGATAATAATTTTTTTTCAAAATTTAGCAATTCAGATGACGGCTTGGACATGGCTGACGTGTGTTCTATGATTTTTGATATGAATCTATTCAAAATTGCTATCTGGAGGTTTATGGCACCGCAGGTTATGATTTCATTGTCAGAATTCAAGGTGGTGGATGCAATCTGTCGAAGAGGATTTTTTATTCATGATCCGGTTTCAATGGAAATTGTTAGGTAGGGTTGCAAAATAATATCAATAATAAGCACAAAGGTTGCGCAATATACTCACTACTGACCTTCAATGTTTCATTCGTGATAGAATCCAGAGATGGTGCCTTTCCAGTTTTCAGTTCAATGATAATATTTTCCATTTCTGATGTCTCCGTATTTTCAAGATACATTGATTTGATCAGACTGCGTTCCTGGAAGGTATATTCATGTTTATATGTCAAGCTAGCAGGTAACATGTTAGCAACATCTGTGGAATAATCCACATAATTATCGGCAATAACCAGGGGATCATTTATTTCAACGTTATTTGCGTTTGATAGAATGAGAATATGGGGGCGGACAGAACCATTAGCATGTAGACTTCTCTATCGGGCCCGTTATTCACCAACCGCTGCTGGAAATCGATTCAGCTTCGAAAGTATCCCATTTCGCGAACGAAGGAGGCCAGCCTCCTAACCGATATCTTTCTCACACTTTCCTGGTTCAGTGCGATACCCCCGAAGTGCGCTTTCTGTATTGCTGTCACTGCTGCGTATTCCGTGAGGATATGGGTGGCTATGGGTCCTCATCCTCCAAGCACCACCTGCATTCAGTATCATTGATACCTATGATGTTGAGGTGCTTGTTTAGATGACAGTGCCCCGTAAGGAGCCCTACCACTATTCTGCTTTCCTTTCTGCTCAGTGTGAGCAGAGTCTTGGCCGTCCTGGTAGAGGAGCCTTCGATGTGGAGATTCGATTGTGTGATACCTGGAGCCTTTTCTCATGCCTCCTGAAAGTTCACTTCGAAGATTTACTTCATGGTTGAGGTAGGAAATCAAGATTTTGATGTTAAAATTCGATAATTCGAAGAGGCGGCTTCAAAATATTTGATATCATCTGAAGTGCACTAGCGTACCAGTCGTATTTATTTCACCGAACCAGTTTATTCAATGCCACATGCCACATTCATAAATAATATATCATACTGGGCAAAACGTTGCATTTTCCATAATTCTGTGTCCGTCGATGTTCTGGATTCAATTCGACGTAAATATTCCGAAAATAAAAAAACTTTCATTATTTGAACCAAATTGTTAATTACAGTAATACTATATCAAAAAGTAACTCAAGTATCATCTTAGTACTCGCCAAGTCCCTATTACTTTTTGAAAGTGCTTAGAAATCGCGAGCATTTCATAGTGCTCGAGACTCGGGAGCACTTTTCAAAAGTGTTAAGTGCTTAGTGCTCAAATCATTTTTCGTCAGTACCCGGCACAGCTCTGAACACACTATATTGGACAATGTTTATAGTTCCTTACCACAGCAGGTTAGGCTGTCATTATATAGTGCTATTTTGTTGAAGTGACTGTCCATCGGTCGGCACATATCCACAGCAATGTAATAGCTTTTTCCTGCGAAATCGTATTAACGAGTCTGTTTTATCTACAGGAAAGCGATCGTTAATAACTCCTATTAACGTTCAATTTATCTATTATTGCCTAATTATTATATATGCAGCCAAACATTAACCGAAAGAGACCATTAATAACCTTTTACTGGTCTATTTATCTATCAATGCATCATTGTGGTATAGGCAACTAAACATACACGAATTTAAATACTATTCAAATGTCGAATCATATTTCCTTCCCGCTGTTAAATTTATGTATTTTAAAATCCAAATATTGCAAGTTTTCTCCTAGTTGAGACAGATGGGTGTGAAAAATTTCACGTTGACCCAGGAACGAGGTCGACAGAAAAATTTTGTAATCAACTCGTACATTAAAATTCTGATTAATTAATTTTTGAAATTAACATTGACGCGCTCGCTTCTCTCTTGCGTTAAAATATCTCGATCATTAATTGCCACCATTAATACACTAGTTGACAAATAACTATTGTATGTCCCAGTTCGTTGATGACAATTCCGATTTTTGTAGCATTGTTGATGTATTTTCCCAATAGTTTGAGTGTCTCCTCAGGATCCAGCTTTTTATTGACGATGTACCTACTCTATGTTTTGGTATGTTGAATGAGGTTTTACCAGTATTCTCAATTCTTCCAAATTGTCGTACCCGCAAAACAGCGAAGTTTGGTTAGGTTATACACATTTCTCATATTTTTGTCTGTCTGGCTTATTATTCAAACGATTTTTTTTATAATTATTTTGAAAATCTTTCTATTCAATATTTAATTGAGATTAATCCCCTTTTCAAAAAGTCAGAATATGTATATATATTCAAATTGTTTCAATCCTTACGATATATGAAATACAGAAGTCTGCGACTCATTGATCAAATACAAATACAATAGGTGTATGTTGGTCGCATATTCATCAAAAAACAACCCAGCAAACATGTTACGCGTGGGCCTCTAGAGGCACTTCAAAAACAGCCGATAGACAACTAGGCGGGCCATGATCATGATACGTCGTCGGCCGGTAGCCCGTGTCGCGACGGCCATCAGTAGGCCTCCAGACTACCACCCGCTTTATTACATAGCGGGACTTCAGTAGATAGACAGAGTTGAGATGAACTGATATTTCATGTACAGATTATGGTGCGATTGTGGGTATCCTACTGATCAACCGCGTTATTTCACTGTTGAGATTTCATCAATGATCTATGCAAATATACAGAGGCGTCCAATTCAAAATGCAGTTGGGTATCTTGGAAGGCAATGAACATAAAGACGGTTTCAATGAAAACAAAATGGCCCATATAGGCGCCTAAGAACAATCTATCATTCAACTTCAATGAAGATAGGTCATTATTGTACACAATAAATTTATCAAACATTCAGAATCGACTGATTCATGGACTATATATATATATATATATATATATATATATATTTTTGAAGTTTCCTTGGGTTTCAGATTCGTTTGTATTAAAATGAGAAGAAAATTACATTTATTTAAACGTTTCGCCCTCGTTCGGGGGCATCTTCAGTAAAATTTATTGAAAACATTCAAAAACATCTGATCTGAAAATAAGATATTGGTATGGATAACATCATATGTGGAAAGTTAGGTTGTGTCTAGAATAACTTCAATTACCTTTTGGGTTACGTACCTTGGTTTTACCATGCTTGTGTTTTGTAACCAACATTAGTTGGATTTTGGGGCGGTGTTAAATTTTGTGGTATCATTGTTTTAACAGAAAACTTTCGATATTTTGTGGTTTGCTGTTTTGTCAATTGTCATCAAAAGCGCCTGAACGACGTAGTGTGGAACAGTCGAAGTACAGTACACAGGGTGTTGGAAAACAAAAATTTCATCCATACAAATTGAAAATGGTTCATCAACTCTCCGACGACGACCCAGACCGAAGACTAGAATTTTGTGAGAATATGGAAACTAAAATTAACCAACAGCCAGACTATGTCAAAACAATTTGTTTATGTGACGAAAGTACTTTCTATCTAAATGGAAATGTAAATACACAAAATGTAAGGTATTGGAGTGACCCAAATCCTCACCTGTTTCGTGAAACACATACCCAATTTCCCCAGAAGGTGAATATTTGGGCAGGTATCCTGGGGAACCTACATCGTTGGGCCTCTTTTTCCAAATACTGATTTAACTGGTGAGGTTTATCTGGAGCTATTGCAAAACGCAATAGAACCGCTAATCCTTGAAATTCTGGAAGATAATCCAGATGAATTCGGCAACTTGGAAATAACATTCCAACAGGATGGTGCTCCTCCACACTATTACGGTGCAGTAAGACGGTATTTGGATGAGGAGTATCGTGGTAGATGGATTGGACGACGAGGTTCAACGGAATGGCCAGCTCGATCACAGGACCTCACACCTTTGGAGTTTTTCTGTGGGGGTACCTTAAATCGAAGGTTCACGCAACTGAACCTGACAATATTGACGTTTCAAAACACGTATTGTTGCAGAATGTTAGGCTGTTTCCGCAGACCCATTTGCAAAAGTACGAGAAGAGTTCAAAAATAGGATATTTCACTGTCAGGAAGTGAATGGAGGTCACTTCGAGCAATTTCTTCAGGTAGATACTGATTCCTAAATCTGTAATTAATATCATACTGAATGGAATTTAAATTTTAATGTTTACTAATGAGCCATTAAAACTGCCATAAACTCAAACAAAATTAGTATCATTGAATAGGTTTTTTCGATACCTTCCAAAAGAGGTGTCGCTTGCCGTAGGGTTTCTTTTTGATATTATTGGTCACAATGGCCTTGTGACGTCTTTGACGATTCCGTCATCTATCATCACTAGTAGGGAAGTTTACAACCTTCAATATTCAGTTTCCAAATTCCACTTGTTTATGTATAATCGTTCCAAAAATAAGAGGGGGGGATGCGAACTTTTGAGAAGCACTGTATATATATATATATATATATATATATATATATATATATATATATATATATATATATATATATATATATATATATATATATATATATATTCAATTCACTGTTTTCACTCTCTGGAGCCACCAACTGTAGATTATTTCTGAAACTGTTGAGCCAGATTGTTCCTATTTACCTAAACAGACAACTTTTTCTCCATTTCAACCATTTTTATTGTGTCTCAAATGATACCCAGGATACTCATCCATATTTCTCAGATATTGCATTTCAAACTGGCCTGGAAAAATATTTTACCGAATAGATAGAATGACAACAAACAAATATGAAAAAAATTTCGCCACTGTGGTTATTTTTCATGACCATATATCCCACAATGAGCAGACAAAATAGAAAATATCCGATTTGACATCCTACACGAAATCAGCAGTAGGGCCAACTGCGAACGTGATATTCAGTTATGCCAATGTTGCAGTTTCATCACAGTGGTCGCAGCGGTGCGGCGCGTAATGCCACATACTGTGTCAAAACGACATCGGCGCGATTATCAATCTTTCAACGGGTAATTTCTGGATAAATTCAAAACATCCATAATAAATATGCATATGTTCAGCCAAAGCGGCAAAACTGATATAATTCCAATTATTTACCGACATCGGTGTGCCGCTGTCGATATCTTATTGCAGTTAACAGCAACGGCCTGTCCATTTACCGCTCATTCATGTTTGCTGGGAACTGCTTCCCTGGCTAATGTCTCGACGGATGTTGAATGACATCCGATGGAGAAAAGTGCAAAGTCTCACAAAGTACTTTGCGAATGTTTGTTGCGAAATGGATAAATATACTGTACCTGTACTGATGAGGGGCAAATACCTCGAAACCGGTCTACAGGTGGTCAGCCTGAGTGGGGTGGTTAATATTTATCCATTTCGCAACAAACATTTGCAAAGTTCCTACGTTTATACATCGGATGTCATTCAACGTCCGTCGGGGCATTAGCCAGGGAAGTAGTTTTTTATGGAGATTCGACCGACATACACCTATTGTGTAGTAAGCAGTCCTGAGAATGTTTTAATCCTTACGATATACTTACAAATCGAGATTTAGATCGCCAACGAAGTGACTTCTGTTACGTGTACTGAGTTGCACGAGCTCTTTTCGTTACTGAAATCTTCCATAACAGCCCCCGTATCTATCGGTTTTTTTCAGAGGATAATTGATTCGAAATGATTGCATTATACCTACCCTATCCGTTATCGCGAAAACTGACCTCTCCCCCTCAATGTCTCATGGCAACGTTGCTTGTGGGCCCTCTTCGAATAGGATAGCGCGTCTGGAGCGTCGCGACGACTTTGGCATCGCCACATGTTCCGTGGACGCTGTAGAGAGCGGATCGTCGTCGAGTCGGGCTCGAAATACGCACGCGGAAGTCTCGAAAGGAGTTTTGTAGCGAAGTTTTCGGAGAAGTTTCGTTATTTTATTGAATGGTTTTCTGCATTGATGAAGGTTCGTAGATAAGTTCAATAACACAGTGGGAAGTGAATATATTTTCAAATGATTATTCCACGCATAAAAATTTTATTTGGAGAGGTGAAGGTATTCTGCATTCCTCTAAGCCATTCTTGAGTGAAAATTAGTTATGAAAATGTTCGAGGGGTTTCTGAAGAGTTGTTTTTGGCTATTGATTGACGACATATGAGCAACCATAATTATTATTTTCAAGAACATTTTGGAACCAGAACCTTTTATATTCGATTTCTCCGTTGCGATTTCGGGAAAATATAGTTGGTTGGAAAAAAAGTTCCAATTCAACTCAATTTCTTTCAAAACTTGCAAATTTGATGTATCTTCATTAATTGGCTCGAATCATCCTATTGAATGAAGTCATTTTCGAATTCAGAGCTGGAAACTACATTAGTTGAAATGCAAGTGGAATATTTTGTCTATTTTTTTTTCATGGAAAAGTACCATACTTTCACACCGTCTATCGGAGGCTAATATTTTATACATGAATGAAGATCCTTAGAGGGCTTGCACGTACGGCTGGAATTCAGAGGGTGCCCAATTTGAAAAATGAGTTTGACTCGAAACACTTTTCCGCAACATCATATATATCAGAAAATGCATCTTGGAATATATTTCCAAACAGAATCACCAACCGTGTGGGAAAGGCTTTAGGAGCTTTACGCAGTATGGCTGGACCACGTATGTGAATACAAAGTTTAAAAAAAAATATTCAAATAATAAAAAAATTATATATCACGTTTTCAAAACGAACTAAAAAGTATAATTCAACAAAATACGCCATCAAATAAAGTTTCAAAATAATAACTGAAGCATTTTGAAACTGAAAATGATGTTACTAATGATATTTCTGAAGCTCTCAGTGATTTTTTTATTGAATCTATAAGTTCTTTGGTTGATGAAACAAGTCCGGTTAGTGATTTATATTAAAATTTACATTAAAATTCAAATTCCATTCAGTATGATATTAATTACAGATTTGAGAATCAGGATCTACTTGAAGAAATTGCTCGAAGTGACCTTCATTCACTTCCTTATAGTGAAATACCCTATTTTCAAACTCTTCTCGTACTTTTGCAAATGTGTCTGCGGAAACAGCCTCACATTCTGCAACAATTCGTTGTTTCAAAACGTCAATATGGTCAGGTTCAGTGGCATAAACCTGCGATTCAAGGTACCTCCACAGAAAAAAATCCAAAGGTGTGAGGTCCGGTGGTCGAGCTGGCCATTCCGTTGAACCTCGTCGTCCACTCCATCTACCACGATACTCCTCATCCAAATACCGTCTTACTGCACCGTAATAGTGTGGAGGAGCACCATCCTGTTGTAATGTTATTTCCAAATTGCCGAATTCATCTGGATTATCTTCCAAAATTTCAAGGATTAACGGTTCTATTGCGTACTGCAACAGCTCCAGATAAACCTCACCAGTTATATTAGTATTTGAAAACAAGGCCCAACGATGTGGTTTTCCAGGATACCTGCCCAAACATTCACCTGCTGGGGATATTGGGTATGTGTTTCACGAAACAGGTGAGGATTTGCATGACTCCAATACCTCACATTCTGTGTATTTACATTTCCATTTAGATAGAAAGTACTTTCGTCACTAAAACACATTGTTTTGACATAGGCTGGCTCTTGGTTGATTTTAGTTTCCATATTTTCACAAAATTCTAGTCTTCGGTCTGGATCGTCGTCTGAGAGTTGATGAACCATTTTCAATTTGTATGGATGAAATTTGTTTTTTTTTCAACACTCTGTCTACTGTACTTCGACTGACTTCACAGGTAGATGCAACGTGAGTTGTTGAAGAAGTAGGATTAACTATTACTTCTGCCAGTATATAAATTTTTTTCTCATCAGAAATTTGTGGTCTGCCAGATTGTTTCGCATCACTAATACCACCCGTTTTTTCAAACTTACGAAAAAGCTTCCACAAATAAGTCCTCGAAACGAGGAGATCGGGAAACCTCTCATTAAAAATGCGTTCTGCAGCACGAATATTTTGTTCAGTTTCACCAAGAATTAGGATCGCTGCTACTTTATCACCTAAAGCACGTACTATTTCGCTTCTTGAAGCACTCAAACGTTCGGCTCACAACAGTTTAACAAATTATTTGAATGTACAAAAATATAAAAAGTACCAAAAGCTGCTAAAACAGTTAAACGTTCGATCAACAATACACAAATTATTAAATGTACAAAAACTTGGACAATTACAAAAACGTCGAATAAGGGAGACTAACAAAAACGTCAGCTTATTTGACAACTATCCAGAGGCGGAGCTTGAATTTGGAATTTTAGTATTTACTGATTTAATTCATGACAGCTTGCGTTTTTTAAAAGCGAGTTGCCAAAACTGCCATAAACACAAACAAAATTAGTATCATTGAATAGGGTTTCTCGATACCTTTTAAAAGAGGTGTCGCTTGCCATAGGGTTCCATTTGAAATTATTGGTCACAATGGCCTTGTGACGTCATCTTTGACGATTTCGTCATCTATCATCACTAGTAGGGAAGTTTACAATCTTTAATATTTAGTATCCAAATTCCACTTGTTCATGTATAATCGTTCCAAAAATAAGAGGGGGGAGGGGACTTTTGAGAGGCACTTTATAATTATATTGAACTGAACTCACTCTTTTTCTATCCACTGGAGGAAGCTGAGCTTATTGATATTATCAAGTCAATTTCGGCAAAAAAATTCCAGTGGCACAGAAGGTTTGCCAGGCGAAATCTTGTTGAACGTTGCATCAAATACCAGGCATCCACGAAAGGTGGCTCGCCCCTATACCTTTTTTGTTCTCGGAGATAATGGAATGAAATTTGAAGAATCTGTTAAATGCATAAAACTGCATTTTTTGACAAGTAACTCAATTTCATGCAAATTCCGGATTCACCGAAAGTGACATAAACTTTCGATTTTTAAATGGGATACCTGGTATATTTTCAGTTTTTTTTGTCTCCATATACATTTAAAACATCCATGTTCATTTGTTACTTCCTTTCTCCATTATTTTTTTCGAAATAAATCTTTATTTTAGATGGCTATGGATAAGTTCAAATAACTAATTTCAGTCCTAAAATGTTTGTAAAAATACAACTTTACTGTTTTTAATCAAAATGTTTCAGCTATGTGACGTTTGATTCAAACATTTTCATTACTATTTTTTTTCAAATGGCAACATAGTGGCTTGTCAGGTTAGAAAAAAAGAGCATTTTATTTCGATTAATTTGATACCGCACTCTATTAGGTTGTAAGAAAACTTTCGATAAAAAACTGAAAGTATAACGTTAGAACTTTCGTTAAATGCAGAATGTTATTGAGATTAAAATAAGATTCAAAAACATCGAGTGGCCTGTGACCAACTCAACTGAAACAAAGTCATTAAATTGTTGCGGTAAAAATTGACGTGTCGACATATTATTTTACAAAGTCAATTAAGTAGTTATTGTGTACCTCATTGTTTGAAAATCATGGGAAATAACAGTATCTATACAAGAACTGAAAATGTTGATATGTTATTAGTTTTTGGAGAGTGAAGGCAAAATTCAACCGATGCTGCACTTCTCTACGCACAGAGATATCCTGATCGGCGTCACACGACCCGGCACTATTTTCCAAAACTGGTTAAAAAAATGCGAAATGAGCCTGATAATGATGGGAAACGATTCGTTTGTTGTGAGTGACGAAAAACAAATAGGTGTTCTGGCATACGTTCAAGTAAATATTAATACGTCACTCAGGGAGATCGCAAGAGAATGTGACATTTCGAAGTCTTCTGCAGCCAACATTTTGGAGAAACAAAAATATCAATCATTTAAATATCAACTACACCAGCACCTGTACCAAAACGATAATGCAAGGAGGCTTAAGTATTTCAATTGGTTCTTTGGAAAATATTTGGAGGATGACACATAAAATTCTGTATACTAACGGAAGCCGTTTCACTAATTTGGGACATTTCAACAGAAATAATGAGCGATATTGGTCCGATGCAAATTCACACATGATGGAGGAAGGAAATTTTCAAGAACGGTTTGGTTTCAATTGTTGGGTTGGGATTTTAGGGGATAGAATTTCAGGCCCTATAATTTTTGACGGTGTCCTGACAGGGGCTAGATATCTAAGGTTCCTCACGCAGGAAATTGAGCATTCCTTGGACGAAGTTCCATTGATAAATCGAGTTGGATTATTTTATCAACAAGATGGTGCTCCCCCACACAACCTGAGGGCAGTTACGGAATATCTGCATGAAACATACAACGAAAACTGGATTGGAAATATGGGTCCAGTTAGGTGGCCGGCGAGGTAAAATAGAGTTGTTTTCAATTTATACCTTTATTCATCCCTTTTTAACCCTAGAATACGGGACTATGTTTGCCAAACGTAATTACGGGACTATCGTAAATTTTACTACTCACTAAAAAAAATAAAAATCTTTATCAAACTTTATTTCAAAAAAAATTTAAAAAAAAACACAACATTCTTCATTATCAGAACAAATGATACAAATTATAAAACCAAGATTTTTCATTATTTTTCACAACATACGGTGCAAATATCTCCTTGGTGTTCACCGCAAATTGGATTTTTGCACTCCATACAATAATTAGTGGTCATCCGCCTTTTCTTGCTTGGACAATAGTAACAAGTCTTCCTCTTATTATTTCGGGGTGTGTTCACAACGTTTTCTTCCAATATACCGACGATTTCAGCTATGTCTTGCCGAAGATATCGACGTAAAGTTTTGCTGTCCATGCATGCATCCATGGTTTGGCAAGGCAAAGACCTAAATCAATCATATATTAGTATCTTGAAATATGTTTTCTGCCCTTTTTTAACGTATTAAAAGTGTAAATTACATAAGAGTTTATGCTGGCCATATTTATCATCCCAAAGAACACAAATAATGGCCATCTCCGTGTTTTTCTGCTGGAACTCATATTTGAACACATTTGGTCGAAGGAGTCCACACCTGATTTGGTCTCATTATAGTTATGAATTATTATTGGCTTACCGGTTTCTTCTTGTATCTCTGCCTTTTCAGACATAGTCGGAAGTAGCAAAACTAATTTCTTTTTCTTTGGCATATGAGATACCAATGTCTTTTTTTGATCGAAACAAAACATTGAATTTTTGCGTTTCGACTTTTTCCATCCAAGAACTCCTTGGGTATCTCTTTTTTATTTTCGCGTATAGTTCCTATCATAGTTAATTTGTAAGGACTTTGTAGCAACATGTCAGCAAGGGGAACCGAGGTGAATCAATCATCCATGGTAACGTTGGGATCTGTACCATGGATTGATTTTGTTAACTCTTTTACATAAAAGTCGGCTAAAGGCAAACCATTGGTCTCTGTTTTTTTTCCCAAGTAAGGACTTGCATCTGACATTTACTTAGTGGCGGAATCGCAAATCATAACAATTTTTATCCCATACTTCGCGGGCTTATTGGGAATATACATTCTAAAAGGACATCATCCTCGGAATGCCAAAAGTTGTTTATCAATGGGAACATATGAGGTTGGACTATATGAATTTCTACACGTGTCAATAAAAATTTCCCAAATTTCTCGAATGTGTGTAAAAGGATCATTTATCTTTCCTCTCTTCTCGTGTTTCTTTATCATCGCATCTAATACAGTTCAGCAGGTACAAAAAACGGTCACAATTCATACACGATCTATAAAACTTGCCGGAAATAGTGCTATCAAACATGTGCCTTGCTGACAAATGATTATCTTTTTTTGCAGCAGGAAGGATTAGAACACCAAACAAGGCTTTCAGCTCGTCTTTTGTCGTTGCAGAAACATTCTGGTGGCCACTGTATTTTTGGGCCTGTCTGGCAATTTCTGCATTTGTGTGTTGCAAAATAATATCAAATATATTGTTAGAAAAAAAATGTAAAAAATATTCATCCAGGTTAGAACACTCTTTTGCAGCACCTTTAGGACCAGCTATAAAATGTATAATATTCCAAGCAGCCGTTCTTTTGGATTGCTAAGGCAACTCAGATGACCATTTGTGACCATTCTTGAATTTTAGACGTTCGTTTTTCAAGTTGATCACATATTTTGAACGTTTACGTACTTGTGATAAAGGAACATCATCTTCATCTAAACGAGGTTCTATTTCTTCTTCAGATTGAATTGGGCTAAATGCTTGTCGGATGAGACAAGCAGCCGAATTATTGTCTTCATCAAGCTCACTGTCGGAGGAAGATGATTCAACTTCCAAATTGTCCTCTTCGAAATCACTGCCATCACTGTCGTCAAATGATTCTGGATCATCATCTTCTCCATTCATAATACGTGCCGCTTCCTCCTCCAGTTGTTTTTCGGTCGAAAGCTTTCGAAATGACATCTTTAAAAAAATCACTATATTTCTCATAATGTATCTAATTAATAATAATAAAAAAAATTTCACCTGAAATTTCTGATACTAAAACACTAACAATCGGTACAAAAAATAAAAACCAGTTTAATTTATAAAATGACGTAAACACGGGACTTTCGTAAAATTAACGAACCTATCGCCGAAAAATCACTTTAGGGTCGGAAACCAGAGCGACCGCACACCTCACAGTCTAGCTGAATACTAGACTAGAAGGTACCCAATAAAACAATTCGATACATCAACCGTAAGTTACCGAAAAAGCACGAAGTCTCAGGGGCGTCGTAAAATTCACGAATGACCCGTATTCTAGGGTTAAAAAACTTTTCAGGTCACCCGACCTTACGCCTCTAGATTTTTTTTATGAGGATCTATTAAAAACGAGGTTTATGATGTACCTCCTGGCACACGACATGAATTAGAGGACAAAGTAAGGGCAGCCATTCATAGAATCACACCAAGACAGTTGAGAAACGTAAGAGCAACAATAAGAAAAGTTCACCTTTGTCAACAACACGACGGAGGTCACTTTGAACATCTGGAACCCTAAAGATATGTAAATAGGTAGTTTCAATTACAATGATTTCAGTTTCAACAGGTGCTCCATTTTAGAAAAGTTCTAACGTTATGGTATTTTCAGTTTTTTATCGAATGTTTTCTTACAACTCAATAGAGTGCGGTATCAAATTATTCGTAGTAACATGCTATTTTTTTCTAACCCGACGAGCCACCATGTTGCCATTAAAAAAAAATAGTAATACAAATTTTAAAATCAAACGTCACATAGCTGAAATTTTTTTTTTTCGAAAACAGTAAAGTTGTATTTTTACAAATATTTGAACGTATCAATAGCCCTCTAGAATGAAAATTCATTTCGAAAAAAAATATAAAAAACTGATACAAACAGTAACAAATGATACATGGAGACAAAAAAACTGAAAATATACTAGGGGTCCCATTTAAAAATCGAAAAATTAGGTCATTTCCGGTGAATTCGGGATTTGCATGAAGTTCAGTTACCTGTCAAAAAATGCAGTGTCATGCATTAATCAGATCCTCCGAATTTCATTCCATTATCTCCGAAAACAAAAAAGTTATAGGGGCGAGCCACCTTCCGTGGACACCCGGTATAAGCTTACCTCTCACTCATTTGGTGAATCTATCTCTTGTTGAAGGTGTATTTCTATCGTGTCTCAAACATGCAACAGTAGTTTTTGCTTCTTAAAAAAATGACAAGTACTTGATCTCCAATTATAGATTCATTGCATTATTGTCGCATTCTCTAAAATCTACGAGAAGTCCTATTAATCAAGATTCATATCATTCTGTATAGTATAATTCCGAAGAATCAATACAGATTCCAAGTTGGTTTATCTACTCGAAATGCCATTTTTTCTTTAACCAATCATATCTTATCCAAATTAGAAAATGGTGAAAAAAAAAACGATAGGCTTTTTTTGATATGACACAAGCTTTTGACACAATCAACCACAAACTGCTTATTGATGAACTTCATAACCCTAGGGTTCGTGGCCCAAGTCTAAATTGGATTGAAAAATCTTTGACTGGGAGATCTCAATCGTTAAGGTGAGACTTGAATCTGGAACTCATTTCTCTGAAACCCTTGACATTGTAACAGGGGTTCCGCAGGGTAGTGTCCTTGGACCCAGCCCCTTTCTTTTATTTGTTAACGATATTTCAAATGTGAAATTGTACTGTACAGTTTGCTGATGACACGTCCTTCTTACTCAGCTGTGCTCAATGTAAAGGACTGCAACACTATTGCTCCAGAAATGATCTGATGTTGGATAGTACCGAATCAAACACTATAGGCGATATGGAATATAGCCTACTGCCAAATTCTGACTCTCAACTAACTTGGTACGGATCATATTGACAATATTTCAAATGAATTATGCAAGCACTGCTTTTCAATCTGGAATCTTCGGAATTATGTGCCTATCAATATTTTAATGAGTTACTATTATGCATTCCACTATCAACAATTGCTTAGTGTGTTACCGTAACTCCAGTAAAATACATGATTCATTGCTATATTGGAAAAGGATAGTAAGAACCATGTGTTTCAAAAAATATAGTGATGCTTGTAGAGAGCTGTTTACCAAATTAAAAATATTAACTGTTGGATCTATGTATCTTTTCAATTACGTCACTTACATCAAAATGCACTGCGTTAAGTATCTGTACCAGAAATATCACTCGACTTGCCGCGGGCTACACCCTGAGACAAAACTATAATTTTTTTGTTCCAAGTTATAATCTGGCAGCCGTACCTAGCGGGCCTCATATCTTGTCGATAAGATTATATAATAAGTTCCCAACATATCACCAGTTTGGAGTATTTTTTTGAAATTGCTTCTTGAAAAGACATTTCAAGAAGAATTGACTTCACCATGGAAAATAACCCCAAACAATCCTCTCACAATTACGCATCAGCCACACTCACCAACGTATTCAGCAAAAGAAAACTTTGAAATATGTGACATGTGTGAAGTGTAAATCAATGTGGAATATTTCCTGGAGGATTGCCCCAAATACTCTGAAGAAAAAATCAAAAACAATATAAGTCAAACTCTTCGTGCAGTGATTGGAGAAAACTGATATCAATGTAATGAACAAATTGTGGAGTTATTGATATACAATATGTACTGTCACGTTGGTATTAACCCTACGTGATTGATGCAACTGAAAAATTAAACTTTTTAACAAAAAATTGAACCAACCAAAAACGAAACTGAAAAGCAAAAAATTGAATGAATCTTTTTAGTCTTAACCCTTTCACTGCGAGAAGCAAATAAAGTTGAAAATTAAAATGGTGCCCACAGTGCGGGAGTCAAATATATTTAAATGCATTGTTTGGGGGTTTACTGCGGAAATCAATTATATTGAACTGCTAATATAGACAACTGTATATACAAAGAAGTGTTTGGTAGGTTGCAGGAACCGAATGAAATACATGAAATAAAAGGGTTTCTACACTGCGGGAATCAACTATATTCATGCGGTGTTGGCGGCGCTCTGCACTACAGTTTCTGTTTACATTTTGTGATTGTGTCTGTCATGTTTGTGAAGTAGTTTAATTGTTATTGTTGAAATGGCTTCTGAAAGCAAAAGGGGGCTAACATGATTACTTCTTATATGTTTGAATAATATAATGTTTTCTGTGTTTGAATTTTTCTTATAACAATTTAAGACGGGAAAAGTCTGAAGAATGTACAAATTTTGTTTTTTTTTATATGCAAATAGATTTTTTTTTTTTTAATTTTTTTAATAATATAATGTTTTCTGTGTTAGTTTGAATTTTTCTTATAACAATTTAAGAAAGGAAATTTTAGAAAATGTTCAAATTTTGTTGTTATTGAAAGATTTTTTTTCATATGCAAAGAGGTGTTATTTATGTTTTAATAACTCTTCACATTGTAACAATAATAAAGTACGTTCTGTGTCAGATGGAATATAAATTATAACAATTTGAGGAGAGAACTATAAATAAATTAACTGTTTATATTACTTCATACAATTTCGAACATCAATTGAATTGCCAATTCCAAAATACTCGCGCACGTACAGCGACTTTCAATCCCCATTCCTTCCATTCGTGACATTTTATAAGAATTGGCAACACTGTACGTGTTGTTCTGCAGTTGGCTGCGGGAAGCGAATATAATTGCGTACACGCAACTGCGGGAATCAAATATAGTTGACAGCGCTTCCCGCAGCCGCAGTGACGGTACTCTCAATAGAAACAGCGGCCGCAGCGAAAGGGTAAATAACTTAGCTCCTAAACTAGTATAAGTAACTAATTTTGAGTCGGCGCCATACAAACAAACAAGCAAATTGATTATGTAAAGCGTAAAACGATGACAGCGGGGTGCGCGACGGCGGCGCGCCCTTAGCCATCAATTGCCAAGCGTTCTCGGAGTCAATTTCAGCGAGACAGCAACCCGAACGGACACACACGTGGGAGCACACGTCGTTGCGAGTGGTCGTACGGCGAGCGTATTTTTGTTCATCGCTGGAGATTTCACGTTGCATTTTTATATTATTTTGTTTCGATCATTTCTCAAGTAATTTAATGATCTTCGTTCATTGTTTGTTTGGCACGGACTCAGAATTAGTAACCTAAGGTAGTTTAGGAGCTTAGTTTTTAAGACTAACAAGAGCATTTTGTTTTTTGCTTCTCAGTTTCTTTTTTCGTCGGTTCAATTTTCTGTTAAAATGTTTTTATTTTTTTATTTTATGTGGCTAAAATCTACTATTGCTACCTACTTTGGATTACTTTCAAAATATTTACTGACCCACTTCACTTTTAACTGTTATACAGGGTGTTTCATAATGGAATGCTGATCCCAAAGGAGGACAATCTTTGGATGATTTAAGGAACAATTTTTCATATGAACATAGGTCCGCAACCGCTTTATTTATGAGATACAGGATGTTGAAATTTAACAAAAAAATCAGTTCTTCCCCAATATCTCTGAAACTACTCCGGCTTTCTCCTTCAATTTCGGTACATGCAAATAATGTATAAAAATAAACTTTTTCCATGATAAAGGAATTCTCAATTTTTATCAGTGGCGTCCCTGTTAACATGCCCTGTCATATTTTTCATCAAAATAATGATACGCCACTGTCTTTTTTTTCCAAGTTGATATTATTTTTGTAATTGCCCTCTACCTCCTCATAAAAATGGTCTCCTGCCTATTTTCAGTTTGGCATACGGTTTTCGATTCAGAAAATAAAATACATTCATTTGCTTGTCCCTATTAATTTTTTCTCTTAGTCTTGATTTCACAATTGTGGTAATAGGGGATCTAGGCAAGATCTTTATAATTTAATAGTAACTATTATTCAGTTTTTGTAATGAGTAAGCATAAAAATGCATTTTTTATTTTAAAAACATAACTGTTATGAACAAAAAATACTGAAATCAAATTAACTGTTCAAAATGTCCGCCTCCTGCAAGTATGCACGCTTCAGCCCTCCTTGTCATTGACTCGCGTACTCTTTGAAAAATTCCTGGAGTATTCCTTATTGCTTCACAGGAAACTATTAGGCGGTTTCGCAATTCTTCCTCAGTTAGAATTGGTTGACTGTACACCAAAGTCTCAAGATGTCCCCAAAGAAAATAATCAAGACTGTTTAAGTCTGGGGATCTAGCTGGCCATGACTCTGTTCCCCCACGACCTATCCAGGGATTATGAAAGTTTTGGTTTAAATATTCGCGTGCCAGAGAACTGAAATGAACAGGTGCACCATCATGCATAACCCACATGCGATTTCGCATCAAAATAGGAACATCTTCCAACAGAATTGGCGAATTATCTTCAAGAAATCGGCGATGATTATTTCCATTTGATCTGCGTGGTAAAAAAAGTCCAATCTCCAATAATTCCAGCCCAGACATTTAATGAGAACTGCGTCTGGTGTTAAGATTCCACAAGTGCATGCGGATTTTCCTCGGCCCGAAAATGATTCTTATGAAAAAAATGTATCTTGTTTTTAGTAAAACTAGCTTCGTCCGTGAATAAAATTTCCCCTCTCAAATAAAGGATTTTTGGTAACTTTTTGGAGAAACCATTGGCAGAAATGGAAAGTCCCGAGGAAGTAGAGCCTGAACCTGTTGAATGTGATAGGGATATGATAAATAATCATGAAAAATCCCCCATTCTAGAATATGGGCGATATTCAAATTATTGGCAACTTGCCTCGTAATTATTTCAGGATTTTCGTCAACTGAATTTGAAACATCTACCTCAATTGCTGGAGTTCTTGCGGTCCGATGTGTCCTTCCAAGTGAATGATTTGGCTCAAAACTTCCGGTTTCATATAACCTTCTGTGGGTGCTTGAAATCGTTCGAGCATCAGGAACCATTCTATTTGGGAAGCGCTCTTGATTCAGTTGCCTGGCTTCATATGCGTTTTCGTCAGCAAGCCCATACAAGTAATGCATGTCTGCTAATTCGGTATTTGTAAAATGTACAATGGTTTTTTTAATAAACAAGTTTTTATAACGTTAATAATATCACGTATCTAGCTGAAGAAGTGTCAAAATTGCTAACGTTGCAAGGAACGAAATGTGTTCTCAGTTACTAGATGTTTCTAGCCCACAAGATAATACTACTCTTCAACGACTGATTTCGATAGGGACAAGCATAATTCATTTTATTTCTAACTAAAAACCGTTCGCCAACAAAAAAGGCATGAGATCATTTCATGGAAGATAGAAGACAATTACAGAAATAATATTATTTGAAAGAAGACAGTGGCGTACATTATTTTATAAAAATACGGAGGGCATGTTACAGGGATGCCACTGATAAAAAAAAATCCGTTATCATGGAAAAAATGTATTTTTATGCTAACTTTTCATGTACCAAAATTAAAAAAAAAAGTTTTAGAGATATTGGGGAAGAGTTGATATTTTTGTTAAATTTCAACATCCCGTATCTCAGAAATAAAGCGGTTGCGGACCTATGTTATATGAAAATTTTTCTTGAAATTATCCAGGGAAAATCCCCTTCAGGATCAGATTCAATTATGAAACACCTGTAAGCTATAAAAGCTGGTACAGCGACTTCGTCACGTTGTAGTTGTATTTTTGTGACGGCTAGTACAAATACACCCACCCCTTTACGGACAGAATTTAACAAAATACTGAAACACGTAATTTCTTTATTTGTAACAAAATTGTTACCAATTTTCATGCCCTCCCCTCATTTCAAAACTAACGGAACCCTTACACAAATTTCCACCCCTAGGGATTGCATTTATAAAAACACTGGAACATGTCTCTTTATTCCTACAAAGGCCAAAACCAAACCAAAACCAATTTTTATGACCCCAATTTAAAAACTAACGGAATCCCTATACAAATTCGCACCCTCCATTTCACTGCTTTATAATTTCTAAGAACATTGAAAAACACATTCCTTCTATTTGTAAAAGGGACTCAAAATATCATTTTTTTTGTCCTCAACTTCAGAACTAAAGGAATTCCTATACGAACTTCCAATCCCAATTTAACCCCTATTTCAACCCTTTAGGGGTTTAATTTCCAAAAACACCGAAACACGTACTTTTCATTCGTAAGGAGACCCCTAAATACCAATATTTATGATCCTAACTTTCAAACTATCTATACAGACTTTCATCCTACATTTTACCCCTTCAGGTTGAGTTTTCAAAAAACCCTGAAACACATTTATCTTCATTTGTGAAAAAGAGCCCAAATACCAATTTTCATTACTGTAATTTCGAAACAAACTGTACTTTCACTTTCACCCCCTTCACCCACCTTTTACCATCAGGGATGGAATATCAGAAAAATATGCTGTCAAAATTTTAACTCTTAGATCCAGCGTTTTGATGCGGGCGTTGATCGTATATCAGTCAATCAGTGAGTCAGTTAGTCAGGACATGTAATTATATATGTACATATTACCCCAAACATGAGGTAACTGCTGTGAACCGTTGAGGGAATCCCTCGACTGTCTTCCGTTTCCATCATCAGATCAATTCCGGGCCTCCATGAAGTTGTAGTGTCAATAGAACTAGATATGTGTGCCAAGTTTCAACAGAATTGGTTCACAGGTGTAAAATCAATAAATCATCCCCAATTTTCCTACCCTTGGGGGTATTTTTTTTTCAAATTCGAATGGGACCAAACTCCAAGAATACCCCATATAATGAAAAAAAAACATTTAAATCTGATAACCCAGTACAAAGTTATGCGTGGTAGAATCGGTACAGAAGTACAAATTCAGTGGATGAACCAACAATGGTCATACATAAAAAAAAATATACGCCTCGACTAGAGAACCTCCTCTTGTTTTTTCATCGGTGAGAAAAATACACGTCGATTAAGCAACCTCCACTTTTTGTTTTCGGCGGTTGAAAAATAATGAAAACATCTAGAATCCACTCTTTCCGACTTCCCCGCCTTATGATTTTTTATACTTATTTGATGATTTGAATTAAAATTTAGGGATTTGTTAGTGTATGTTTTTTTCCTGAAAACAGTAGTATCGAAGGGGTATCTGGATATTATTTGAATAATAGATCTACAAGAGAAATTTTGTGGCATTCCTCTAATTTTTTGGTAATAGTAATTCACGAAACAAGTTCCGAAAGTGATGAGTAGAATCCTGCGAGTCCCGCATCACTTATGGATCGTGTTACGTACAATATTTTTTCTGTAGCCGTTATGTATGTTGAAAACGATATCGATGGATAATAACGTATGCATTTCATATAGACAATTACATATAACAATCACTCTTATGATTACATGACAATACTTATATTAATATTATTAGGGATATTAACAGAAGTGGCAGTGTTGAAATTAGAATTAGACGCATCAGTGATTGTACTAGTTTTCGGGATATTAATTTCGTTACGGCCCTTTTCAATCTGTGAAGCTATGTGAATTTTGTTTCTTTAAGACTTTTGTATGTAACCCTCTGTTACATTGGTTGATTTCCATCCTGCGTGTCTCTTCAAGTTGATTATACTACCACCACTTTCAGCGAGTAAAGTGGCTGAGCTCCTGCGTAAACAGTGCCCGGTGTATTCTTTGGGATTCGGTAATTTGAAGAATTCAGCAATTGTGCAGGCAATTTTTCCAAAACTGTGAATACCAGCAGGTTGTATAGTACATTTTCCGTTTCTATAATAAACAAATGATCTACGATGAGGTGTGTTTGCTTGACGTGATGACAAATATTTTCTGTATGAAGAAATATTATTTTCTCTAATGACGACAAATGTTCTATCCATATTCGTTTTAGAATAAGGAATTTTAATCACTAACATGGTTGTTTCATCTTCTATATCATCCAAATTCACTTTACAAAGCTCTTCACGACGATAAGCGCCTGCCAAACCAAATTATTAATGCAACCTAAAATTAAAAAAAATCATAAGGAAGAAGAGGAATTAGATTTAATTATATTACCTTCGTCATTAGGTAGATATTATCTCCAGCTTCTGATAGGCAGTGATCTATTTTTTCTTTTTCAATACTTCTGATTTTTTTGGTTCATAGCCAATGGATTTCCTTTCAAGGAAAGCAATAACTTTGGGATAGCGGCTTATATCTATATTATTTTTGATATTAATTGTGGACTCAAGCATCGAATAATTGCTCCAGAGGCTTGATGACTTCAAGATTTCAGATTTTTCAATTTAATATGCAAGGATCACTTGTTCATTTATAGTACGCACATTTTTATCATTACTCCATTTTTGAAATAAATTGTAGACCAATTCATACCTCTCTCTTAACTTTACCGGCAATAATTCATAAGTAGCCGCTTTAGCAGATACCCTAATCTCATGTGGAATCATTTCCTCCTCACTTTCACTACTGATTTCAATTTTTTCTTATTTGAAAAGCGAAAAAACATTCACCAATGTTACATGACATGCGCTATCATAATAAAATACAAAGTTCATGTTATTGTCAAAGCCGCCTACATAGATACCCAAAATCGTTCCGAAAGTAACAAGAATCATCCCGAAAGTGAAGAAATCGTTTCGAAAGAGAAAAAATCGTCCCGGAAATAGCTACTTTTGGTACCATTTGTGTTAAGTAGTTCTTTCGATTTAATAAATCATACCAAAAATTTTATTTTCGAGACGGCCGCAGAAAAATTATATTGTGGGTTTATTTTCATCAATAATTTGAGACTTATTTTCTGCTATGTTGGCAGATTAGGATAATGTCATCGACATATCTCAACCAAACTTTGGGACATTTAAGGTGGGTATCTAGATATTTTTTTCAAAGTATTCCATTAGTAAGTATAGAGCATAACGGGGACTTTAGCCATCTCAAAGTTTTGTCAATAGGAATAATTTCATAAACAGAAATGAGTAGGTGTTTAGGCATACTTCACAGTCAACATTCAGTTTGAAACTGGTGACAAGTGTATGATCATTTTTTATTACAAGCTTTTATTTAACTTGCTTCGTTCGTATGCCATTCTGTCATTCTTTCCGGTTCAAAATTTGTAATCCATTTTTGGAGTACTTGCCGACATCCGATTGAGCTGAAATTCGGCAGGTGTTCATAATTCCGGTGACATTGCATTATGAAATTTTTGTTAGAGAAAAAAACAAAATGGCGGCTCCAAGATAGCGTATGAGTTTTGTGATTATGGTACGATTCGATTCAAAATTAGTATGTGGGGGTATTCGGAGACGAAAATTGTGCATTTTTTGTCAGAATTCAAAATTCCAAGATGGCGGCTCCAAGATGGCGAACATGTTTTGTGATGGTCCAATTCGATTCAAAATTTGTATATGGGGATTTTCGGAGTCGAGGATGGAGAATTTTTAGTCAAAATTTATGCGATTGAAATGGCTCATGGAATTATTGTTATAGAAAAAAAATGGCGCTCCAAGATGGCAGATGAGATTCAGGTTTATGGTCCGATTCTAATCAAAATTGGTATGTGGGGGTTTTCAGGGTCGAAGATTATGAATTATTCTTCAAAATTCATGAAATAAAAATGGCAGCTCCGAGATGCCCCATTATCTCTGTGTTTATGGTCCGATTCTATTCAAAATTGGTATGTGGGGGTTTTTGGGGACGGAGATTATGAATTTAGTCGAAGACTATTGATAATAATAATGATAATGATAATAATACTGTTTACTTACCAGTTTCGATACAACAAATTATAAAGTATACGTGATTGTAAACGATGGCACCACGGAAGCAATACTCAAGTATCGCTTGTGTGTGGTATGGCCCAAATCTAAGACTTAAAATAATAATAACAAACATAATTGAAAATATATGAAATACATGTAATTTACAATATATGAAATACATCAAGTTCACAGTGTTGTGCACAACCACTGAGGAATAATTTTATTTTAATTGAGCTTAAAAATAATTTTCTGTCTAATTTGGGAATACATATTTCAAACAAGTTATTTATCTTTATCCAAAAAGTTTTGTCTATGTTAGGAATTTTCTTTCAAATCCGGAATTTCTGTCGAAGTCAGGCATTTTTGAGAAAGCAAATGAATTATAAAATGGTAAGTGGTGGATAATAGTCCCGTTTATCTGAATATTTCACCTATTTAAATATATTTTGAATTTCATTTGTGTACGCGTTTCTAATCCATTTTTTTGTTTCATGTTTGTAATTCTTGAATTGTTCAATATTTTTTATAGTTTCAGGTAACATCCGATGCCACCTCATCAGTCTGGCTTCAGAACGAATCATAGCTGCATCACGGCACTATTGAAAGTAACTGACGACATCATGCTGATAAGAATGATCTCACAGCTCTAGTTTTACTGGATTATTCCAAGGCGTTTGACAGAATTAATCATTGAAAACTGTTGACTATTTAACACTTTATTGGGTTTACTTTTGAGGCAACTAAACTCCTAGAGAGTTATCTTTTGAATCGCCTTCAGTCAGTTCTTATTGATGACTGTCACTCAAACTCTCTTTTAGTGGAAAACGGTGTTCCATAAGGCTCTATATTAGGACCAACGTTATTCATTGTGTATACACATGGATTTGGAAAACAAATTGAATTTTGTGAAAGCCACCGACGACACCCAAATTCATTTCTCCTTCCCTGAATCAGATTTGTTAATGGCGAACTCTAAAATAAATTCCGATTTAGAGAGAATCTTAGACCTATCTTGCTTGAGTATAAATCCATCAAAGTCACTCGTAATGCTATTCGGTAAGAAGAAAGTGAGAACTCGGAATTTAGATCTCCTAAACATCAATATAAATGATGTAGTGATCCCAAAAACGGAATGTACAAAGAATCTAGGACTCTATATGGACTCATCGCTCAAATATGACCAACACGTCAGTATTGTCATAAAAAGGGCTTTTTGTAATCCGAAGTTAATCTATTCGAATAGGAACATACTTGATAAAAATAGTGAAATAATTTCATGCGAGGCCCTTGTTCTCAGTCATCTTAATTATGCCGACGTAATCTATGGTCATGCCATATCGAAGTCGAACTTGCATCGGCTACAACTCGTACAGAATTCATGTGTTCGACTCATTTGTGGTTTGAGTAGAAGACATCACTTAAGCCAAAATCTAAACGACATTGGGTGGCTGAATATGGAAAATCGAATAATTCTCACTCTTGCAGTTCATATCACAAATTAATCATAACTGAGAAACCGGCGTATATTTTCGATAAAATTTCCTTTAGAACAGACGTTCATCATCTGAACATTCGTTTCAAATCACGTTTAACTCCTCCTCGCCACTCCACAGCCTCATTTCAGTCGTCCTTCATTTATATGATAACCAGGCTTCACAATAGGATTCCCGACGGAAAGAAACAAACCAAACCACCAGAGTTAAAAAAAACAGAAACAAAAACTATTTTATGGCTTCATACATTTTTGAATTGTCTTTCCACTCGATTTGTTAATTTCATTTCCCCAAATTACTTTTAGCTTACTTACCATTTACCATAGTTGATCATTTGTTTTTGAATAAGTATATGTTTACTTTTTTTTCCCTTCAAGTTGAGTGTAAGAGAATGCTTGTTTATACTCTCATGTACGAGCAAGCGTTAACTCTGCCTTTTGGCTGTAGGATAACTGAATTGTAACAACCTAGATGTAACCTGTCTGAAGCCAAAAAAATCATTTATTTTTATTATTATCTCCCAAATTGTTGGACTCAGATAGCTACTATGTCTCTGTGCAACTGATTTAATTCTTTTTGGGATTTGGAAATTTTTTCTTCTTGTGTAATGGGTGTTCTGAAGGAATTGTATTTTGTGTTTTTTATTCCAAGCAACATTTTCATGCAATATAGTTGTGCGTTCGTTACAAAATATTATTTTTGGAATTCTACGATGCACAATGTTGAGCGATTTTAAATATGAAGATGTCAGCCCACCCCATCCTATGATACCATAAGATAATAGGGACTGTATAAGACCATAATATACTGTTTTCAGGTATGACATTTCAAGACAGTCTTTGAGAAGTCTAGTTTCAATTCATAAATTGAAGATGCCAACTCAAAGATGGCGGATGAGTTTATCTTTAGATGGTCTCCTCTTCGAAGGACCAGATAGCTCAGAACTTACAGGATGAAGGCCTCTCAATAACGATGTTTCAACAGAAATTCATAGATTTAGGCGTACTTAAGTACTAAAAAGCACAAAATGATTAATAGAAAACCTTTTGAAAGACAAGCTTTTATTCAAATGCACTGAAAAAATAAAAATAATTTCTTTGGATGTGTGACGTGGGTTATTTTGTGAGTTATAGATTCAAAAGCTTGTCGCTTTTGTATTCGAACTGAAAACTTTGCGCGACAAGATTCTTTTATTCAGTGAGGTGATGAGGTAAGTATTACATTGGATCATATAATCATGTTCTTGAATTAAGTTGCATGGTTAGCTAGTCTGGAGTGGATGTCTGAGGCTGGAAGGCTTGTGGTGCATTCCTATCATTCTAGCTAACCGTTTTCAATGTAGCTGGTATTTTCAAACTGATTATCACTAACCTATATATAAACACATGTATATACATATATAAAAACTAACCTAAGCCTAGAAAGTTTTTCTAAAATTTCTTATAGTTGGAAGGAGTAGAGGGATAAATGAAATCACACAATATTTTCTTTTTACTGAAATATATGACACAATATTTTCTTTTTACTGAAATACATTTAGTATGTGCTGGTTTACAAGCTTATGAATCTATGACTGACGGAATAACCTACGTCACACATCCAAAGCAATTATGTTTTACTTTTAAGTGCATTTGAATGAAGCTTGTCTTTAAAAAGGTTTTTCATTAATTATCTAGTTTATGTTTTATTCTTTCAAGAGTGCTTTCAATAGGTATACTTGGAAATAAACTTGCCACATCAAAACCATGTCGTTTTGAATTGAATTCATTTAATTTTTTGGGGAAATCTGTATTTTGGATAGCGCTGTTCTTGATTCTACTCAATGGATTCATACATTGTTCTAAGTGCCCGATAGCTTTCTAATTCATCATAAGGACCGAACGTTTTTTGATTGAGTAGTTGATGCCAGAAACAAGAATGTTTATAAATAGAAATTTGCACAGCAAAATTGTTCCGGGTTGATCGGAAACCTGCTTCTTCCCAGTTTACAAAGACGAATTCACGCAATCAGAGTAATATTCATTTCGCTATTTATTTTGTACAATATATATTCAAAATAAAATCACGAAATTTCTTCCACTAAGGGATTACTCACCCACAAGAGTTATTTTTTCCACCCATTACAGAGCAATAATACTCGCCGGAAACAAAAATAGACGGTAAACGAATTCCAGTGCCAAGTTCCACCGCCGCGCGGTGAATTATGGCAACAAATGAGTAACTATGCCTTCTAAGCTCGAATAGAAAAAACGATTCCGTGCTGTGGAAAAATAAAACGGATAAAATGTTCCACATCCAAATCTCATATCATTGGTCCACTCATCGACTGATGAATAATATACCATGAGGTAATCAATTTCGGCTCATTTATGCGGCATGGCAGATCAAACACAAAGTTTTGCGTGAGACATCGTGGAGGGTATACATGAGAAAACTACTGAATATTTCATCTGACATCAGACTATTCACTCCCGAACATGAATTTATTACACAAACTCAGTATGAAATGGAAATCAAGAATCCAGATAATATATTATTTATTCAGAATATGGGACGTCAGCTTCGCCGGATTGATACATTTAAATAATTGAACTCACAAGGAGGTGGGGAGTTGTGGTTTCGCTCGTGTGATGTTTGCCGCAGGAATTACTAGCACGAATTCACTGTAGTTTAGCGGTATTCAGAGGTAATTTTTGGTATAGCCAAACCATTAACAATTGTAGAATCATAAAAACAAGTTTCGCAGTCCTGAGGCGGTATCCTTCGAGCAGCATAGACGGAGATATAGTTTTCCCAATATCAATTGCAGAAGCATAAAAAAGTCTTGCGGCAGAATCTTGTGAGCAGCAGTGGCGGAGATAACTAATTTTATTTAGATATTTTATCATCCTAAAACGTATATCGATCGGCACACACCAAGACCACAGACGCAACTGGTTTTAAATCTTTCAGAGCTATTAAAACACAAATATAACGCGTGATTTTTGACCTCCCATCGTATAGACACATCTGCCAGCATTGATGTCCGACTTGATTGGCCCAGACGAAGCGGTTGTAGAACAGACAGCAGACACTCAAGTCCACGTTGACCAGCGGGCTCTTTGTGCCGACGGAGACTGTATACAAGTAGTACAGATTATTTTTCGTTCCGTTTCTTCGCATATACGCTCGTGTTAGCGAAGTGAGTTTTCATTTGCTCCCTATATAAACAGCTTCTGCAATTGATATTGGATGGACTATAACTAATTTTATTAAGGTATTTAAATATTTTTAAAAATACGTTAAAATAAAAAAGTATGCCATTAGTGGGGAAGTATGTATTAATAGGCAATCGGATCATCATAAATTGGACGACGTTATGAATAACTAGATCAGGCGCACTTTCCTTCAAAATGAGATATTCAGATTGATTTGTTTGAAAATATGAACAGGATGGTCATAAAATCAGATGTGGACTCATCTACGATTGAAAGCTAAACTTTAGTCACTATCTTTCTTTGTTCAAGATAACCTCTTGTGGCGTATTCATGTTGAAAAGGGTAACATTCTGAATTGAATATTGAATAGAAAGATTTTTCTGTGAATTGAGAAAATCCACGATAAAAATGAGGTTATTTTTTGTTAATGTCTTACAGAAAACAACTACTTCCCTGGCTAAAGCCACGCTGGACATATATTATGGATGCGATGCCTCTCTTGCATCATTGTTACAGATGATTTCTGGTGAATACTCTCTTTTGGAAAACATTCTTCTTTGCCTCATTCATCTATATGAGTTCGCAATTGAGATGTTTTCTCTTGAGTTACGGTCCTTTCAGAATATCTATCAGATGTAGTTCAATGTCCAGCGTGGCCTTAGCCGGGGAAGTAGTTGTTTTCTGTAAGACATTCACATAAAATAACCTCATTTTTATCGTGGATTTTTCAATTAACAGAAAATTGTTTCTATTCAATATTCAATTGAGAATGTTTTCCTTTTTAACGAGATATTTAGGTTTACAATCCACAGACCTATTCATCTGAAATTTAATCCTTCAAATCTAATAGCATCCTTGAATTTTTTTCATTATATGGGGTCGTTAAGTTGATACAAGTAAATATTAAATAAGAAAACGCAGAGAAAAATATTACCGACGTACAAGGGCGTTCGGTTTAAACAAAGCAAACACCATAAACGAAAATTAATTCTCTACTCAAATATTCTAGGTACTTACACTTATGAAAAACAGAAACAAATACAATTCTAAACTTTTTAATTTCAAAGGTTGTTTATGAGCAATCATCACGACAGTCAGACTCATCTGAACTAGAATCATTATTTGATGTATTAGAATGGGTTGGACAGCGGGTAAAACCACATATTCCTCTTCCTTTTATATAACATGTTCAACACATTTTTTCCAAATATCTAGGTGGTGTCCTGTCATAACTTTTCTTACGTTTCCTACAAGCTCTCCACTCAGTTTTGGAGTTTGATTACATTTTCTTGATTATGATTTTACGTTTGCCCATATTGGCTCTATGGGCTTATTCTTAGAAGGGTGTGACCTAATTCTTTGCACAGCTTGTCAATATTTTTTTTTTAACTTTACACCTTTCATGACAGTAAGTTAATCTTTTTTTGTTTGTCCTTTCCCACGATTGGTCCCAGGAAGAGGTATATTGTTTTCAGACATAAATGCAATTATTTCAGCTTTCCTACTGCTACTATTTGGTATCTTACGGAGTTGCCACGAGTGATGCGATGCGTTGTACATAACGATCACTGACTGTGGTGGAATATTAGGTAGAAGCTGTTCGCTAAACCACTTTTTGAATAAGTCTGCTGCCATGTCTTCATGATAATCGGCAGCACAGTCTTCAACTTTTTTGGCAGATGATAATAACGCATTAGGTACAAAACCGTCTTTGGTTCCAGCGTGTACTATCATAATGCGTTTCCCTTCAGAACTTGGTCCACTCAAACAGCAATTTTAACTATTGTCTACTAAACCGTAATTTACTACACCATGACTGTCGAACCATGTTCCATCAATAAAATTAATGGGTCTATCAGAACATTTGTAGTCTTTTATTTGACGCAAATAATCTTGCCGCCATTGCACTCCTTGATGATTCGGTAATCGCGCCTATCAAATTTTTTGTGTTGAAAACCACAATTTATTCAAACTTACTAGAATGTCTCCACGCTGGTATGAGTGTAATCTGGATAATCTGCTAATTTCCGCAACCCCGTTCTCTCATATAAATCATAAAAGTTCTACGTATAAAGTCTTGCGTAGTACTGTCAATTTTTTTAAATTTTTCCTCACCAATTTCTCTATTTTTAGTATGATCCACAACAAATGGAAAATTTATTCATTTTTGTTATTTCTGCAATTTTTACTATGATTGCATTATCAAATTGCTGAATATTTTCCAATCAAATATATTTAAAATAACTTTGTGGGTTTTTATGTGCGAGTCTTTGTTGTCAAATCCATATCTAATATTATTATCACTCACCTGTGCACTTTCAATACTACTTTGTGCAGTTTAATTTTCCCATGGTCGAAAAGAAGCCATATTTTCCAACAAAACACAACATAACTAGAGACTATTTCAAAACCCTTTTTTCGGTCCACCCACCCAGACCACAGACGCCACTGACTTTTATTCATTCAGACCTGTTGAAACACATATATCTCGTGATTTATTAGTTTTTTCGACCCCTCAACGTATCGACACACCTACAAGCATTATCATTGGCTGGCAGTCCGTCTTGATTGGCTCAGAAGAATCTGCTGTAGAACTAGTCAGCTGTCGCTCAAATCCAACCTGACTGTCGGCTCTTCTGATCTTTCGTTTGGCGACGGAGAATGTTTATGAGAAGTTTTTGATTTGCTCCTTACAGAAACAGTTTCTGCAATTGAAAATGGATTAACTTTTTTTATACCAAAGAGAAAGATATTTTTTTTATTATTATGATTATACCACTCGCCTCATGATTTTTTTTTGTTGGTGGAGAAAATATTTTGTGAGTACCCCTTGTTAGTGTGGTAGTGTTTCTGACTCAGATGCCTCAGACTCATTGAAAACCCCTTCTCGTTGGCCCGTGTCCTCCAAAAACACTGGCTTTCAAGCCCATTGTATCTCACCTGTTGTTCACTTTGAAGGTTTTAGTTTTGCAGCGTAGTTGTAAGTCTGCTGCAGTGAAAGTTTCATGTCGCAAAAATATCGTAAAGAAGCGCACAGCATGCAGCATTTTATACAGCCGCTACCAGTTAAAACTGCGAGTCTGAAGGTTGCAATAGTGTTCAGACACGATACGATGTTTTTGAAGGAGTTCATGAAAAAAAATACCCGATGGCGCGGCCAGTCGGAAAGGTAGATTCCAGAATTTAATTATTGATTCTGAAAAAGCTCACGACACATGTGTCAGACATTCATTCACTGGAAAATATAAACGGCATTTTAATTTTGCTATAAACCTTGAACTCCACAATCGAAAATTAGAGAAGTGTTCATCACTCATTGAACGCTTTTAACTTTTTAATGTAATCTGGCACAATTAAAAAAAGCAGAAATTTTATTTTTGTATAAACTTCAAACTTTTCAATCGAAAGCTGGTGAAGGACCAAATCTCCCTGAATTCTTCCTTATATTTCTGTATTATTCGACTCAAATCAAAAGAAAGAAGTATAACCAGCACACAAGAATATGGACATTTTCAATCCTGTTATCACAATATAATATATATTATTCCACTTTGAAATCCAGAAATGTGAGTTTGTCGGCGGAAGGAAAACTGAAATTGTATCTGCTTGATTCGAGCGACTGAACTTCAAATGGAAGGAGCATACAGGATTAACAAAAATTATTAATTCTCATAAATTGTTATTTACAGCAATTTTTATTTTTAAATTTTTTTCGAGGAATAAACAGTCAAACTCGGCTATAACGAACGGCTTAATTACTTTAGAAATGGTTCGTTATGAAAGATGTTCGCTACAAAGAAAATATGTAGTACATGCATCCTGGTAGGTTTGATTTTTTTTTGCGTTAATTGACTACATTGCTGATTTTTTGAGACCATTATCCCGAAAAATCGTGCATTTGCGCACCCACTGTCTAATTTTCTAATTATTTCCAGCTTGACCGATAATGTGATAGCCCTCCTGCATGCTTTTGGATTAGGTATGTTGGTACAATGCAGCTGAACACGTACTAACACTACGCCATGTATCTAACAAATCCCTAACCGAGAAATAGGAGATTCCCACCGGTCGACCGCGGTCGTTAAATTTCGCAAATTATCGGCCGATGAGATGAGAAAAAATCTTTTTTAATTGTTGTTTTGTATAAGCAGGATAACTAAGAGAAAAGCAACGTATTATGAGAAGTCGCCTGTGGCAAATAGAAACCTAAAGCCACCCCCCCTCCCAAAATATAAGAAGACCAACAATTACTATAAAAAAATCCACGTAACCCTACTTGCACTTTTCAGCAAAATGCTTGTCTCAAATGAATTCAAAAATGATTAATTTGAGCTTACCATTGCTAAAACTATCACTATTTACAATTCAATAGTTCCTCGTTTTTATACGTTACCCAAAATACACAAACCCACTCTCGCTATGAGATCTTTCGTTTTCTCGGTTAAGGCTCCTAAAGTAAACTAGTGAAATTTTTACTAATGCTTATGACACAGATAATGAATATTATATCAGAGACTCTTTCATTTTCAGTAAATTCATCAATAATTCTAAACTTCCAGAAGATCACATCTTAGTGAGTTTTCACGTTGTCTCACTTTTCACAAATTTGCCGTTAGAAGTGGTAAGTACTTTTATAGACATATGAGAGTTTATTTTCGAATATAATTTCTTGATCTTCAATGACATGTACCTCAAACAGATATTTGGTACCCACATAGGATCCACTATCTAACCAATTGTAGTTGATTATGTACTAGATTATTTCGTAAAAAATGGGCTTTCAACATTTCATTTGTGAAAAGGTATGTAGATGATCCAATCTTGGCTGTACCGCCTGACAAAGTTGAAGAAGCCGTTTTCTATTTCAACAGCTCAATATCCATCTACAATTCACCTCGGAGGTAGAGGTAAACCAAAGCATCCTTTTCTTAGACATGACAATATGTCGAGGAAATGATAACATTCACAATGTGTTCCAATCGCTTCATGAGTTTTCAGGCGTACCCCTCTCCAAATATGAAAATTAACCTTATCATGGGCCTAAAAAACAGGGTTGTCAGATTGTCACATCCACATAATATGGAACGTTTAAATGAATTGAAAACAATTCTAAAAGAAAACTCTCACCCTTGCAAAATTATTATTGAAATACTTCATAACACAGATCATGAAGTGAATTCTCCTATTAATAATAATAATAGTCTAAATTTCCAATTTTCAGAGGTGAACCCTTCTATTTCTCAATTCGAGCCTAGAATCTTATATGTATATAAAACACTCCCATATATTGGAGAACTCACTACAAAACCTACCACATTTTTAAATCAGATCAACTCTGTATATACTAAAATTCAAACTCATTTAACTAAATTCGAAAT
>JAFIRS010001315.1:150000-387442 GCA_018342105.1 Gonioctena quinquepunctata
GGCTCAAAGATGGTGGACGAGATTTTTAATTATGGTCCGATTTCATTCAAAATTGGTATGTGAGGAATTTCGGGGTCGGCAATTATGACATTTTTGTCAAAATTCATGAATTCAAGATGACGGTCCCAAGATAGGGGACGAGTTTTGTCATTATGGTCCAATTCGATTCAAAATTGGTGTGCGGGGGTTTTCGGGTTCATAGACTATGAATTTTTTGTCAAAATTCATAAACTCCAGATGGCGGCTCCAAGATGCCGGCTCCAAGATGCCGGATCACTTTTGTAATTATGATCCGATTCGATTCAAAATTGTTATGTCGGTGTTTTCGGGGTCGGAGATTATGAAATTTCTGTCAAAATCCATATATTCAAGATGGCGGGGGCTTTTGGGGTCGTAGAATATGAATTTTTTATCGAAATCCATAAATTCAAGATGGCGGTACCAATATGGAGGACGAGTTTTGTGTTTATGGTCCGACTTGATTCTAAATTGGTGTGCGGCGGTTTTCGCAGTCGGAGATTTTGTTTTTTTTGTCAAAATCTATAAATTCAAGATGTTGATCAGGATGGCGGACGAGTCGGAGATCATGATTTCTTCCACCTCTAACGATGTTCCATTAGAAATGAACACATTGAGGTGGAATCAAAAAATAAAATAACTCATAAAAACTTTTGGAAAAACAAGCTTTTTTTTGAAGCCGTTTACTAAAAGATATAAAATAAGTTTTAGTTATTTAGTCAATTATTTGGTTTCAAAAAGCTTGTCGCGCGAATTGTCATGGAATTGATACTTCTACAAGTTGTTACTTACCAACCAATCATTGTTCAATGAAATTATTTCGTACCTACTTTTATGAACATTTTGCGCGACAAACTTTTTGAAATCAAACAATTGAACAAAAAATAATTAAATCATTGTCAGCGATGACTAAAACATATTTTATACGTTTCAGTACACGGTTTAAATGAAAGCTTGTCTTTAAAAATGTTTTCTATTAGTTATTTTATTGTTATTGGTTTCTCATAAGAAAATGAAATCACCTTCAAAAACAGTTCACATTGAACTAATTGTGGATAAGCTAGTTTGAACTGAACATGTTTCAATGAAATTGGTTATGCATTCAAATCTGTCATCGTAGATAAATCTCATGTGTATTGTAATTTTCATTAGTAGTAGAAACCGGCACATGTTGATTGAACAAATAATTCACATTTGTAGTAATGGAAGGAATATTGTTGAACTATTGTGAATGATGACATTTATTCAAATTACATCTGCGAAATATAATACCTACCTCATAGTCGCGAAGTGCTGGTTACATTTCCACATATGAATTTCAACAGAGTTTCCCATGAAACCTGGAAGTCTCTCAAAATATGATTCGTTGGCGTTGCTTTGGAGAGTGTTACAAATCCATCATAGTTTTTCATAAAACTCTCCCAGAAGCCATAATACATGGTTGACCAAATCGTCCGCTACATTTAATAATTAATATATTAAGTTGTGAATTTGTTAGGATCTCACTTGTGTAATAGTGTCCAACATGTAATGAATAGAACCAATGTGTCTGAATCTGTAAGTGTAAAATACAATGTACCGCAATGGAAGTTTTTGGGCCCTTATTGTTTTTATTGTACATCAATGATATGGTGGAGGTGATTAAAAAATGTGAAAGTATTTTATGTTGCGACCACACAATGCTATATATGATAGGTAGATACTTACATCAAATGCAAATAGATATGAAAAATGAACTTATCAATCTACTCAACTGGCTCTGTGAAAAAAAATTGAGTTTTCCGTTGACCTCGTATTAACGAGTCTGTTTAATTACATGAAATTGATCTTTAATGACCCTTCAATTTTCTATAAATGCATGATTGTGATATATGCAGCCAAGCATATACCGAAATCGACCATGAATAACCCATTAGTAGTCGATTTTCCTATTAACGCATCATTGTGGTATAGGCAAACAAATATACACAAATTCAATTAGTATTCAAATTCCAAATCGCATTACCTTCGCTCTGTCAAATTCATGTACTGTCAATTCCAAATACTGTAAGTTTTCTTCTAGTTGAAATATGTCGATCGTTAATCGCTACCACTAATACAGTAGTTGATTTAATAACTATTAAATGCAGGTAAATATAAATATTGTTTTTTCGCCAAAAAGTCAAGAATTAGTTCTGTAGATACTGAGAATCTGCAGAATACTATTAATGGAAATAAATTATTTATGATGAATACATTGAATTATTGGGTTCAATGTTAGATTCCAACTTGACATGCATGCAGATCATGTTATGAGAAAATCCTTGAAAAGTTGCATTAATTACCAGAATAGGCAATAATGTGTGAATGCTCAGAAAATCTGCGCTTTACAACGCCGTTTCACTTCCTCATTTACAGTTTTGTTCAACCTTATTGTTTCATTCACCACATTATGACATGAGCCAGTTGCGAAAAATCCAAAACAGAATTATGAGAATAATTTTGGAATGTAATCGTTATAAAACTGTTAAATCCATGTTGTGTGTCTCAAATATATCGTCTGCCGAACATTATATTTAATGTAAACAGAAACAAAATCTGTGACATAAATATATCTGCGATGAGCTAGAAGCTTTCACAGATGTACATTATTATTGTGTACTTTGTTTTTCTGGATAGATATACCACCCAAATGCTAAACTCCGTTTCATACAATGGTTTGATTGAGTGATAAACTAGGTACCTGTGACTATTCAACACTGTGATAATTTGGACCAGTTCAAAAATCTTTTGGAGAAATGTGTTTATAAATAAATGTTTGTCATCTTTAATTTCATTTTCATAATTTTATAGCTCATATATATTTCATATAGTTGGGTTTAATTTTCCTATATATTATGTTTGTAACAAATACTGATTGATTTTTATGATGCACTGATGCTAAATACATTATTATTATTACCAGATCAACCAAAGCTGCCAATATCTTAAATGGAATTCAATTGAAACTGAGTGTGTATTCTCCCAGCAGCGGAGCAATAAAGTTGGGATATGAAATACTGCACTGCGGTTGGGGGTGCACCCCTTAGCCGTGTACAAGCTCAAGATTTCCGTATTAACTTTGAGCAGCCACTAATGCCTGATATGCATGGAATTATATTAATATCTCCACGAAATTGACAATAACGGGTAATGAGACTAGTAAGCAAATTCCGTATTCCCGTGAAATAAAATGAAAATTTGGTCTCCCTGGGAGGATTTGAGCGCCTCGGTTTCATTACGTTTCTCGTTAGGTCTTGAATTCATTGATGGTGCAAACATGGGTGATCGTTACATTGGCTGCTTTCGTAACTAGATTTCCATGATCTGGTTGCTCTCTTGAGATTCAACGGTGGTTGGTGGAGTCATTATAGCAATCGAAATGAGTGGTTTTTTCTGAAAATTTCGGAATATTGTGCACACATTCCGGCGGATATCGGCAACAACATAGATTTCGAAATTACTAAAAAGGATTGTGAGAACTCTTATATTGAAATTAAGTTAAAAAATCTCAATATTCTACTTTGCGGTATATATAGATCCCCAAATGAAAATGTTAAAACTTTCCTTGGGTTTTTAGATGCCACACTTCAAAATGTTTGTAATAGCAAACAAGATTGTTTTGTTTTCGGTGATATGAACATAGGCATCTTAAAATACAATGAACAGACTGACCTTCTTCGTGACATATGCAAATCAAACAATTTCAAAATTATGAATAACAAAATTCCTATAAGAGACTTTAATAATAAGGTATCATTAATTGGTCACATTTTAAGCAATTTCGATAATAAATGTGAAATATCCATCATAAATAGTGCTATAAGTGATCATAAATTACTAGTTACCGAAATCAGTGCGAATGAAACCTACTCAAAAAATAAATTATATTCCAGTACTTTCACTATTTTTTATGAGAATAAACTTGGAGAAAACTTGAAATTAATAAACGATAAGTTAAAAAAATGTGACGAACCTAATAAAATTCACAACATATACTGACCGCGTTTGAAAATTGTTCCCGTCAAAAAATCATAAAAATAAGAGAAGACTCAAAACCCTGGTTCAATGAGAATATCTCCAAACTAATTAAACTCCGTGATGAATTCTACCACAAAAAATATATAACCCTATCCAATTGTTTATTGATTCGTATGATAATTATAATAAATTACTTGACATGTTTTTTGGGTAACCTTCCAAAGTCTGAAAATGAAAATATAATCAGACTGTGGAAGGTTACCCAAAAAACATGCCGAGAAACGTTGTTCCTCCACGAAAAACCACATTTATTCAATATAATAAATTAATTAAATTAATTGTTGAAGAAGCAAAAAAAAATATTATAAACAAAAATTCACCAATGCTACTACAAAATCAGTTTGGAACTCATTGAATGAACTGTTATATAATAAATCAAGACGCTATGTTGAAATTGCACATATTTCGAAAAATGGAAAGAAGATTAGTAACCAACAAGAAATTTGTGGAGAGTTCAATGATTATTTCATCAATATTGATCCCGAGTTGTCACCGGGTTTCATGGCCCAAAGAGAAATTTCAATTCAATAAAAAATTTCATCAATGTTTTTGAGACCTACTGAATCTAAGGAAGTAGAAGGAATAATCAGTAAACTCGATACAAGAAAAGCTCTGGGATTCGATAATATCACTACAAAAATTGTAAAAATGGTAAAATCAGAAATTGCACCAATAATGAGTAAGTTAATAAATTTAACGTTCTCAACAGGCTCAGTACCTGACAAATCAAAAATTGCCAAAGTTGAGCCCATTTTCAAAACGGATAAAAAAGATCAAATTAGACCGACCTCTATTCGGTGCTATCAAAAATTATAGAAAAAGCAGTACATAGCAGATTATTGGAATATCCCGAAAAATATAATTTATCGTTTAATGAGCAATATGGATTTCGAAAATCAAGTGATACTGAATCAGCTGTTCTAGATGTTATCACTGAACTCCAACTAGATATAGGTTCAGTAAAAAAATGCGGTATATTGTCATTGGATCTTCGAAAAGCATTCGATTCAGTAGATCACAAAATCCTTCTTGAATACTTTGAATAGAATAGGTATAAGAAGGCCTGTATATATGTGGTTTGAAAATTATTTATCAGAAAGGCAACAGTTTGTATGTATGAGAGAAGAGTACAGTTCATAGAAAACCGTGTTATGTGGTGTTTCTCAGGGGTCCATTTTGGGACCGGTACTTTTCCTTATTTATAAATATATATATATATATATATATATATATATATATATATATATATGTCTCGTGACTGGACTAGTTGAAAATAACTATGAATTTGAAATAAACTTTGTAGAAAGGATATTCTTCGAGGTTGCAGTCAAAATAATGGCCTATGAGAAAAGAAAAACTCTTTCTTATTTAGTCAAGCTTTCGAAAATGTTTATTTTCATTATTAAGACAAGCTGTGGAGAAAAAAGAAAACACAATTGTGAAATACGATTTTAAACAAATCTATAGAACTTACTAAGGTGAGGTTAAGTGAAGACAGCGAACTAATCACCATTTCGTGATTGAGGAACTTTTCAAAATCATATCACTATGAACCACTACTAGTAATATATATAAAAATTAAACAATGGCACTCGCACATATTGTTTTAGATACTTAATTTAAACACTTTAAAATTTGACAAGCACAATAATTACCACATGGTTGAAGCATGACTGAAAAAGGAAAATGGTGGATGACAAGTAATACATGACATGAAGTGTCAAGTGTCAAATGTCATCTGTCCAAAAATGAACAGTCAAGGGAGAACCATGGTTCTCCCTTGACAATATGTGCGAGTGCCATTGTTCAATTTTTATATATATTACTAGTAGTGGTTCATAGTGATATGATTTTGAAAAGTTCCTCAATCACGAAATGGTGATTAGTTCGCTGTCTTCACTTAACCTCACCTTAGTAAGTTCTACAGATTTGTTTAAAATCGTATTTCAATTGTTTTCTTTCTCCAAAACTTCCTTGATAATGAAAATAGTTTTTCTTTTCTCATAGGCCATATTTTGACTGCAACCTCAAGGAATATCCTTTCTACAAAGTTTATTTCAAATTCATATTATTTTATATATATATATATATATATATATATATATATATATATATATATATATATATATAACTCTTTAGCACACTTGGATATGACTGGAAAAATCCAAATGTTTGCTGATGATACAGCAATAATATATAGTGGCAAAAATTTACAGTGGCAAAAATTTACATGAGATCAAAAATAACATGATAGATGAACTCAAAAAATATCTTCATGGCTCATTTCGCGTTAATTATCATGACAATTTAAAAAATATCATCAATGTTCATAACAAAAAGATCCTCGAACATTGATGTGAAAAATCATATTAAATTCAATAGTGAAAGTATAAAGTAGGTACTCTTCCAGTCTGAAATTCTTGGGACTATATATAGATGGGAATTTATCGTGGTCCAAAAATATTGGTTGATTGATGTTGAGAAAGCCGATTTCCCCTATTATTGGAATTTTTTTTTAAATAAGATTTTTTTTACGTATTGAATATCTCAAATCCATTCATTTTACCTTGATTCACTCCAAATTCCAATATTTAATTTCTGTTTGGGGTTCAGCCAGTCATTCTTTGCTCAAGCCATTGAAAACACTCCAAAACAAAATCATCAAGTGTTTATTCAAACTGGACTATAGAGAACCAACAATTAATTTATATAAACCAAGAAAACTTTAAGTTATTAATTTATTATACAAAATGAGACTGTGTACCTTCATTCATTTTGTTAAAAATAATATAAAGCATTCTAATTTAGTATTGAAAACCAATAGTGAACAACACAGTTACCCAACCAGATTTTCCAATAATCTAGCGATTACTAAAATAAAGACAAATTTTGGACACAAATCTATTTATCATAATGGGATAAAATTTTACAATGATCTACCTGATCATTTGAAAACATATGCCAAATTACGATTCAAAATTAATTTAAAGAAATACCTTTTTCATTATTAATTATTTTTTTTCTTCTGATTCTATCATTCATATTATTCTCCTATACTCTCTGGAGTATATAGTGTTTTACTTCCTTGTTGTTTAGTATTTATATTTTCCCTTCCATAAACTTGTACGTTTCTTGGGAAATAAAATTGTTATTATTATTATTATTATTAATGCCATGGTGGTTGGCTGTAGCGTCGCCGAAGGTTATGTTGATGACTCTTTGCACTCCAAAATGAATATATCAAAAAAATAATGCAGTCAATTGATCCATTAATATCAAATACAGTGTCGCCAAATATAAACCAGCTGTCACACCCTTCATAGTCGCCTTAATTTCTTTTACAATTGTAGGAAATAACGCCAGTGAATTGAACTTCTACATCTAATTGCAATATTACAAAAAATATTCCACTTAACTCCCCCAGAAGTTTAATTTAAAATTGTTACGACTACTACTAAATAAACTTTTTTTATTATGCCATGAATTAATTTTCAAATGTTTTTTTTTGTAATTTGTTCCTCGGTAATTTCCATCAATTTGTAGTGTTAACTCAATAAAGTTGAACCAATTATGTTAATTTCCAGAGAAATATTTATTATAATGATGAATTCTCAAAGAAATAAGCTATTGAGAGATCCCGAGTTCGATTCTGAGCCAGAGCAGATATTTTTAATTTAAATAGTGGAAATTCAAATTATAAAACTTGTAGCGGGGCTGACGATTTGCTGTTGCATTCAAATCAACAGTGCTGCTCCTAGGTGGCGTATGAACTTAGTAACAAGGCCTACCCAGAACACTGCGTGAACGTACATTCTATGTATAAGGTATACAGTATTGCTCAGATACACTTCCTCTGTCTACGCCGGTTGAAGGCCGGATGGGAACGAATTTTCCGCAGGGGGGATATTCATATTGCGCCATATTGGGAGCAGGAGACAAAAAATTATGAGAGTGAGAGAGAGAGAGCGCAATTGTGTTTGTAGGCATGTATTCCTATTTCATGTATGTTTTTATTCTACTTATTTGCTTTATCTTCATTAGTTTGAACCATCATCGGTCTTATTTTTCATTATCTGAAACCATTATTTTCTCATAAGGTTTTAATCTGACCGCCACACCTAGCTTCTGAGACGGTGGTTTTTCAAATCTGGTGAAAACCGTATGTCATTCAATACACTTTTCATAATGGCACCCATCATTTTATGCTGTTCTTATATTTCAATCCCACGATAGCTTCAAACGACACAAGTGGGACACACAATACGGATTCAACTCACCTTCATCATTTATCATTGTCAATATTTCATTTTATTATGATCGAAGCAGTGTACCTATAATGGCATTCTTCGAGGCAACGGTTGAGGTGATATGGATTGTACGGTTTTACTTGAATGTTTGAAGATATTGTGCTGTGAATCAAATAACTGTTCATATATATTCCTTATATTTGCCTATATATGAAGAAATTGACAAATTATTGATTGTATTTTCGTTTTTGAACAATTGTCAATTGCGAAATATATCACTCATATAGTGTTTTTGATATTCTCGTGATAACATTGTATCGATATAATGACAACATGGGTTTATCAACACTTGAGCTTTACGCCACCCTCAAGCAGGTTGGGAAAAATACAGTGATCACAAATTACAATGCATCAAGATGAATAATACAATAATTCAGACAAAATCAACAAGACTTACATGTAAATAGGCATATGAACTGAAAAAAAAACTTATTGAGAAAAAAAGTTCATATGCAGAGTTACAGGTATTATGAATATATAAGTGAGTGTTACAGAATAACTTTCTTGATTTCACTAAATGTAGTGTTGAATATGTCAATAAATTCTGAAAATTCAAATAATTTACACAAGGAACCCCGCACCAAATACATGGGAAAATGGCTCTCAGCCAATTTTGAAAGTCGGAAGAAGTTACACGTGCAAGTTTGAATTAGTTTCTATGTCTAGTTTCAGAAATATGAATTTTTCAAAATAATAAAAATGGCTGTGCTGCTAAAACATAGTAAGTATCACTTATCCAGAAGTATTACTTTTTAAATGATTTGTAACTGAATAATAGCATTGCTAGTTGAAAGGAAGTCAAATGACATGTCAGTCAGTCAATCTTTATGGCGAAAGAAGCCGCCTATTATACAGGTTGTGTCAAAAATAGCGACAATTCAGCATATTTCGCCAATATTATTTATCATAGCTCCCATTAGTGAGATTGAACATTATTCATCAGATATTTCTTTATTGGCAGTCTTTTCTCGACAAGAATAATTCCTTCAAAGGTTTTAACTTTCTTCCAAAACACTTATTATTGTTTAAAAAATATTTGTTTTTTATATTTAATGTTTTTAGCATACGTCACTTAAAACAACCTTTTTGAGACAATACATCCGCTTTGAAGCCAAAACTACTCGAGGAAGACTCATGATAATTGCCTCATATGATTAGCTACATAAAGCTACAGTCACATTTTTATAGGTTTTGCATCTAATATATATGTTTGTTAATTATTCTTGAATGGATCTAATAATTTGAATCATATTTTTCGAATATAAGTTGAAATAGGTTTTGTTAAGTTTGTTAATCACAATTTGAATCATATTTTTCAGTTATACTTAAAAGTGAATAACCCTAGACTCGTGTGAGTTTCATGAATTTTCTATGTCTGGTTTAAATACTGAAAATTGATATTCCATAGAACATATTATCCAATCTTAATTCTTTATGAAATAAATATGATCTTGCAACGCAAAATAATTGCGCTGTTGAAAACCGCATGACCATGTGACTATCAACGGTGCGACTATTGACACGTTGGCATGCGGTTTTCCACCTGCTTTGCAAACATTCGGTGTCCAGATCTATATAAGTCGTACTCTACGCTCTGTGACTATTCCATGGATATATATGAATAGTAATTATTAACCCTCTCCAACGTGTCAATAGCCACGCCGTTAATAGTCACTCGATTTATCTTCATGCGATTTTTAACGGTGAAATTGTTTTGAGCCGCAAGATCACCTTTATTTCACCAGGAAATAAGATAATATTTTCTATAAAATATAAATTTTCAATATTTATATTTAAAAAACCAGAAATAGGAAATTAATGAAACTTACACGGATGTAGGGTATTCAACTTCAAATTATGACAGCCCCATTCAAGAATAATTAACAAACATATATATTAGGTGCAAAACCTATTTCAATTTATATTTGTAAACACACAATAAAATATTATTGTAGTTTTTGTAGCTAATCATATTGAGCAATTACTATGAGTCTTTCTCGAATAGTTTTGGCTTCAAAGATAATTTAATGTCTCGAAAATGCTGTTTTAAATGATTAATGTTAAAAACATGAAGTATAAAAAACAAACATTTTTTAAAACCATTAGTGTTTTGGAAAAAAGTTGAAACTTTTAAAGAAAATATTTTTGTTATAAGCAAAGACTCCCAATAAAGATATTTTTAATGAAAAATGCTCAGTTCTACTAATGGGGACCAATGATAGAAATTGGCGAAAAATGCTAAATTTTCGTAATTTTTGATCCACCCTGTATAATAGGTGGCTTCTTTTGTCTTAACGACTGACTGACTGATAATATGTCATTTGATTTCTTCTGAACCAGTAATACTATAATTTAGTTACTAATAATCTAAAAAGTAATTTTTTGGATAAGTGAGCCTTACTATGTTTTAGTAAAACAGCCATCTCCGAAACTAGACATAGAAACTAATTTCAACTTGCACATTCTACTTCCAGTGACTTGTACCACAATACTCCAAAAAAATTTTTTATCGGTTAGGAGCCATTTTCCCATGTATTTGGTGCGAAGTTCTTTGATGGATATGAGAAAACATGAGTGAATTCGTGTTGGGTGTCGGCGAATAAAACATGTTATGTGATTGGGCGGTCCCTCTAGGTATAGTCCATCCATTATCAATTGCAGAAGCTGTTTCTATAGGGAGCAAATAAAAACTCACTTCGCTAACACGAGCGTATATGCGAAGAAACTGAACGAAAAATAATCTGTACTACTCGTAAACATTTTCCGTCGGCAGATGGTAGATCAAAAGAGCCGATAGTCAACGTGGACGTGAGTGACAGCTGTCGCTTTTCTACAACCGATTCGTCTGGGCCAATCGTCGGACATCGATGCTTGTATAGGCGTGTCTATACGATGGAAGGTCATAAATCAAGCGTTATAATTGTGTTTTAATAGCTCTGAAAGATTGAAAACCAGTAGCGTCTGTGGTCTTGGTGTGTGCCGATCGAAAAACGTTTCAGGATATTCTAGTAACCTACATCAAACAATGAAATATATTAATTTTCTTTCTTGATGTATTTGTATAAATAAAAGCTTGTCTTTAATTTTTCTTCATTTTTCATTATTTATGAAGTATTTTTGAAATCTTAAAATATCTAAATAAAATTAGTTATCTCCGCCACTGCTGCTCACAGGATTTCGCCGCAGAACTTTTTTATGCTTCTGCAATTGATATTGGGAAAACTGTACATGAATATTCAGCAGAGAGAGTAATTGGAGAGAATCTATTTTATTATTTAGGAGTTTGAGAAGGAAAACTGTGCTGCCAAATGTACGACGGGTCTGCAACGAGTTAAAACAAAAATATTCCAATAATAATTCCTGAGGGAAACCTCGTGTAGGATACTACCCATCTACTCTATTACATATTGTTTCGAGAAAATGTATCTGTACATTCTCGATATTATTCAAGTGGACATTATAGCTTAGAGACCAAATAATGGAGGCTTATTCAAGTTTAGTTCTCACAAATGTATCGACCAGGAGCTTCAGAAATTTGGAGTCAATAAACTGCTTGGCGTTCCTGGTCACGAAGCCAAGCGTTTTATAAGCCGAAGAAACGATATTGCAGGTATGTTCCACGAACGTTAATTCATTGTCAAATTTCACTCCTGAGTCTGTGAAACTGGTGCACCTTGCGAGGGTGGTGCCATCAATACTGTTAACAAAAATGATATTTGAAGATTACAGTTCAGTCCAATGCCGATGTCGTTTACGAATATAATGAATAACAAGGGGCCTAAAACTGAGCCTTGCGGGACACTGGAAGTTGCAGTTATTTTATAGGATTGGTGACCATGGTATTCCACTCTGAGGATTCTGTTGGATAGATGAGAGTAGAAAAACATCATAGGATCGTGAGTAAGACCAAAGTTGGAAAGTTTCTTGAGAAGAATACCAAACGACATCGACCTGTCCTGAATTATCCGAATTATCTCCAATTATTTGTGTAATTTCGAGCAGACCGTTGATCGGCCTGGTACAAAGCCGTGCTGATAATGCAGTAATTGTTAGTTAACATGAGCTGATGAAAACTCAGAGATAACCATTTCAAAAATTTTGCTAAAATTATGAAGTATGTCGATGGGCCTATAATTTTCGATGTAACTTTTGTCGCCTCTTTTGAATATAGGGCATATTTCATCTTTACCCAAATGTCGGGGAATGAACACGTTGATAATGTAAGATCAAACATTCAAGTAACGGGCTTTGACAGTCCTTCACAATGAATGATGGAATACAATCTGGCCCAGATGTCAATTTGGGTTCTAGCCGTTTCAGACATTGCACTACAAGTTCTTCCGAAATATAAGGGGTTGATAGTGTAGGTACATTAGGCTCTTCATCCACTGAGTTACTCAAGGGTGTCGAGTTGATGAACGCTGAAGAAGTTAGCAAATATTATTATTTCGGCATCAGATAAATCTTCACCCTGGAACTTCATATTATTGAGAATGCGAGATTAATTTCGCAATGTATGTAAATACGATCAAAATTTGGAAGGGTTGCTTTTTATGTTAGCTTCAACGTATTTTGCAACGTTACTTCGAGCTGAAAATATGTCCTTCTCAACTTCCCTGCGAATAACTTCACACTTTTCTTGATAAGTTAAATCACCGGTTGCTTCGAATTTACCAAGGTATCTATTCTTCTTTTCTCAATTCCCACTGTATGCTGGACTCACGTATTCATTTGTACCACCTGACGAGTTTTTGAAGGTGTGTCGTACACACTTTTTTGTCCTTTCCAATTGTAAGAGTGAGTTATAGAGTGAACTATACTATATCCCTTGGAAAATATAACTTGAAAACCGAATTGAGCGGCTTATGCAGTCTCCACCCTGTATACGGTTTCAATTTATGCATGTATCGTTGAATTTGTGTACTATTCCAATCTCTCAAATAATTCCGATTAATTATAGTGGAATAAAGCATGACAAAAATTCATTTTTGAGTCCACATAAAGTATATTCAATAGCCAATAAAAAAACCCTCTTGCAATCATATAGTCAAGGTTGTAATAACAAAAAGAACCAATTGCCAGATATTGTTCGATACCACCTTACTTATTGCTCGTGCTGCTACCATGCTGGAATATGTCTTTCTTTTCTATTGGCAGAAATTGCTTAGAGTAATACATTGTGTTATCAATAGCACTGGTGATTCCTGTGGGACTTTCATTATTGCTTCAAATATCGTGGAAGAAAATGTTCGTTACATATTACCGACTATATGAGTTGATCCGTACGTGTATTATATTTGATTTATATTAATTCAAGAGGTGAGATCTGATCAACTTTCACTGATTTGTTACATTTTTACTGTATATAATCCTCATATCACAAACGAATTGTGAACCTGATTATGTCTCTTTTTCTCTTATATAGTAAACTCTCCCCCTGAACGTATCGAGGAAGATCGAAGTTTCCAAAATTATCACTTTACACCGTTTCAACCCTATATTTATGTGAAAATCAACTTTAATAGCCCTCTGTGCTGGATGAAAGTTCATTAGTGACGTCTGGAATGTTGATCATATGTTGCATTTCAAAATAACAAAGGGTGAAATATTCTGCAAAGAATCATTTACGCTGCAAAGAATCATTTTATTCTGACATTACTAGAATCATTTGAGTCTGAAAATACGAATGAGATTATTGGCTCAATACGTTTTGAGGCTTTTAACTCCATAATTCATTCTTGTTTAGCAGAAGATGTCAAATATTTATCAAATTTATCATTATTCATCAAATTAGTCTTCCCCGCTATAGTTACTCTCGACTTTTTCCGGCTGTCATGCCTGAAAGTTATTATTTTAACTTACCCTTAGACACAAGCAAGTTACAATTTGATCGTATTTAATTTTCGTTCGTGTCAACTGAAATTCTTTCTAGCGATGGACAGGGTTGTCTCTACAATTGTTGAATAATTAACTAAAAAATAAGAAGTCCTGTGGATTCAATACCGTATTTTCTCATACAGTCCTCTCTTCAACATATTTTAGTGCCTCTTACATACCTTGTAGATTTATCATTTGTTACGAGTCGTTTTCCTGATACCTTGAGAATTGGAAAAGTATTGTCTGTACCCAACAAGAATAAATCGAAACTTTTGAATAACAATAGGCCGATAACTACGACTTCTGTAAAGTTTTTGAGTATGCCTATTTAAATGGATCACATTATTTTCTGGAGACATTTTCAATAGTTCGTAAATCTCAACATGAATTTTGCCCGAAATTTATCCACCAATAAGGCGTTTCACTAATTTTACGAGAAACTCATAAAAGGGATTGATGACGGTGAGTGCCCTGTTTGGATTTTTTGTGATCTCAGCAGGGTATTCGACTGCATTGATCTAGATAAATTATGCAACAAGTTATGGATATGGAATCCGTGGCATACCACTACAATGGATTTCATCCTTTGTTAAGAATAGGAACCAATTTGTCACTATAACTAACGACACCCTCCCCTCGGTGACAACTAACAATTCCGATTACTCCAATAATAATATAGGGGTGCCCCAGAAAGTGTTCTTTCTGATTTTAATGAAACTCCACAGGTACATGGTCAATCTCTACCCCACTTTACTTCATATGCTGACGACACTTCTATAATTGTTGCCGCTAAATCAACCAAATATTTCGAAAAGGAATGTAATAGTGTTCTGGGTTCCCTGAAACACTGGTTCTCATACAACTCCTTATTTCTAAATGTCTTATTCAGTTCCAGTTGCCACAACAGTACCGTGGCACAATAAGCATAACAATCTGTAATGAAGAACTGCTATTAACAGATTGCACCAAATCCCTAGGTATTCATTTAGATAAAAACATGAACTTCAAAACACACTGTGAACAAATTGTCGAGTACTACTCACCTCATCAGGAATTAACATCATATACTTGATAAACAACAATTATTGTCATTTTATTATTCCCAAATTGAATCGAAATTGTGCTATGGCATTGCCTTCTGCGGAAACTCTGTTTTTTGTAATGAAGTATTTGTATCCCAGAAGCGTGTGATGCCATGTATTGCTTTCAAGCCCTCGAATTATTCTGGTAAGGATCTCTTCAGATATTATAAAGTTCTCACACTATCGTTTTTTTTATATATAGACTATGTTTTTAAAAATATACATAAATTCTCGTCGAACTCAAGTTAACATTCTTTCAACACTATACATAAATCAGATCTAAGCATGGCCCACCCACGACTGCATATTATCAGTATAACCCCGTCATTTCTCGACCCAAAACTCTATAACCATCCGCCCATATCAATAGAAAGCTGCTTAACTGAGAGAAAGTTTAGAAATGATCTGAAACTTCTCTTGATTGAGAGATCATATTATAACGTGAATGCATTGTTCGATGATAACTTTTAAATAATAATTATGATATGACGAATGAGAGTAGTTTTTAGTTTTTTAGTTTTTTAAGTTTTAGTAAATTGAATTGAATGTATCTGACGAGTCCTATACAATTTGAGAAACTAGCAAAAGGATAATAAGGTGATTTGATTTGATTTGCTGTCGAAGTGTCGAAGAGGATGTGTAGCCTCACAATACCTCAATTTTTGAGATCTTTGTCCAAGTAGTCTCTTGTATTTGAAGAGGTTAGCGAAACCCCTACAGAAATCTCAAGTTTTTGCGAAATTATAACTTGTTATTCATTTGTCGTGTTCTGTAACTTTCGTAATGACAGTTGTTTAGTCATTACACAGTTTTGGGGTTATATCTCAAAGGGCAGCCTATCTCCTTTTTCGTTGCCTTTGATGTTCTTATGATCTAGCATCTTCATCAAATAACCCAGTTTTTTGTTATTGATCCTTTCCAAAATCAGATAAGACTCAGGAGTGTGTGGCTTTCAATTGTGTTCGACAGTCTGATAGGATATATTTTAGATTCACTGCATTTTGGCAGTCGACAACTTATTTCATTGAATATAAGTACCACCATATCGAGTTTGACCATATTTATGGGATCCAAACCCCATGTCTCATCGAAGACTTTTGTGGTATATTTTGCTTGGCGCTATGGCTTTAGAAAGAGTGTTCCCGATGTCTTTTAGTTGTGGCAGTTCCTACTGATTGGAACTAGCGCTGTTTCGCTAGGATTGTCGCTGAGTCTTCCTACGTACCAGCATCTGTATAATTCCGAGACGTGAATACATAATTCGACAGTTCGAATGTCAGGTTGTCGACAAAAACTGACTACAGCAAAGGTGACAAAACACTATTTTTTGACATTCAGATCGCCTCCTCTCCAAGTGTAGCACCAACGTTTCTGATTCAAATCTTACGATGCGAATAAAGCCGTAACACTACTGGATTTTTCAATAATTTGAAAACGATTTTTGTACAATGATTCCATCAACAGAAACTGTGTCACCTATCATGGAAAAAAAGATGGGTTATTTAGTAAACCACCGTACTTTACAGAGAGCTCATTGCTTGTGAAAGTTTTGGAAGCAACTCTTGTTTGTTGTTAAACATAATTAAATCTTACATATAGAATATGCGTATCGGCTGGTGGGAACTCTATGGTTACAGGCTACTCCTGAAGGACAGTATTCACCATTTTAGTTGATTCATCTGCTACGATATGATGAATAACATCACGACGAAAGACTTCCATTGACATCTTAGCATTTCCTTGAGAAAATACATAACACATATGCGTTGACGACACAAGTGTCGACGAGTTAAAATAATATTCTGTGCCACCACTTGTGGCTTTCATTTGTCAATAAATTATTATTTTTCTTGAATTCGATGACCATAAGAGGACAAGTAACTTCTGATGATGTACCATCTCTATTTCCCCTCTTCACTTGATGAATACATCTTTCATCATGCCATTTACAGCAGATAAACCATAACTGTTTTGCCAGCAGTCATATTTCCCACGTTGCAATCCTTGTCAGCTGAACACTTTGGTAGATTTATTGTTTTGGTGTTGACAGTTCCGCAAGCATGGATATTCTGTTTGTATAGGCATTCCGTCAAATTCACAGAACAAACTATTTCCGAACTATAAGCGGTGGTTTTAACATTTCAATTCAGCAGCTAACTTCTTTATAAATGAATACCCTACATTTTTTTCCACTCCAGTTCCAGGTCGACCGTATAAATGATGAAATGCCAGCAATATCCAGTTCTTATTGTTTTTTTTTGAATAATATTGTTCGAGAGTTGACCGTTGAGAGTTAGAATAACTGTTGTCGCTTGATATAAGGATTACGCAAATTCGATCACATTACCCAACAAATCATAGTCCCTAATTAATCACTGTAGAATCTATACATGTTAGAAATATCAGATTCATGAAAATATTCGTTGTCCCTCATCATCGGACTGCAATGCTCTCTAGGTACAATACTAGTCAGCTCCCAAATTGTCTTCCGGAAGAATTCAGGAATACAGGGTGATTCAAAAGTACTACGACAAACTCCAGGAGGTGATTCCTCACAATATTCTAATATGAATTGTTCGAATAAATATATGTCCGGAAACGCTTCGTTTCCAAGATACAGGGTGTTGAAGTTTTATTTTTATTTTCGTTTTTTTTAAATAACTTTCGAAATACTGACATTAATTCAACAAAAATTGGAATTGAAAAGTTGTTTGAGGTGTCGAATTCCAACCTGATGTTATTATTGCTCTTGTTCTCAGGGGCGCCACCTTCACGTCTTTTTCTTTTTTGAAGATCCATAACTTTTTCGAGCGTACTTCTAGCACATTTTTCAGTAGAAAAAGCATTTTCTCCATCATATCTACGTAAAATATTCACCCCTGTTACAAGTCGCTATAAGCAACCGTTTTATAGATATTGTTGGACTTGAAAATTTCAAGTCGATTATTTGATAATCGATGCGTGTTGAAGTTATTACCATCATTTTGCATTTTTCACAAGATTGTTTAGGAAATGAATTTGACGATTGAGTAAGTGGTTTCGGTTTTTTGTAAGAAGCGCCACCTATTCTATTTATTTTTACTCATTTGAAATAGTTATTTTTGTATCAAGGGTACAAAATCTGTATTTGTTTTAATAAAATTTGCAAGAAATATCAACATTTTATTTCAAGAAATTTTGAATATGTAGAATAAAATAAAATAAGCGAAACTGAATTGTATTCAAATAAATTGTTCGAAGTGTCCACCTTCAGCGAAGATACAGGCATTCAGTCGTCTAGTCATTGAATCTCGTACCCGCCCAAAAATTATTGGTGTGTTTCTTATTGATTCACAGGCGTCTACTATTCGGTTTTTCAGATCTTCCTCGTTCGCTACTGGAGTTTTATGAACTAGTGACTTCGAATGTCTCAAAAAAAAATCTAGCAGGTTTAGATCTGGAGATCTTGGTGCCCACGCCTGGTTAGGTTCTTCTTCACCCCTACCGATCCATCGATTTGATTAGACAGTGTTAAGGAATTCCCTGGCTACAACGTTAAAATGGGCTGGAGCCCCATCATGCATAAACCACATGCTGATACGAATTTCTAAAGGTACATTCTGGAGTAGTCCCGGCAATTCATTTTCTAAAAAGTCTGTTTGTTGCGCCATTCAGTCGGAACGGAAGAAAGAAAGTATCTATCAAGTAATTATCAATTATTGCCGCCCATACATTTACAGAAAATCGATACTGATGATGTCTTTCACTAACTGCGTGCAGATTTTCCAGAGCACAAACATGGTTGTTATGAAAGTTTGTGAAAGCATTTCGGGAGAAGTTTGCCTCGTCCGTAAAGAGTACATATCTTAAAAATTGAGGATTTCCAGCCAATTTCCTCAAAAACCACTGACACATAGTAATGCGTTGGAGAAAGTCTCGTGGCAGAAAAACTTGTACCTTCTGAATATGATATGGATAAAATTGTTGATCGTGGATTATTCTTCAAACTGTGGACTGAGTAGATTCGAGAGCTTCAGCAATCATTCTTGTACTTGTTTCTGGATTCTCCTCGAGAGCGTTCAAAACAGCTTTTTCCAATTCTGGGGTTCAGATTGCTCGTGGTCTTCCAATAATATCAGCTGACCTCTTTAAGCTACCTATTTCTGCCAAACGACAGTGGAGACTGGTTAATGTTGGAGCTGAAGGCAGTACTCGATAAGGAAATCGCTCCTGGTGAATACGTATTGCTTCGCGGCATTGCCATCCGCGAAGTCATAAACGAAATGCATATCGGCTTAATGAGCATTAAAACTCACAGAAACTTCAACAAAACAACAAAACGTTCAACTGTCGCATAATATGTAATTACCAAAACTTACTTACACGTCAAATTCATTTCCCAAGCATTCTTGTGAAAAATGCAAAATAATGGTAAATACTTCAACACGCACCGATTATCAAATTATCGATTTGAAATTTTCGAGTCAAAAAATCTAGAAAACGGTTGCTCATAGCGACTTGTAGCATGGGGATCTTCTTTACGTAGATATGATAGAAAATTGATTTTTTTACTGAAAAATGTGCTAGAAGTACGTTTAAAAAAGTTATAAATCTTCATAAAAGAAAAAGACGTGTAGGTGGCGCCTCCTACGAGTGAGATCAATAATAACACCAGTTTCGAATTTGACACCGCAAAAAACCTCTCGATACCAATTTTCGTTTAATTAAGGTCAGTATTTCAAAAGTAATTTGAAAAAACGAAAATAAAAATGAAACTTTAACACTCTGTATTTCGGAAACTATGCGTTTCCGGACCTATATTTATTTGGACAATTCATATTTGAATATTGTGAGGAATCACCTCCTGAAGTTTGTCAAAGTACTTTTGAATCACCCTGTATAAATATTACTACTGAAGGAAACACTCGGAGGGTTTCTTCTTTTGTTGTTTTTTCTCTCTCCCCATCTTTCTGTTTCAAGAAATGGTAGTAATATAATAATAACTGTTTTTTTTTTATTTCATGTGCCATCAACTTTATTTCTGCTTTGATTTTGTTGAATATGAATAGCCATATTAGCCGCCAAATCAAAGCCACATTCACACAGTACATAATCTATATTTGGAGTGAATGAAGGCGATTCATTACTATTATACCAACAGTGAAAGAATTTTGTATTTCGCAAACTTATTTTTATTTTTAAAAATTGTAGTAGAGCGCTCTCGACTATATAATAGTCATCTTTAGTGCTTACCTGCAAGTAAGTGATACCCACATGAAATTTTATATAAAATATTTTGACATTTTGAATGATAAAGATTTTCAGGATACTTTTTTTAATGGAAAAATTTGTCCTAAAGTATTTAGAAGGTTTTCACGTCGTTTCGAATGCTTGTATCTGCAATGTCTTCAGGAAACGATCTACATTAAGACGATGGACGTCCGAAACGATAGTAATCAAGTTACCACATCGTCTGCAACCTTCAAACATACATATAACATGTTGAAACATTTCTTAAAAAACAGTCATGTGTTATGAATTGATGTAATCCATCATTTTAAAATTATATTCCACATGGTTTTATGGAAGTCAATGTTGAAGTGATGAAGGAAGTAGATGTTGACGTTGACATTGACATTGGAGTGAATAGAATAGAACGCCATCTGCGTTCGCCGCCTTCTGGCTAATATGTTTCTAAGGTTCTAAGCCATGTGTCACTCTTGTCAATGTCAACATCCACTTCCTTCATCACTTGAACATTGACTTGCATGAAACCAGGTGAAATATAATTTTAAAATAATGGATTACACCAATTTATAACACATGAGTGTTTTTTGAGAAATGTTTTGACATGATATATGTACTTAAGGTTTTTACCTATTTTATAATAACTGGAAACAGTTTTGATGGACTTCTTGTGAACCTGACGAGTAAGTAACCTGAAAATCTTCATCATTCAAAATGTCAAAATATTCTATATGGAATTTCATCGAAGTATTACTTACTTGCAGGTTAGCACTGAATACGACTATTATATAGTCGAAAGCGTTCGGCTACGATTTAAAAAAAATATATATATATATTGCACGAAATACAAAATTCTTCCACTCCTGCTAATTCATTACGTGCACACAGCTCCGAAAAACTTCAATCTATTATTATTAAATCCATTTGCTTCCGTTCAAAATATCTGTTTTCCAGCATTTTGTTGGTAGTTTATATGTAGGAAATAATCATTGCGTTTTATTTCTATACCTCATTGAATGCCTGAGTCTAGAACAATATTCTATTGAAAAATATACTTCCCTCTTCCATCCGATTATCCAACCTTACAATTTTAAATTTCACCAAACATAATTACAATTTCATAATTTCAATTTTTGTTCACCTCACACCCAGTTTCGACTAGCGGAGATACAAATGAGGCCGCCATTTTTGGTTATCGCAGTAGATACGCGAATGCCACGTACGAGCACTGATGAAAATTCCTGATAATATTTCCATAATGCAAAGTGGACGGGCAAATATTTATACGAGACGAACCAAACCGAATACTAACAATTCATAACTTCGAATGTTCTGATTGAGCAAACACTCGGTAATCACAATTGACTGTATAAACGAACGGCTCTGGATCGATATATACAATACTAAGTGTGGCATGGAACACAAATAGAAAGGATGACATTCAGATATTTCAGATAAAAGGGTATGTATGTGATGGATGTTTGTGATTTTCGTGAAATGATAATAAATTAACGTTGACTTAGATTATTGAATGTGTAACTCTGTATCCTAGCTGACAGTGTTATTCCAATGATCGTGGGCTCCAATTATGTTACTTCGTTCACTAGGTTGGCCAGGGTTTCTCCTCGATTGTTTTGAATAATCATCATGGAAATTGTTTGGAGGATATTGAATGAATGTGATTTTTTGTGGGGAACAACGTTTCTTGACAAAAACTTTCTAGATGTCATGATCCAAAAATCATCATCCCGAATGGAAACATCTGTACACAGAAAGAAGATACATGCCAATCGATATCTACACTACAACTCAAACCATCATGCCAGTGTGAAAAAATACATAGTTAAATGTCTTTATAATCGAGCCCAAACAGTTTGCAATTCCAATCAGAATCTACAGGAAGAAATAAACCCCATAAAACCTATTCTCAAGGAAAATGCATATCCGGAACAGTTTGTGAAAAAAACAATCATTGACATTGAAAACAACAATCCACCAAACAGCCAATCAACACAACCAACAGGAGTACTCCTACCACCTACACGTTGCACAATCAACAAAATACATTATGTCCCAGAATTATCTGAGAAGATTAAACGGATTGGACATAGGTATGATGTGAGAACATCATTTAGAACAACAAACACACTGAGGTCCATACTTACACAAACAAAATCAAAAAGCGCCGAAGAAAGTATCAAAAACTGTATTTACAACATACTTGTTCATGTGGTGATAGTTATATAGGTGAAACGTCAAGACCTTTAGAAGTGCGCTAAAGTGAACATCAGAGTTACATCAGAAATCGACAAATAACCGGATAAAAATTGCATAACATATCCTTACATCCAATGGCGATCATACGATTGAATGGAATAGGACGAAAATCTTGTTGAAAGAACCACTCAAGAAAGGAGAAAATTGGAAGAAACGGCCTGTATTCGTCTTTCCAATAATAACTGTTTTCCAACAAATTATATGTTGAATACGGGTACCACAAGAAATGGTCTTGGGTCCAATACTATTCAATAACTACATCAATGACTTATTCAGTTCGAATATAACTGGCGAAATATTAGGTTCTGCAGATGACACTGCTGTTTTTATGAAGCAGATACTTCGCCGAATTTGAAGAAAAAAGTCGAGAAAGATCTCGAAGTAATCAAAGACTTCAAACCCCTATCCCCAACACAAACCTTGAAGAAACAATTTTTCAGTTATAATGCTGCTGGTATGAGAGACATGCAACGAATCAATATGAACATAAATGGTAGGAAACATGGTATCCAGTCAGTGGAAGGAATAAAATAATTAGGCGTATATCTAGATCGGCATCTGAGGTGGGAGAGATGTGATAAAAAATACAAAATTTAATTTATCCCTTCAAACTATGAAAGAATAGCTACTATTGGGAAAATTGAAAACTTTGTATTTTGCACTTGTACAAATTCAACCTGAAAATGAAATACAGACATGGGCCTACGCTGTGCGATCATACATCAATCCACTGTATATAACCAGAGGGCGCCAACTACTTACACACCCATTATGAAAAAATCACTATCACAGAGGCAATACTTCTATATTGGCATTGAAATATACAACATTATCCCTGGATGCATAACATCTATCAACAACGAAAAAACATTTGAATCACACCTGATAGAGTTTATACTACAGACTTCTAGTTAGGAATCAAATTGTTGATAAAAATAATATAAATAAGCAAATAGAGGTATATCCCGAACTCTACCTATAATGAATACATACTACTGTATTCAACTCTACATATGTCGTTGAGTTTGTACTGTATTTTATTGTAATCATTGTATTTTATTGGATGTATTATTATTTGTGGTATTTTCACATTTTGTAACTCACATTTTACATTTATCATGATCTCATTCATTAACATGCATTCCATTCATCTGTCTATTTATTCAGGTAGTCTTTTTATTTGGGAAACGAGGTTTGACTTATCCCTAAATTACTTCATTCACTTGCAGCATGTAGTCGTTTATTTGTGTTTTCTGAATGAAATTCTACACGTTCTACCAATTGTACATGAATATAATGATATCCTTTTCTATTAACATATGTTACGTCTCGATAAATGATATTGTTCATTGGTGGAGAAAAGTTTGCAACATGGGTGAAACCCAACAACAAATAACTCCTGAGAATTCATAGATTAACTGGAATCTACAATTTTTAAAACAATGAGTTGGTCAACCAAATTTATATTGACTTTGTACGAACTTCTATTTTCTTCTATGTTTCGAGCCATCCTTACATGATTATCCATAATTGGAGGAATATTCAATACACTGTAAACCCCTCAATGGTTCTGCTCACAGAAGCTCAACTAATAACATGATTATTTCTGATATATAGTTGGTAGATCGCTCTCAGAAGCAAAACAAAGTTAAGGCTGTTAGAACCTCATATACAACAATAAAAATATTGAAGTGGAGGCGTATCAATGAATGCAGGTAACTTTTTTCCAATATTAGTGCAATGATAATATATGAGTAAGTTCTGATGGACATGGACACGAAATCTGCTGGAGTTGTTTATGACTTTAGAGTTTTCATTTATTTCTATGCCGGCTATTCTCCATAAGGTGATTTGAATGAGCCAGCCTATAACTATAGATTCTCCGAATGAACATGAAACATTGTGATTGTTGAGTTAGTATTATCACAACCTGAAGAAGCTATTGTATAGCGAAACATGTGTTGTTGTGAACCCAATGAAGTGAAGTAACTTTTGTTTGCTTTAATATGGATTTTCATCAAGTATCAGCTGCATCAATTCACAACACAAGCCTCCCAAAAAAAAGTTACAGCCCTTTTTGTATCTGTGGTAGATAAGGAAGGTAAATATACCATATATCGATAGTAGTTATTTCAACCTTTTTACAAAGACACTGAAAAAATCAATCGTATTATTTCATAATGGCTAGTTAACGATCCTGATGAGTTAGTGAATTCATTTTGAAAGATCATAAAAAATTTATAACAGATACTGTGATCCGCTCGTATTTTGCTTACTTCAATATTAGAATTGGCAACCAAATAAAGTGTGGGTACCTCATAGTGTATGTGAAAAGTGCATTGAACAATTGCGATGATGTAAATCTTTGAAATTTGAAGTACCTATGATTTGGCAACAACAAAAAATAATCATGACGACCGTTACTTTTGTATGACAAATATAGTGGACATCAACAAATGTTTAAGCCACAAAAGGAAACATCCTAATATTTCTTCAGCAGGAGGGCCAACTCCTCATTCAGAAAACGTTCCAAAACCAGTTTTTTATCAGCTACCACAATTTCAGGAGAAAGAAATTGAACAACCTACTGCTTTTCAAGTAAGTGATGACTTTGAATGCTGTAGAGGAACATCGAATTAAAAAAACAAAATTCACAGAATGAGCTCAATGATCTTCTCAGAGACTTAGATTTTTTAGAAGAGCGTGCTCAGTTGGTAGCATCTAGATTGCCTGATATACGAATTACTTCATATCGTATGCGAGAACGAAACCTATTGCAATTTTTTTCCTCTGTTGGAAATGTTGAATATTGTAGTGATGTGAACGGCTTACCTACTTTCATGGCAAGTCCCAAAGCTTTCCCTATACTGAATGGCAATAGACATACTTCTATTGCAATTGCCCACTCTACTTGTATGAAAGAAGAATATAAAGTGATTTCAGATCTTTCAAAAGACATAGAATATGTTGAACATAATTGGGTGATATGTGTCGACTTGAAGATGTTTAATTTTTTGTGACTATACAAAATACCCTTGTTTTATTTGTCTCTGGGACAGTTGATCCCAATCATGACACTGGATACAGAAGAATTGGCCTGTGAGAGATGTTTTGGTTGTTGGTGGAAGAAATGTCATAAAGGAGCCTTTGGTTCATCGAGAAAAATTATTACCGCCCTTGCATATAAAATTAGGGCTAATGAGGCAATTTGTTCAAGCTCTGGAAAAAATAATCAATGTTTTCAGTCCGAAAGAGGTGATATACCCCGAAGAGTGGAGAACGATCCTCCTGTGCATACCCCTTTGGAGATTGAACCTACAAACAACCTAGTAGCAATTGACAACCCGCCCTGGAAATTGCAATCAAGGGATTTGGTGGTAAAAAACACGCTTATATAGCAATAAGGACAAATAAGTTGAAAATAATGAGAATGAAGTCATTGACCAAACATTTTTCTCTTATGTAGAAAAACGTGTACTTTTTTGTCCTCATTCCTATGTAAGCGTGTTTTTTCAGTTTTCCAAACTATAATTGCTCAGAAATTTCCTGTTTTAGGTATTGAAAAATTAAAAGCGGGCTTTTTCGATGGACCCCAAATACGTCATATAATCAAAGACTACACTAATTTCGAGGCATATATGACTGAAGTAGAACAACTTGCCTGGAAATCTTTGGTATTACCTCTAAAATTACAAGGCTGGAAACTATGTAGAGTTAGTTGAGGAAATGCTTCTCAACTTCATGAATTCAGGCTGTAATTTGGGCATGAAAGTACACTACCTCTATAGTCATATAGATCACTTCCAACATAACCTAGAGATCTTAGCAAAAAAAAGAAGAACGCTTCCACAAAAAGATAAGAACAAGAGAGAACAGATATCAAGGCAGATGGGACCTTCATATCATGGCAGACTATTACTGGGGAATTAGGCGTGATTGTCCAAGACAACTTCACACTTGAAAATCACTCAAAATACAATTTATTGATGTATGATGTTGAAATGAAGCCATTGAATTACGACTTCCTACTTATAATAATAATAATAATATAAAAATAATGTTAATTTACTTGCTATATTATATTATATTGGTCTATCTGAAAATGCTGTCCTATTACTAGGGAGCTATATTAGGAATAGGAGACAAAAAGGACGACTTCAAGAAGAGTCAAACTACGTGGACCTCAAATCTGGAGTCCCACAAGGTTCAATTTTGGGTCCATTACTTTTCAATATCTACATCACATACATATTAAGAAGTTTCAAACACTGTGAAATGCACTTATACGCTAGTGATACCCACCTGTATAACTCCTTCCCATATTCTGAAATAGATAATGCCTGTACCATGATTGATGAAGATATAAGGTCTTCTGTTGACATGGCGAGAGATCATTGTCTCATTATACATGCAAGCAAATCTAATGTAATTGCATTCGGTCTCAAAAAATTCCAATCTACTATAAAAAATTCAGTTGATATCATCATAGAGACTCATATGATTATTTCAGATGGAGCAAAGAGTCTCAGTGTTATTATCGACTGTAAGCTCAGATTTGAGAATTATGTTGGAAATATTTTACAGAGAGCATACTCCACAGTTGAACTCATCTATAGTAATAGACATTTGTCATCGATAAAGCTCAAAATAAAAATATGTGATAGCTTGGTTTTGTCCCTCTTTAACTATTCTGATTGCCTTTATGGACCAAATTTAACCAGTCAATTCAAACAAGAAATACAGAAAGTGCAGAACTCTTGTCTGCGTCTCATATATGGTATAAGAAAAGAGAAAGAATATTTCATAATCTCAAAGAAACTGGCTGGCTGAACATGGAAAATAGAAGGATACTGCACTCGTCGTGTCTCTATCACGAAATCATTATGAATAAGAGTCCTCCTTATTTGTATAATAGATTAAAATTCAGAACCAATGTACATACAAACGAAGTACGGTTGAGAGGACTTCTAACACCACCTCCTTTCATAACTGAGTTTTTCAAATGCTCCTACAGTTACCGAATTTGCAATGTATACAATAATTATATTCCTGCCACTTCAAAAACACTAAAATTTTCAAAATTCAGAACCAGTCTGAAGCATGAGCTGAGTGAAAACCAGACTTGAACAATTTTGAAAGACCTCAGTTGAAAAAAATACAGAAGAATAAAAGATTGTTATTTACTAAAGTGAGTTACAATCTGATGCTGGAGATCTTAGGAGGTTGAGTGGGGGAACAAGTCAGTAGTAGGTTTAACCTACTGCTTGAGTTGAACTCCGCCTTTTATTTTATGTTTTACCTTTCACTTGTCGGTTTTCTGAAAAACGGAATCGGGTGGAAAACGGACGAAGCAGTCAATACCACACTTACCGCTGCCTGAAAACAAATCGATAGAAGAAATTCGCTGAATCCAATTCCAACCGACATAAATCACGGTAATGCAAAATGCTTTTGACGTATCATAAGTCATGTATGCATACTTTAATTCTGGGAGTAGATGAATGGAAAAACGTACTGAGGATATTGAGGAAGCGATGAATCCGATTGAATAGGCTATTCGTGATTCAGCATGGCTTTTAGTTCATTTTGTAGTCACTCAGATGATATGATGACCTTCGGACGAAATTACGATTTGTAATTCTTGACACATTTTTTGGGATTATAACCTTCCACAATCTGAAAACAAAATCAAATGGATCAGTGAATCTATACAAGTGTAGAAGTGCAAATAAATTACTTTGCTCCAATAAGTTACTGAGTACACCAAATTATTTTTCACAAATTGAAAAATATCCAATTAGTCAGTAACATGTCGTATTCTAGTTTTTGTCTATCACAAAAATTTATTGAATTAAAAGATACTTTTCTATACAGTACTCGTCTAAAGTAGGTTCCGCCCCTACTAATATTTGATCCAGCTGGTATATCGCAACAAAATTTGGAGGGCTCAAATAGGAGATGAAAAACTACTTTTTCATAAAAAAATCACAGCTAAAAGTTTCAAAGTGGTGCCGCCATTTTTGAAAATAGAACCCCGTATATTATTCCATTTTCGAAATCTGCTCATAATTTTCAACAGTTTTCTTTAATACACTTTACTTCTAAATTCAATTGTTTTCGAAATATTACCGTTTGAAAAGTGACATTCCGGTTTAAAATGAAGTATGGATTTTGGTCACTTCCGGTAAAACATTCTGCTAACTAAACGTTGTTATTCATTTGTAGTTAAATCTCTTAATGAATTCGACTAATAAGGGGCGTAAAGAGAGTTCATTAAGGATAAACAGTACCGCTTACCCGAAAATCTCGAAGCCTACAAATGTGTTCTGTAAATTCACAATCAAAACAAATTAGTTGGGTAAAAAATTGAAATTTGTTTTTGAATAATACTTTTATTTAACCCCAACAATCATTTCATCAAGTGTTCAATGTGGCCATTCTGTACTTCCTCTGCGACCTATCCATCGCCCATTCTGCTGAAATATGATTTCACGATTTTCAAACTCTTCCTGATTGTTTAACACAATTTGTCTTATTCAAGGTGAAATTTCAGTTTATAAAAGATTTCTGTATAGAACTCCTGTAAGATTGCATCTGAAGAAAACCGGTCCAACAATGCGATTGCTCAAAATCCCCGCCCAAACATGAACATTTTTAGGAAACTGAGTATGTCCCTCTGTGAAAATATGCGGATTAGTATCGCTCCAGTATCGTACATTCTGTTGGTTGACTTTTCCATTCAAAAAAAAACGTGCAGTCGTCTGCGAAACATACACGTTTTAGGGAGTCCCGTTCTCCTCCAATTGTTCTTGTTAACCACTCCCAAAATTCAACCCTCCGGTCTGGATCATCCGCCGTGAGAGCTTGCAGGATTTTCATTTTATAAGGAAAATTTTTTTTTTCAGGACTCGTTGGACACTTTTCGAACTTACTCCACAGGATTCAGCAACTGAGACGTCGACTGAGTCGGATTGATTACCATTTCAGCAACAATTTCTACCTTTTTTTCTTCTCAAAGAGGCGGTCTTCCTGATCTTGGAGCATATTTCAGCGTACCAGTTGTTTGGAGCTCATTTAGAAGTTTGCGCAAATACGACCTCGAAATAGGATTCTCGGGAAATCTTTCATTAAACATACGGACTGCTGGATGATAATTTCTTTCAGCTTCTCCAAATATCAGAACTGTTCCAAATTTATCGTCTAAACTACGAGCCATTATCACACTTTTCATAAAAGTATTTAGGCGCTCAACGGACTATTTGAAAGTCAGCAGTTCAGTTTGACAGTAAACAAGATGTTACCGCGACAACGATTTTTTCCAATGTAAACTTGATTGCAAGCAACATTACTGTTTTTGGTTGGGTTTGAAATGACCAAAATGTCACTTTTTGAACATTAATATTTCGAAAACAATTGAATTTAGGAGTAAAGTGTATTAGAGAAAACTGTTGAGAATTATGAGCAGATTTCGAAAAAGGAATAATATACGGGGTGTTATATTTAAAAAAATTATTGAAGATGGCGCTCAGCCGCCATTTTGAAACATATAGCTGTCATGAAAAAGTAGGTTTCTATCTCCTATTCAAGCCCTTCAAATTTCGTTGCGATATACCAGGTGGTTCTGAAATTAGTAGGGTGGATGGGGGGGGGGGAACGGACTCTAGACGAGCACTATATAATCTTTACGTTTCAAACACTGTATCCGTTCCCGTTTTCAAAGAATCCTCTGAATGTAGATTAAACTTCCTCAGTTTTTTCGCTCTCCCTCTCGTTATGATTGAACGTGGTCTTTTTTGACTAATGTCAAAAGAGTTCTGTCAAAACGATGATGAGACATCAACTTGTTTATTTGATGTATGGAGTGTTTTCCGGATGAATATCGCTCTGCCAAATGCAAGATCTTCTTCCAGTAAGGTTTTCCACGTGTGATCCATATCAGAGGAATTTGTTGATATACAATTCTCATCAGATAGTAAAATGAATGCGGATTCTTTTAGTTTTCTCTTCCTGTTATTGGGTTCTTTGGCTAGAATTGTCGTTTCATTTCATTCTTCCATGTGGTTGCCATTGGATTTCAAAATATGTTCTGATAATTTTGAATATGTGATCTGTCTATTCCTAATATAATCACGATTTCGTCCTGGCGCACCTTTAATGATCTTGATGTCTCACCAATATAACTTTTACCACAAGAACAGGGTATATTGAATACACATGTTTTTGATTTTTCCTCTATGTTTTCTGGTTTTGTTTGTGTAAGGATTGATCTAAATGTGTTAGTTGTTCTGAAAGTTGTTATGATGTTATAATCCCAAAAAGGGCAAAGAATGGGTATTCCTCTACAAAAAACAAGCTTGGAACAATATCATTTCTAATATTACTCATAATCATTAGTTATCGAGTTTTGAAATAAGGTGCATTTTCTTAGGGAATCGAATGAATGAAACAAAGAATTTGAGCTCCTGTCTCGGTGTTTGGTTTAGAAATTCACGTTTGTCCACCCAATCACTTTGAATATATATCACAGACAATCAATGTATGATTCCCGTATTTGAAAATTCGAATGGAAAAATCGAAAGTTTGACGGTCTATTTGGGCTGGGCAAATTGATTCGTGTACTCAATCACCCGCAATCCCAATCAGAATCGTTAAAAAGGCACACAAATTTTATTAGACAAACCATATTTCATATGATTCACGTATCGAAAATTCTGTATAAAGATAACAAAAAGTTCGACTTCCTCTTTTGCTGTTTGGATTACAAAAACACATACCCCTACCCAATCACCATCAATACAAATCACGAATTCCAGTGGTTGAACCACGTGATTAGTTAGTATATATGAGAAATATCGTTTTACATACATTACTTATGAATTAATTTGTCCCTAACGAATTAGATTTGGAATTAAATCAATTGGTTACAAAAAAATATCTATCCTAAACAGAACTGTTACCTTTAGTCGAATAGTTCGGTATCTGAATCATACAAAATATTGCTTTTTATTGGAATTGTTGCATGTGATACGTTGTTCTGATTATCATATAACTTCTATCAAAGAATAATCAGAAAAATGAATCAAGCCTACAAATTCTATTGGGAATTCAAAATTAGATGCCAGTGCCAGAGTGGGGAAAGTTCAAACCAGACATACGTACATTGTTTGTCTGTTTTCTCAGAGGTTATATACTTGTGTTTTGAGTTTTTCTTAAAATATTTCCACTTGGTATTATTTTCCAGTTTTCTTGTGTATTGTTATTCATTTGAAGTGGTTTATTCAAATCTTAAGACAATATCATTTGCGAAAACTCACTTCGAAGGAGATAAAGTATGCTCTAATTTGCTAGCAAAAAAAATACTTTTTCCAAGTTTCTGGACAGCTTAAAGAAGTCATCGGGAGAATTATTGTTATGAATTATTTTGAAGAAATTTTACACATTATTTGTGAATATTCGAATTGAAAATAAAACTAACAAAAACAGTTACTTTTATTCCATCTAAAACAAACAAGAAGGTGTAAAAATGTGTCCTAATCACCTAGATATACATATATAGTCACTCTTTTTCCATACTGTCTGAATAATCTTCGGTATGTTGAATAATATTTGTTTTTTTCTCTTCCTAACTCTTTTTTTTCCTCAACTCTCTTTGAAGGTTCTCTTTTTCACTTTTTTTCTTGGCCACAAACAATACAGGAACCTTTTGAGAAGGAACTGTATTTTTCTTCAAGATCCCAAGAGCCCGTCATATGTCTATAGACTCACTCAATCCTAGATTAGTCTGCACCAGTATGTTACATTCTCTTTCTCGCGGAGAATAATAAAAACTCATTCCAGTACAACGGGATCGTTTTGACAAAGAGTCACATTGGGTTCACAACAATAATGGTTTTAACTAGATCCACTCATTTTTTCACTCGAAGACGTACAATAGTCAATAGAATATTCATCAGGTAAACCAGAATTTCATTGAATGTCAACAATCACGAGAGGTTCGACAAGCGGCTAAAATCATATAAATATTAATGTTTCAAAAGGTAAACAATGTGTCCGTATCAGCTAGATATACATATAGTCACACGTTTTCCATACTCTATGAATAATTTTCGGTATGTTGAATATCTCTTTCTTCTCTCAACTCTCTTTGAAGGTTTTTTTACATTTTTTCTTCGGCCACAGACGATACAGGATGATTTTGGGAAGGAACGGTATTCTTCTTCAAGAACCCATCGTATGCCTATAGACTCGCTGAATCCTAGATTAGCCTGCACCAGAACGTTACGTTCATTTTTCTCACGGAAAATGGTGAAAACTTATTCCAGTACAACGGCATCGTTTTGCCAAGAGTCACATTGAGGTACACAACAATAATGATTCGAACTTGAATCACTCATTTTCCAGTCGAGGACCTACAATAATCAACCAGGTAAACAAGGATTTAATTATATGTCAACAATCGCAAGAGATTCGACAAGTTTCAGGTATACAATGACTAAAATCATATAAACATTGATGTTTCAAAAAGTGAACAATGTATGTATAGTTTCAAAAATCGAGACCAGAGGGAGTGACCGTTATTTTGAATTCCCAATAGAACAAACAATATTCATTATTAACATTAGCAGATCTGGTACAATATACACTCTCACTCTGGCGTTATCATTAATTCGACAAGCACTGAAAATATTGGCATCCAAAGGCTAAGGACTCCATCTAACAGTTCGCTTCTTGAAATTCTCATATAAACGAAAGAGGGTAGTGGTCCGAAAACAACCCACGAATTCAGTCTGAATTTAAATTCCAATCATCGAAATGACCCTTGGAAAGAGTTGTGAACCAGGATAATCCAAGACTTCCAAGTCATTCAGGGGATTAGAAAACAACAAATAAGTGGAAAGTAACCCAAACGAACTTATCCCAATTTGAAAACTCGCATGGCTTCTGTGTACGAAAACATTCAACGGGAGTGCCACTAAACACACGATTCTCACTCGGCGGAATTGCTTTTTCATCCATGTATTTCTTTATCTTTCCGGATTCAAATATATCCTAAGTTTGCGCGGACTCGAAGATCGTGGATTCGTTCTCGAAAATAACATTGTACGCGTACCTTTTTAATACATATATACATATATACATATCCATATATATATATATACAGGGTGGCCCACCACATTCGCCTCGGTATTTCTACGAGAAATGAAGAGAGTTAGGGAAAAACTTTTAGCACAGTTATATGTGGGTCCATGAGGAGCATATTCCAAAATTATTTTCAAATATATAGGGTGATCCCCAAAAAAATTACATACCAAAGTTATATTTTTCCTTAAGGAACACCCTATATTTTTTTATTTTTAGATCTATAGACAAAATTTTTTTCCCAAATTAAAAACCGTTTCTGAGAAATTTTGAGAAATTTAAAAATACAGACCATAATTTGAAAATTGTTTTCACCCTGTAACGTGTAACGAGCTGCTCGTGATTAAATGTACTGCTCAGATCAAAGGTTGAAGTTAACTACTACATGAAATTTTTAATGCAATATTATACAGAGTGCCGAAAAAAATTGCCTCAAAATTTGGACACACATTTAATTAAATAACTTCTTAAAGTTGAACGGAACACCCCATATTTACTGGCGTAATTTGACGCAGAATTAGACTCCCTTCAAAACTATATGTGGGTTCCCTATACCTATCTCTTCTGCTTTTTACACAAAAGGCGTTTTTATATTTTACTTATGAGTAATTTTTTTATCTTAAAAATGAAACACACTGTATTGTAATGAAAAGTTTTTTGAAGTCATTTTATCGGAAAAAATTAAGAATCTTAAATAGTTTATTATTTGAATACATGCTCAAAATGGTGTCGATTATTCTCGATGCATAGGCGAACTCTTTCTTGAAATGAGTGCTGAACTCTGGATAACATATTTTGCGGTATGGAACGAAACGCATTTCTTATTCGTACTTTCATATCCTGAGGTGTCGTTGGCGGTGTATCGTGAACAATACTTTTGATATATCCCCATAAAAAATTGTCGGGACTTGTAAGGTCCGGAGACCTGGCTGGCCAGTTCTGTGGACCTCCTCGTCCTATCCATCTATTTGGAAATTGTCGATCTAACTCGTTTCTAACACGTCTATCAAAGTGTGCAGGAGCACCATCCAGCTGCATCCACATCCGTTGACGAATATTAATAGGTATACTTTCCAACAGCACAGGCAAATTATCCCTAATAAATCCGAGAAACATGACGCCGTTTAAGTGACCATAAAAAAAGTAAGGACCTACTACTTGCGTTCCAATTATTCCACCCCACACATTAACAGACCATCTGTGCTGGTGATCAAGGGTTCTAAAAATATTAGGGTTTTCGTCAATGTAATAGTGAAAGTTATGTCTGTTAACTTATCCGTTGTTATGAAAAGTTGACTGATCGGAAAAAAGCACATAATCAAAAAAAAATTCTTCATCACCAAACTTTTCTAAAGCCCATAAACAAAAATTCAGTCGTCGATCATAATCTTCTTCAAAAAGCTGTTGATGTAGTTGAATGCGATACGGGGCATTTGTACTTTTTAATTATTCTTTGGATACTCTGTCTGCTTATTCCAGTTGATTTCACATATTTTTCGCTGACTTATGTGAGGGTGTTCAACTAGAGATAACATCACTAAATATTCATTTTCCTCATTTTCAGTAACCGGTTTTTGCCGTTCTTGCTTATTATAAGATACACTGCCTGTTCTTCGGAAAAGCTGCAACAACTTTTCCAATGAACGCTTGTTAAGATGACTCCTGTTAGGATACCTTTGGGCATATACTCTTGACGCTAATAAACAGTTTTCTTCACACTCACCGATTATCAAAATCATTTCAATTCGTTCTTCCTGGGGATAAGTTCTCATTTTACAATATTTCAAAAAGACAATAATTTTAAACTAGTTAAAACAATGATAATGGTTTGATTAACAAGTTGTGTCACTGTCAAATACTTTTTGTTTCATAATAATAATTGACGTCATCTAGGCCAGAGGCTACTATTATTAAAAAAATAGTATAATAGGTTTTATAGGAAATCGTAAATGTATTTTTTTATTGACCCCATATTGTAATTTTGGTATTCATTTCAATATGAAGTCTAATTTGCTAAGAAACAAGCGAATTTAACATATTTAGCCTCAGTAATTGAGACACGTGCATCTTCTTAATTTGAAGAATGCTTTTATTTTTCAGAAATGGCAATAAATTTGAGTTTTTACATTTGCCTGCATTTTACTTAGATACACACATATTTTCAAAAATTTTAACTTCTGCTTATAGCGAATCTACGTATTCCTTAATAAAAAAGTATTTAAAACACTTTTCAAGCTTTTCATTACAATACAGTGTGTTTCATTTTTAAGATAAAAAAATTACTCATAAGTAAAAGATAAAAACGCCTTTTGTGTAAAAAGCAGAAGAGATAGGTATAGGAAACCCTAATATAGTTTTGAAGGGAATCCAATTCTGCGTCAAATTACGCCACTAAATACGGGGTATTCCATTCAACTTTAGGAAGTTATTCAATTAAATGTGTGTCCAAATTTTGAGGCAATTTTTTTCTCCACTCTGTATAATATTGCATTAAAAATCTCATGTGGTAGTTAACTTCAACCTTTGAGCTAAGCAGTACATTTAATCACGAGCAGCTCGTTACACGTTACAGGGTGAAAACAATTTTCAAATTATGGTCTGTATTTTTAAATTTCTCAAAATTTCTCAGAAACGGTCAGTTTTAAGTTTGGGAAATATAATAGTAACTCACCTTCATTTTGTCTATAGTATCTAAAAATATAAAAAAATATAGGGTGTTCCTTAAGAAAAAATATAACTTTGGTATGTAATTTTTTTGGGGATCACCCTATATATTTGAAAATAATTTTGGAATATGCTCCTCATGAACCCACATATGACTGTGCTAAATGTTTTTCCCTAACTCTCTTCATTTCTCGTAGAAATACCGAGGCGAATGTGGTGGGCCACCCTATATATATATATATATATATATATATATATATATATATATATAAATACATCGTTATGAGAAGAAATATTTGTTCAATGTAAAAAGAATAAAAAGTGATATAATGATACTTATATATCACATAAATACCTGCTATGTTTGTTTTCCAATTTTTATGTACATTTTGCTTTTCTGGAACCTATTACCATGTTCTAGTTAACGCACATGTCTCGAAAGTTTAGCAGTGGAGTTTCTCTATTGCCATAAGTATGTTGCCAACAATACATTCAATGTACACAACCCATAAAAAAATATAGAAATCGAAATTCATGAATGAATTTAAGATCTCAAGTAGACTAAAAAATATTGAAGTTGGAACATCCTGTATGATAGAATCAGATCAGAAGGAAACATGAGAGTGACACTTCAAAACATTTTGATGGAGAATGATCAAATATAAAAATTTGAGTATAGAAAACTGTCAAATATGAATTTCAACAAACTCTGAATATATTATGTAAACTATAGAAATTGTAAATAAAATCCTTAGAATAGTATAGAATAAGAAAAAGTGTCGCAGAAAGTGAGCAAAAACCTAAAATTTGTGAGAATAAATAAAAAGTTAGGGTTGCCAAGAAAAAAAATAATAAGTTTGGAGGAGATGAAAATTTATGTTTGAAAAAAAAACCGTACCAAATTTTGATATACAATAAATGTGTTTTTGCCTTTTTAGCTGTTTCTCTGATTGACGTTTAAGAAACGCGCGTAATTTCAGATAATTCTCTAAATTGATTCCATTATTTATGTTGAGTGTGCTTCTTAGCATGGAGTAGGAAATCCATAGGGACGATGCTTTATATTCAGTGCTAAGTTCACTAAAATATGCCAAAAGTACATTTTCTGTGAACGATGACTTAATGTTCTTGCTGCTACACCAATTTCGAAAAATTTTGTATACACCTTTATATTTGTTTTGAGATTTTTCGGGCAATAAATTCTGTATGGTAACACTAGCTACCTGTCTCATTCCTGGAGGTGTACATAATAATTCATCTTCACTATCTGACTTCATCTTTTTCAGCACAAAATTCAGAATAATTAGGTATTAACTTAATTTGAAAACGTCAGAATTATTCAAGTGGCATTACTCCCCTCAATAACAATAATGGACTGTTCCGTTTCGGCCAAACAGCTTGTACAGAAGAACAGAGCCACCTTGATATTCGGTTCGTAAATAATTCCAAGAATCTTTTCCGATTTATTATAGTGAGTTATAGTAGTGAGTTATTATAACTCACGTTGTTTGTTTATAGATACTATTAATTGCTCAAAAGCAGTTGAATAATCAATATATACTTTAATAGGAGTAGATAAAGGTACTTCATAATGTTATACACTCAAACTATTTCTCATGAAAGATTCAACAAAATGCCACCAAACTTTCGCTATCATCTCAAGCAAACGAAATATTAATTTGTTTCTTTCATTGAATGAAAACAATCTTCATATAGAATCCTTACTTAAATATATTCTTTTGTGACTTGAAAATTTTGTGAACCAGAAAATCTATATTCTCGTAATGTTTCTTGTATTTTATTTGAATCATTCAGTTTCGGTTATTATATTATGTACCACGAAAGTTACTGAATGAGGTTGCTTAGAATGTATTATTAATTAACTGAATGTAGGAATCTGGGGTATTCCAAGGTCCAAGATTACAGATGAATCAAGAAAAATTTTCAGGTAAACGACTCTAATTCAATTTTAATCAGAACATGTTACTGTTCAAATGAACGAAAAAGGATGGAATTTTTTGGGTGTGTGACACAAGTTATGTTGTAAAATCATTAGCCGATTGTTTTAGAAATATACCAAAAATAGTCAATAGAACATATAGACGCACTAATGAATTGAAATAATCTATACATATATAATAACATGTTTTGACTGATTCACTAATTTACGATCAACGCCAAGACCAAACCACTGAACACAAAGAGCTGAAATTTTGATAGCGTATTCCTATGATGACATGAGCAACCAGGGGTGAAAAACAAAATACCCTTAGTTTTGAAGTTAGAGTCATGGAAACTGGTATTTGGCCTTTCCTTTTCAAATAACGAAACACGTATTTTAAGATTATTGGAAATTCAACCTCTGAAGGGGTGAAATGGTTAAATGGGGTTCGGAAGTTTGTACAAGAGTTCCCTTAGTTTTCGAATTGGATTCATAAAAACTGGTATTTGAAGCCTTTGCTACAAATAAAAAAATATGTATTTCAGTGTCTTCAGCAATCCAAAATAATAATATAGTAAAGGGGAGGTTAAACTTTTCATAGGGGTTCTGTTACATTTTGAGTTAGGATCATCAAAATGGATATTTGATGCCTTTGTTACATATGAAGACATACGCTTTCCAGTGTTTTTAGAAATTCAACTACTTAAGGGGTGAAATGAGGGCTGAAAATGTTCATTGGGGTTTCCGTAAGTTCTTGAATTGAAATAATGGAAATTGGTGTTTTGGCTCTCTTATTGAAAATGCTATACCTACAGGGGTGAAATGGGATTGGTGAATTTGTAATAGTCGTCACAAAGTATTACTTCCGCTGTCAAATCAATTATGCCACCCAAACGAGATAACGGTAAACAAAATCACGGAATAGCGTGATAACGGGATAATGGGAAACGGTATTACAGAAAACGGACAAAGTCTCAGCCATAAGCTAGATGGAACCACTCAAAGCAAAACATATGGAAAAATAGCTAGTTGAGAATGATATAACAATAGCAATGATATATTTCAGGAAGAAAACCTGTGAGAGTTCTAAGTGGTACAGAAAACCGAATGGAAGAGGAACATTCTTTCACAGATTTTGAAAACTACTCAAAATTATGTATTTATATCACCGAAGAAACTTATTCACTGTGGTATTGAGGATTTGAAAGAATAAGAAATAATGAAATTGAATAAAAATCATTATGCTCAATGTATTCATAATAAAAATAAAGTTAAATCTTCTTGGAAGGAAACCAAGGAAAAATAAATACAAATAAACTGGTGTACCATTGAAAACACATTTTCGAAATTGAAAGTAGGTAGCGAGAAAAAGTGTCTGTTTTTTTTCATAATGAAATGATAAGTTATATCAATATATTTTACTGACGAAGGACTAATTCTTTTTCTTGAATCCTAAAACAATATTTCCACAAATAAAAATATTTTCCAAACCATGCGCCATGAGTTATTATTTTTTTTCCTTATATAACATATGTTGTTTAGGAAAAATTCGTGTACTAAACTCAATCGATTCGGGATGACATTCTGAGAAAAACGTATTTTTCGATTTTTTTCAACAAAACAAAAATAAAAACAGCCCTAGCTTTTTGGCAAAAACTCAATAACTATCGATTATCAGGAAAATAAAAAAAAAGAGAAATTTCCTATGATAATGTAACTCTCGAAACTCTATCCCAGTTATTTATAATTTTAATTCAACGATGAATTAAAACAGGGCTCCACGTGTGCGTTACGGCAGGACTACAGCACCTCTCGAGAGAGCAATGCACATAACATATGTTTTATATTATTAAATATAAATCAAAAAATTCCAAAACATTATTGTATTTTGTATCATTGAAAGAATGTAATTTCGTTGGGATATTTTTTTAAAATCAATTTTGATAATTCAAGGCTATTGTTATTTGAGTAGTTTTTTTTGGAACTGCCGATTTTATTAAAAACCGAATAATTGTTCACAGAATGACTCCATGATTTGCTTGCTTCCTGAAGCACATTTTACATGTGTATACTCAATAATTTCACGCTATAAAATTGTTTAAAAGTTGATTAGTTTGTTAAATATAAATTTCTAAAGATAACAAAATATGAGAAATCGTGTACACATTGTTAATTTCTTGTATTTATATTTCACATTATTATCAGTTCAATTATGTCAGGCATTCCATAACGCTTTTCAAAAACGTTGTTTATACAATATTTATAAACAAATGGATAAGTTGAAATTTTCCAAAAATTGTTTTTTTGCATTCGGTTGCTAAAAGTTTATCATGATTAAACATTCCTATTTTTGTTTATTATTTATAAGCAATAGTTTTCTTAATTATTTGGATGATATATGAAGAATTTATTTTTTCTTTTGAAATTCATAATTGGTTATTCTCTACCTAATAAGTTTTTTTAAATATTTTTATCAATGATGTAATGGTTTATTTACTTATTTCAACAACTAGTTATAAACAAACTTTGATTGGCATTATATTTTTTAAATAATTCAAAAAACAACAGAAACAATCATATACAACAAACAGTTCAAAAAAATTTGCTTGTAATTTCAATAGAATTTTCTAGAAAAATTAAAAAAAATGTGTGAACAGTTTGTTGTATATGGTTGTTTTGGTTATTTTTGCAACACTCAAAAAAAAATTAACGCCAATCAAAGTTTGTTTATAACTAATTGTTAACTAAATAAACAATGCAACACATAAATATAACTGTTCACTATGTTATTGCGCGCAGGTGTTAAAAGTATAAATTTCAAAATAAGTTTTAGAAATGTAATTTCAAGTCAACAGTGTAAAAGTTGATTACTTCCTATACTGGTGTTAAGGGTCAACAATTTTCTTTACAATTTTTATTATTCACAAATATGATATAACATTCAAATTTTTAAATTTCATTGACATTAATATTTATTATACAATCTGAACAACTAGAAATATTCCTTCTGTACTTCCCATGTTTTTTTTGTCATTTAGTATTCCTGTAGGAGGGATGGAATGAACAGTATTGGCCGCTATCAAAAGAAGGCCTTTGTCAATATTTTTCTAATTATCCTGCGAATCCCCTATTGAATTTATTATTTGAAATTTCCATCGCCTATGTCTTTTGATAGTACCTTTTCTTTTACCAGTAAAGTGACCATAGACCGGCGAAAACACTGACCAGTATAGTACTTCGGATCTGTCAGTTTCGAAAACTCTACTGGTATTTTACTGAATCTATAGATATCAACTGGATTTTAGGTAAATTTCGATGGAAATTAAAATAAGAGTGGTCAACCGTAGTGAAAGATCGTGGAACGTTAGTATTTCAATCGGGAATTTCAACTATTAATGAAGACTAATAAGCAAAACATATACCCAATATAGTTTACTGCTTTCATCATGGAATACTTATTGTCTAGTATAATTTTACGGAACTCTTCTAAGCAACTATTCCTTGGATATTTTCAGAATGAATCGAAGGTAGATTATATATTCTTGTTATACGATACTACTGAAATAAATTTCATTTCAGAGTATGAAGCAAACTTTCGACTACCGGAAAAACTTTTCAACAAGCCGCGTGATTCGTTACTGTGGAATGGAATATGAACATCAAACACATTACATTATCTGCTATGAGACATAAATGACAATAATGATTTTGTATTGACTGAAAAATTGGCAACACTGTCAGGAAGCCCAGTTAATACACAATAGCTTCAAAAGGAGGCCAAATTACATAAACACCCAAAAAACGTATGTAACATATACGGAGAAGGCTAACTAGCCTGAGAAAGAGGCGGAGGCTGAGTGGGCTATTAAATTTATGCTTTGTATAAACACGTGGATCCTTGGTGGGCCATGTGTGAAACGGAAGCCGAGTTGGTCTATATAGATATATATATATATATATATATATATATATATATATATATATATATATATATATATATATATATATATATATATACTATATAAGTTGACCCGACAGACGTTGTCCTGTCCACATTTCTATGTTCCCTAAAATGTTTTTCCCGACAACTCTCGTCCGCGTAGAATTTCTTTTTTTCCTTTATGTTGTTTCATCTAGACTATGCTTCCGACTCCTTCCGCTTTCGGTTTTTTCTTTATCCCGTTATCCCGTTTTCCCGTTATCCCCTTATCCTGTCATCCCATTATCCCGTTTTTTTGTTATCCCGTTATTCCCGTTATCCCATTCTCCTGTTATCCCGTTTTTTCTTTATCCTGTCATCCCGTTTCCCGTTTTTTTGTTATCCCGTTATTCCCGTTATCCCGTTTTCCTGTTATCCCATTTTTTCATTATCCCGTCATCTCGTTTTCCCCTCATCCCCTCATCCTTTCATCCCGTTTTTCCGTTATCCCGTTATTCCCGTTATCCCGTTTTCCTCTTATCCCGTTTTTTATTCATCCCGTTATTCCAGTTTCCCGTTATTCCCTTATCCTGTCATCCTGTTATCCCGTTTTCCCGTTTTTTCGTTATCTCGTTATTCTAGTTATCCCGCTGTACTGTTATCCTGTTTTTTCTTCATCCCGTTATCCCGTTCTCAACTTATCGTGATACAATTATTATATTCGATTGCCATCTTGCAACCCTGTGGATCTGTGGATAAAATAAAAAAAATAAAAATCGCGATGGAAAAATAGGGTTGATCGTAGAAGGGTGAAAATTTAGGGTTGTATGTATTTTTGGATGCTGTATCATAAAAAATTAAAAAAAAAAATATTTTTATCCAAAAAAATAAAAAATAATTAAGGGGTGGACCACCCTTAACATTTAGGGGGATGAAAAATAGATGTTGTCCGATTCGCAGACCTAACCGATATGCACACGAAATTCCATGAGAATCGGTCGAGCCATTTCGAAGGAGTTTAATTACATACACCGTTTCACGAGAATTTTATATATTAGATATAATTATAATATAAAGACGTTTTTATTATTATTATTATTATTATTATATATATATATATATATATATATATTATATATATATATATATATTTATTTGACTACGTTATGTGATACACATTTGTAGCAAGTCGAGACCTTAAACTAAGTGTAGAACTATAATAACTGTTAGACAGTTTATTACACAAAAAATATGATAAAAATATTGGAAAAAATGAATAAATCATACACATATGACATGAGATGAAAATAAATAAAATTTATAGTACAAAGACGCTAAGTATTAGAATAAAAACAAAATATTTGAAGTAGATAAACTTTGTTCAATGTATTTTCAATAGAGTCCTACAGGTCCATGGGAGAACTGGCAAATGTTTCCACCGAGTTAAAATAGTGTTTGAAAAGGTAGCTCTTTGTTTTTTTTTTTTTAATTATTGATTGGAAGCCGGCGTATTTTTCTCCGGTATTTTGGAGGAGGGGAGTTGTTTTTTGATTTTGTAAGTCGGAAAGACTGTGTTTTCAGGAGATTCGATGAACGGTTGTTGTACTTGTGGGTTTCTAACATTAATAAAAATATATTTCGGTGATTATGAATATCAATCATAGAATAGCATACGTACAAACATGGTAAGGACATTATCCCATATTTAACAAACAAGGGTTTGCAGTGAACATTGAAATCCGCTTCAGATATCATTCTAACACATTTTTTCTGCAGTATGAAAAATGTTTTGGCGGTACTTGCGTTCCCCCAAAGGGTCACACCGTATGTTAGGTGAGAGTGCGCCAGAGAATAGTAGGCGGAAAGCAGTGTGTTGATGTTCAGCACCTTTTTCAGTTGTCGTAACAGAAAAATAGAGCTAGATATTTCTGAGCCCACTTGATTTACGTGTTCCGACCAGTTGAGTTTATCATCTATAATTACACCTAGTAACTTCACGTAGTCTCCATTTGCAACCAAGTTGTTTGTGGAGATCGTGAGATGTTGAGTTTTTTCTCTGGTTAGTTTAAGGTTGTTGGCATTGTATCACGTTTTGGCTTTTTTCTCTGCATCCTGAATCGCAACATTTGGACTCAAGATATTATTGTATATAATTGATGTACATGATAAAAAGTAGTGGGCCTAAAATTGAACCCTGTGGTACACCATGCTTCACCGGTCCAATTTCTGATAACTCTTCATTCATATGAACGCACTGGCTTCTGCCAATTGGATACGATCCCAGCAGTTCGAGTGGTGGACCTCTAATACCATGGAATTCCAGTTTTTTCAATAAGTTACTGTGAGAAACACAGTCGAAAGCCTTGCTGAGATCGCATAGGGTAATTCCCGCATGTTTACCAAACTCAAGGCCCTCCACAATGTTCTCTACAATCCCACAGATATCATAAATCGGTGAACAATTCCCCCTGAAGCCAAACTGATTTTCGTGTAAAAGAGAGTATTTCACAAAATATGAGTCTTTGTTTCAATATTATCTCGGAAATTTCACCGAATAACAGCGGTAATCAATCTACTATGTGGATTATCGCTGTAATTCAGCGCGCTAGGTAATGTAACGAACCTAGGCCGGACCTGTCGCCTCACATGTTGCCATCGACAGCGATGAGATCATCCCCGGAGATATTCGAGAACCATCCAGTCGCTTTTCCGCGGAGAGCAACGGTCGATATTGGAAACGATTGGAACATGCTGGATCGCCAACTGCCGGAATTCGAAAGATCGGGAATTCTGTGACGGAGATAAATAGACAGCCCACAAGTCCACGGACAGTCTGAACGAGCCCATACGATCGAGCTATTCAGTGGCGTAGTAATATAAATTAAGTTGTAGATTAAATGTTAAATAAATTAGTTAAACCAAGTTAAGTTTATTTACGTTACAATTGGTGTCGGAAGTGAGATTTTGAAAATAAACAAGTGATCGTGGAGTGGATAGTCAGAAAAATAAATTGATAGACCTTTCTGTACGCCCAAAATAGACAGTGGCCCGGTTTTCGCGAAGTGGACAATTGTGCGTGGGAATATAAACTGATACGCTGTTCGCGTGAAACAGAAAATAGACAGTGGCCCGGTTTTCGCGAAGTGGACAATTGTGCGTGGGAATATAAACTGATACACTCTTCGCGTGAAACAATAGACTGGTGGCCCGTGGAAAAGAATTCGCGAAGTGAATTTTTAACAAACTGATAACTTTTCGTGTAAAACAGACTGATACCTCGTCAAAGACAAAATGTGTTCAAGAAAAGTCGCCTTGCGGATTTGAAGGTAGCGGAATTGAAACAGGAATTGGAGGAAAGGGAACTGGAAACAACAGGTAAAAGCAAAGTACTCCAGGAAAGACTTGCAGAAGGACTTATACAAGAAGGTGAGGACCCCGAAACATTTTTTATTCAGAAGTTCCGGAGGTGATTTAAGTTTGGTAATGAATAAACTCGAAGAAACTACTAAATCCGTGAAAGAAGAACTGCAACAAAATTCTAGAAATCTGGAAGAAGCTTCTAGAAATCTGGAAGAGAAGCTTCAAGAAAATTCTAGAAATCTGGAAGAGAAGCTTCTAGAAAATTCAAGAAGCCTGGAAGAAAATTCTAGAAATCTGAAGAGAAGCTTCTAGAAAATTCAAGAAGCCTGGAAGAGAGTTCCTGGAAAACACAGAAGGCCTAAAAAAAGAATTGTGTGGTGTGGCTAATTTCCTAGAAGAAAGAATGGGAACCGTTGAGACAGAGATAGATAAAATTAGGGAGCAAATGAACACGGAGGTAGATAAAATCAAAGATGGGGTCGAGGCAGAGATGGACAAGATGAAGGAAATAATCAGCGATGGAATCAAAGACGGAATCGAGGCAGAAATGGACAAAATAAAGGAAACGATCAGTAAGCTGGAAAAACAAATTAATAGTGCGTCCTCCACAGAGATGGTTAACGAAAATGCAATGCTGGACTTGAGTTTGAACGTGGATAAAGTTCAAGAGGGTATAAAAGATGTCAAGGTCATTTCAGAAATAGGGAAGCTTTCCATGAAGCCGCCTCAGTTCGACGGAAAAACTCCATGGGCAAATTACCGCCGGCAGTTTGAAGCAGCGGCCAAAGCAAACGGATGGAATGCAGGAGAAGAGCTGCTTAGCACTGACACTTGCATTACGTGGAGAAGCGACAAATATTCTACAAACTCTCACCGCCCAAGAACAGGAGGACTATGATCAGCTGATTAAACATCTAGAATTACGATATGGCCACGCCCATTTTGGAACACGTATACCACTCCCAGCTGAAAATCGCTGCCAAAAATCGGGCGAATCCTTACAAGAATTCGAAACTGACATTTGCACGCCTTGGTTCGTCTCGCATATCCAGCCATACCGGAAAATGTAATGGAGCGATTAGCGGTTCAGGCATTCTTGGATGGACTCCGTGACCAAGAAACCAGACAAGCGTTGATATTAGCTCGTCAACACATCTCGTAGACGCACTGGCACGAGCTTTGAATTCGAAGCAGCAAAACAATGCTGCAAAACCCAAAGTAAAGTTCAAACGATTGAGGAAGACTCACCGGAGCCTGCTAACTTGGAAGCTGCCATAAGAAAAGTGATGAAGGAATGTTGCCTGAGAAAGACAGATAAGATGCCGGAATTGTGGCAAAGTGGACATGTGCGTAGAATGTCCAACATTCATCGACTCCGATGCAGGAAAACTAAAAAAGGTCGACGAAGAAGGGGCAATCGTCGCATGTGTCCGCAAGCCTTGGTTAACAACGCATATGTCGCTATCCTTAACGACAGAACAAAGGTGTCTTCGTAGACGGTCTCATCAATAACGAGGCCTTGCACCATGCTGCTAGATACAGGTGCGACTAGGACAATTCTCAGGCCTTCCTTTGCCAGAACACCGGAACGGATTGAACCGACAACTTGGAAGCTACGCACAGCAGACAACTGGAATGACAGCAAGATCCAGAAAGACCAGAGAGACCCGACCTTGGCTTAGTCGTCAGCTGGAAGAAGGGCAATCGAAGACCATCATGGCAGGAAGTCGCAGGTTACTCGCCGGCTGTTAAGTCCTATTGGGCACAATGGAACTCTCTTATTCTGGACAATGGGATCCTGAAACGTGTGTTGGAGGCCGATATTGAGGGGGAAGACAGACGCCAAATAATTGTTCCCAGGAACAGAAGAGAGAAGTGCTGCGGGAAATCCATGATGGAGTCGCCGGAGGACATCTGGGAGTGACGAAGACCCTGCAGAAAGTGAGGCAACGGTTTTACTGGGCCAATTGTCAAGCTGACGTCAGGACTGGTGCAGGAAGTGCGCTGTATGCGCTGCAGCAATGGACCTCGAATACGCCCCAAGGCCCCGATGCGTCAGTACAACGTAGGCAGCCCGTTCGAGAGAATCGCCATTGACATCGCCGGCCCGTTTCCCGTATCCGACCACGGGAATAAATACATCCTTGTGGCAATGGACTACTTCAGTAAGTGGGCGGAAGCCTATGCCCTGCCAACCAGGGAAGCCATCACCGTCGCCGACGTCTTGGTGAAAGAATGGATATGTCGATTCGGTATTCCAATGGAGCTGCACTCGGATCAAGGCAGAAATTTCGAATCCAACCTTTTCCAGAAATATGTCTACTGCTGAACATCCACAAGACAAGAACCACGGCCCTACATCCGCAGTCCGATGGAATGGTGGAACGGATGAACAGGACGATCAACCGCCACTTGTCCAAGGTTGTCTCTGACCATCAAAGAGACTGGGACCAGTATCTTCATTTGTTCCTGATGGCCTATCGATCCGCAGTACACGAGTCAACCGGTCAAACTCCTGCTAGTATTATAATGGGCCGAGAACTGCGACGCCTTGGACCTGAAGTTTGGGATACCGCCAGGACAAGACACTGCGGGAGAGGACTACGTCAGCAAACTTCGGCAGAGAATGGACGACATCCACGAACGAGTCCGGTTGAACATCCAGAGTGCCAGCGATAAAATGAAGAAGACCTAGGACATCAAGGCCGACGCAGGAGGATTTAAGGTTGATGACCTGGCTAGGCTGTACAACCCCAAACGTCGTCGTGGACTATCACCAAAGTTGCGGAACTCGTGGAAGGCCCGTATAAAATTGTGAAAGGATAAACGACCTTGTGTACCGAATCCATAGCCACCCGAGGGAAACCAAGGGTCGTCCATTTCAACAGGTTGGCCCCATACGCTGGAAACCATGACCAAGTTCGCACCCTCAAAGCCACGGAGGATGATATGACGTTCGGAAGTTTATGTCCTTGTATTCAAACGGGCAGAAAGTTCTACATGGGGTTACTAGAGAGGAGTCACGAGACCTTTTCGAGGTGCCTGCTGACTACGCACTAGCGCACTGTGTGGCAGAAGATCTTCGAATGTCCAGGGGCATCGCCGTAGTGTCTCTCAAGAAATTTGGTCAACTCCAAACACTGCGGGAGCAGAATCCAGAAGTTGGTGGGGTGCTACAGTTGAAGAAAGGCCAGAGAAACATCTACTACCTAGTTACCAAGAGGCATTCCCAAGATAAACCGTCCTATGAAGATGTCTGGAAGAGTCTCACCAAACTAAGAGATACTATGGTGGACCAGAACCTGGTGGATCTAGCAATTCCAAAATTATCCTGTGGTATTGATGGGTTGGACTGGAGAGTCATAAGAAGTATGCTGGAGGCGATATTCAGATCCAGCGGCGTCAGGATTCTGGTTTGCTGTAACCCTCTTCCACGACCGATCATGAAGACCGTGGAGTGTTACTTCCATCGAACTTCACGGTGCAGATATGGGGAGTCATGCAGATATCGTCACACTCCAAGGATGAAATTTCGGGACGAAATGTCTTTAAGAAGGGGGCAATGTAACGAACCTAGGCCGGACCTGTCGCCTCACATGTTGCCATCGACAGCGATGAGATCATCCCCGGAGATATTCGAGAACCATCCAGTCGCTTTTCCGCGGAGAGCAACGGTCGATATTGGAAACGATTGGAACATGCTGGATCGCCAACTGCCGGAATTCGAAAGATCGGGAATTCTGTGACGGAGATAAATAGACAGCCCTCAAGTCTCACGGACAGTCTGAACGAGCCCATACGATCGAGCTATTCAGTGGCGTAGTAATATAAATTAAGTTGTAGATTAAATGTTAAATAAATTAGTTAAACCAAGTTAAGTTTATTTACGTTACAGTAACAATCCAACTGCAGTGACGCGATTTAAAAATAATCGGGCTATTATTGAAAAAATGCGTGGCGATGAAAATCTACAACCATGCGCGCCAGGAGGAGGTTCAAGATCAACTTCAGTTACGAAGAAGACAAATACAAATGTTTACAATATTACTTACAATAATTGTAGTATCAACTATAACAATAAATAATTCGAATCTTTTTGTATTTTCGAAATTTTCTACCGAAAACCATTTGTGCTTTAAAAATTAACTGAACAATTCTGAATGAAACGTGCTTTTTCGAAAAAACTGCACACGGTTATTTTTTTCGAACGAAAAAAAATAAACTAGAGCAGTTTTAAAAAAACACGTTTTTTTCAGAATTATCGGTAATTTTTAAAGCACCGATAATTTTGGAGAACACCGGAACTAAGGAAATAGGACGGTAGTTGTCAGGTAATTTATCGCCTTTTTTCAGTATAAAAATAATTTTTGAGATTTTCAGTGCATCGGAAAACAATCCTCCACTGAAACATGCATTTATCAAAAGTGTCACAGGAAGGATACAAAATTCCATGGTCTCTTTAATTAAAAAACTGTTAAGGTCATAAATCGAAACTTTTGGTATGTTTCAGAGAACTGATTTGCATTTCTAACTTCAAAAGAGGTCACTGGTTCAAGTAAAAAGCTTGCATTGCCGTGTGGCACGTATAAGTGCGTCTTTTAATAGATCCCCTCCACCCTGTTAACTTTTGAACGGTTCGACGTAGATCAATGAAAAAAAAGGTATTGAATGAAATCATCAATACTACTTTTTGAAATGAAAGACATCGTGGAAGCCCGATAGATGGCACGGGGGGCAATTTCAAATAGCATGGGAGTCAAGTGGCACATTGTTGAAAAGATAACTCAATTTTCTTTTCAAAACATATTGTTTTTATTTTCCTTAATACGTTTTTTCACAATATGCATTTGACATGTCAAGTATAACAACATTTCAAAAGCGCCCTCTGTCGAGAAATTGAAATGTATCTTCTCTCAAAAAGTAGGACCGGTAATACAATTCAATGAATGTCATGACAGGTAACGGTACCAATCAGATCCGCACTTATATTTGACATTTCAAATGCAAATTGTGAAAAAACGTTTAAACGAAAGTTTATATATTTTTTTCATTGTTCTACGTCTACGTTCTACTATTAAAACCGACACTGTATAAGGAAGTCAGTAGCTGCCATATTCGCAGGCGGAAGAGTATTGATCGAATTGTCAGCCACGCTGGCAAACAAATTTAAGAATATGTCAGGTTTCACAGAAGTGGTCTAAGGATTATTTTCAGCTGTGTTTCTTTCATAGAGCTCATCCAGTATTGGAACGACCTGTTGGTAGGTAGAGAGGGGGAAAACACGAGTGGACACGATTTGCTGTGCTACGGCGCATCTTCACCAGTGTCTTGGCATGCAGCGTTTAGAAGGTTAGGTTTGTTTAATTAATAAATAGGTTGTGCAGTTATTCATTCACCTTTGCAATAGTTCACTCGTTACCTTGCCAAAATGCCCAGTGGTAAGTACTATTCTGTAGCGGAAAAAGAGATAGGAGTGTTAGGAAAGTTATAGGAGTGTAAGTTCTCTACGTCTCGTGAATTGCCTATACCAAATAATTTGGTACGCCTATGGAATTTCTATTAATAGCCATAGTTAGACATAGTTTGGGTATCTTCGATAAAAATTGGTTGTTAGGTGGGGGAAGGCCAAAGAGGTCGTTTCAATACTGGATGAGCTCTAATTTATGAGTTTCCAACTGTCTCTAGGATTATTGGTCGAGTTCTGAATGAAGTTGCTATATGCATTTTTGTTGTTCCAATCATTGAGTGTCTATAGTAGTTATATGCGGCCTTGTCAGTAGGGCTTTTATTACAAGCGTATATATTATTTATGGATGCTAAAGAATCGCGCATATTACGTAGATCTTGATTGAACCAATTCACCGGAGGTTTTGATGTTGCATTGGTTCTTCTCTTTGGGAACTGCTTTCAACAAGAGATTGATAGGTATGGAGTATAAAATACGTTAATTGATTAACATCCAAGTAGTTGTGATTTATGAAGTGATCATAACGTATCTGCCCAAGGGCGTCCCTGAATTTTTGTAAACTATATTCATTTAAGAATCTCCTCAAACTGAAATTTTCCTCAACGTTAGGTTACGGGTAGAAATTGTTATGTACTGACCATAATGATCTGATAGATATGGTTCCACAATACCCGTATCATACGTATTATCAGTTATATTAGTCAATATGTTGTCAATGCCCTAGTATTTTCGGTAATATTTGCAACTGAACCAAATGTTGCCATCAGATAAGAAAGATCATTATAATTTTTAGATTTCTTTATATTGAAGTCTCCCATAACTATAATCGTAATATATATATATATATATATATATATATATATATATATATATATATATATATTATATGGTTGTTGCGTCGTTTTTTTTTTTTATATTTTTTTTTTTTTCACACAACAATAAAAAATATATATAATTTTTTTTTTTAACTTTGTATTTTATAATATTTTTACTATTTTCAAAATCTTTAAACTAGTTGCCCTAAGAATTTGATTCAATATATATTGACAAATGAATACCCATATAAATATTTAATATCTCCGGCTATGCACTTTACCTTCTTTCCATCTACTCCTTTACCTTATTTCCTCCGCCTCACCTAACTCAATCGGTAAGCCTATGGAATCTCAGAAGTTGGTTCTACTGTGGAGCCCTCTAGTAGTTTCTTGTTGTCAAATTCAGAAAATAGCAATTCATTGTCGCTCAAACATTGAAAATAATGCAGATATTCATCAAAATAATAATTTCCTTTATTCAGGAAAAACTTACTACTACTTAGTCTGCAATAAATAACCTGATTAATGCTTTATAGCAAATATATACAGCAAATGTGGAATCATGTGATAATAAAGTGAAATTTAAGCTAGTTGTGCAGGTTATGTGTTCTTTATAGTAATTCGTGAAAAGTTCTATCAAAATTATTTAAAAGTTCAGTTTTCAATTGCACTGTGGTAACTTTTATGGTTTCAAAAAATACCTGGGATTTCTTATAACGAGAATGTTCAGTGTTTCGGTTCTTTTCCGGTTCCTGGAAACTGCTGCTCCTTTTGTCGGCTGTGACTTCGCCTCGTATTGGTAAATCTCCAATGAAAAAAGGTAAGATTAACTTTGCATCTGGGATCTTTTATCTGCTATTTATCTGCTATTTATCATTTCCTATGTTGTCTTGACAAATAACTGTTTTTCTAATATAAATTGATGATTTTTCAGGATTCAATTTTATTGTTGGTTCTTCCAAAAATTATTTTCTGTTCTCCACGCTTAGCTTGTTGATTCACCCCCCTCGATACCAACATCCTTCATTTCCTTCGCGAATTTTCGATTTTAACGCACCTTTTGTTGCCTTTTTTATTATTTTCACCTTTTTGACAGTTTTTATTTACGAAACATTTCTAACTACCTTACATACTATTCACAAGACATGTAAAAATAATTCTTGTGACGTTTCTGCTTTTCATATTTTCTAAATTCCTAATTTTGCATCAAGATCTTTCCTGTCATCTCATTGGCTATTGTTTTCAGATCCAATTGCAAATACAGAATGTTCGAACTACTAACATATTGTTATCTGCTTGTGCTCAAAAAGTATATTCGAAAATTTTGATTTCTATAAACTTTAAAATAATGCAAATTGCTTGTAATGTTGAGAACATGTTTATTCCAAACAAAGGTATCGATATTGTACAATATTTCAGAAAAACGGTAGAATCTTCAGAAAAACTGTAAATAACATAGCATAGATGACTAAATACGAACATTTTATATTTATGGTTTTTTTTAATTAATAATTCTTATTTCAACTCTTTAAATATTTAACGTACCGCTGAACATAACAATATATAAATATATATATATATATATATATATATATATATATATATATATATATATATATATATATATATTTATATATTTATTTATTTATTTATTTATTTATATGTATATATATATATATTTATTTATTTATTTATATATATATGTATATATATATATATACATGTGAATTGCATCAGATTATTGATAGTGACATCTATAATCTGTGCGGTGAAGCTTAAACCTAATATCGTGGAATTTTAAAATCACGAGATTTCGTGCACTTTAACAGGTCACTAACAAATTGTTAGAAAGGCCTACCCACGATATCAATAGTCGTACTTCTCATGCGTTTAACGCAAACATCGATATCGAGAATGAGAGAAATCTGTTACGAATCCAAAAAGACACACCATCCGTCTACAGCCTGTTTCATGGTTTCCCAATCATCAGGATTAAAATTCCACGATATTAGGTTTAAGCTTCACCGCACAGATTATAGATGTCACTATCAATAATCTGATGCAATTCACATGTTTGTATTGGCCTAAGGCTATGAACCAACGAGAAATCTGATGCGAATTTGAAGGAGACCACAAGCCGTTCTGATATATATATATATATATTGTTATGTTGGGATATGTTCATCAAATAATGAAACTGATAATTCATTATCATTATTAGGTATTTATGTTATCGTGGTTCATGTTATGTTTGTTTTTTCAATTTTTCTATACTTTTCACTGTTCTGGAATCTTGTACCATGTTCTAGTCAACGCATATGTCTCAAAAAGTCAGCACTGAAGTATCTCTATTGTCATTAGTATGTTACCAACAATACATTCGATTTGCACAACCAATAAAAATAATATAGGAATCAAAATTCATAAAAAAAACTTTGGTTCTCTAGTAGACGAAATGGTATTCAAGTTTGAACATCCTGTATGGTAAATCATATCAGAAGGAAACTCAACAGCAAGATGTCAAAAACAATTCGAGGAAAATAGTAAAATATAAAAAATTTGAAAACAAAAAAGTGTCAAATATGAATTTTAACAAATTTTGTACATATAATATAAGATCTAGATTTATATATTGTAAATGAAATCATTAGAATAATTTAGAATAATTTAGAATAACAGAAAGTGATACAGAAAGTGGGAAAAAACTTTGAATTCGTGAAAATAAACAGAAAGTGTGGGTTGCCAAGAGGAAGGATAACAAGCTTGGGATGATGAAGAATGATGTAAGAAACGAAATCATGTACCAATTTTGAAGAACTATTTATCACAAAACACAAGAAAAAAAAAGCAAAACTATCCTCAAACGTTTAAAACGAATCCAAATAATAATGGGAAAATAAACCAGCAAGAAAAAAACCCTTACCTTATAAATATAACAAAAGTCCTATCCGTGACATTGCCAGTAACAAAAGGAGCCTTCTACAGTGGAGCTGTACTTTTCCCGATATCAAGAACACTTATAATAGTCAGGAAAACACCCGAAGGAAGAATGGCAGGTATTTCAAAAACCAGAAGTGAATAAAGTGAACATATCAGGACCAGACACTTATTTTGGTTATTTGGATCACTTGTATCCATGCATTTGAACATTTATTGGGTTTATCTATGCTCATAGACTGAGCATAACTTCGAAACTTTATGTTCACAAAGTATTTTATCACACATAAGCAAGTTCTACTATTTCACATCACTGTTCTGATTTATATAAGTTAGATATCGCAGGTCAGGTCAATTTGAGGACTTATTTCAATAAAAAAATAACTATTTGACGATTTTTCTGGATTCATTGTTCATTTATTCAGTACCTAATCATATATCTTCCCAGAAAAAGGCATTTTTGACGTCAAGCAGCGCAACAAGTTGGCATTACAGAGCTGGGATAAGGTGAAAGAGTGTTGAAAAAGGGTAAGAAAAACATAGCCGGAGTTTCATTACTATAATGATAGGTATTTATTTTTCAAAATTATTAAATAAATAAGAGAAATCAATAAAACAAGTTTATCCTGAACAAATATTTCATAAATATATATTAATATTAAAATAATAATAAAATAAAATTTTATAATATTATAATAATATCATTAATAATATAATATATATATATATATATATATATATAAATGAATATATAATCCCTTAACTAATTCTGAAATCTATCCCTCGGATTGGCGGTGCCATCAGGGTATTTTGTTCGAAATCATTTCATAATAGTTCAACCATTTCGAGAATAGCCCACATAAAATGAATTTTGTAGCGATAGTATGAAGTATGAAGAATAGTGTAACGTGAGTTTTGATGTGACAATGAAAGTTGCGTCATATTTCTGAAGTTATGAAAACTTTCCGATAACATTCTTGTTATGATGATAGCGTTCGGATAGAAAATTCGTGGATATTTCATGGCCCTCATAACTCTCAAATTACCAGAGTCCACCTCTGATCATAACCCATTTTAATGAACCTCCACCGTGGAAAAAATATTTATGTCCAGCGGCTGAGACATCTTCTTTTTATGGGCGACATTTCGATGTGGTAAAAGTACATAATACGATGTAAGAAGTCAATCTCCATCAGATCATTACTCACATACTCATACAGTGTTTTGGGTCTCCGAGTTTTATGAATGTTTTATGCTCCATTTTGTGTTGCGTCTCAGTTGATACAGGCGTTAAAGGTGCTACTGTCGCGTTGATGATAAAATGGAGTGAAAAGCTGCGAATACGCCAAGGCTTGCGGTTGGAATTGTATGGGATATGAACATTGATGAACTAATAATGAGGGAGCAGAGAGTCCTTACTAATAAATAGAAATATGTAGTTTAAAAAAACTAAAAAATGCGTTTTTATAAAAACATGCTTTTCTAGTAAACGCAAACATATATGTTTTTGAACAATACGTGGTGGATGATAGATATTCTAGGTAGTTGTAGGTAAGCTTGTCACTTCTTTCAAATCTGATGATCAATTCAAAATGTGTATAGCGCTTTGTTCAAATTAATTAAAATTACACACAACATAAAGCACTTCAAGCTTTTTAAATTAAACATTAGATATGAAAGAAGTGACAAACACTACGTATTGTTTGAAAAAATATAATTTTGCGTTTACTCTACAATGAAGTTAAAATATTGGCAAGGGTAAAATGATTAGGTACTTACCAGGTGACACGGGGTATCGGGCCACCCCTGTCACTTCTGCATTCGTGGACGGATTTTTCTGAAATTCGGTACAGTTATATAAGCAACTATTGCGGATTTGATCACATTACAATCCAATATGGCGGACTTCCGGTTTCTCTGCAAATGCCAGCAACTTTGTTTTTTCAAATAGAACACCCTGTATATTTTTACATATTCAAGTTCCACAGGTCAAAACAAGTCCAAACCTCATGTCAAATGTCATTTTTCCAAAAAAATTGAAATTAAAATTGTTTTTTTATTTTACCTCGTGAATAAATGAGATTTGGTCAAGGCTATTCACAATGAGTCGCACATAACAGAGAAACATTATTTTTTCTAAAAAATTATTTTTTGTGTCATTTATTGATAAATTAATTCAGTCACATCGCATTTTGCTAAAAAATTTTTTTTTCAAATAAAACCTCTATGGGCCACCTACATCTCTCTCTAGAACATCCATTAAGAAAAAAACTGGCATATCATTTTTGTATTTCGGTGCAGTAACAAATTGTATACATTCAAAAATCTACAACTAGTTCATGAGTTTCCTTGCAGTTCGAATAATTTTTCAACTTAGTAAGCTGTGGAAAACGCTGGCAAACAAATTTAAGAATATGTCAGGTTTCACAGAAGTGGTCTAAGGATTATTTTCAGCTGTGTTTCTTTCATAGAGTATTGAAACGACCTGTTGGTAGGTAGAGAGGGGGAAAACACGAGTGGACACGATTTGCTGTGCTACGGCGCATCTTCACCAGTGTCTTGGCATGCAGCGTTTAAAAGGTTAGGTTAGGTTAGGTTTTTTTTTTCAAATAAAACCCCTTTGGGCCACCTACATCTCTCTCTAGATCATCCATTAAGAAAAAAACTGGCATATCATTTTTGTATTTCGGTGCAGTAACAAATTGTATACATTCAAAAATCTACAACTAGTTCATGAGTTTCCTTGCAGTTCGAATAATTTTTCAACTTAGTAAGCTGTGGAAAACAACATTTCTGAATCTAAGATTCCCTAAGATTCTGTCAATTTTGATATAAAAAAATTCTAGACGCGGTTGAACCCGAAATTTCAATATTCATATATCTATATATATATATGTTATAAAAATCTCATTTGTTCAATGTTTTTTCATTGTTATAACGAGATACAAGTCGGACTTCTGACTTATGTCGGAATTCCGAACATACAAGTCGGAATTGTAAAATAAAAAAAATGTGGCACTTCTACGCCTTCGTACGCATTTTTTCCATTTTCGTCAATGCTTCAGTATTGCAAAGAGTCTTGTCTGTGAGCTCTGAGCAGTCGAGTTCCTCAATCTAAAGTCCATTTAGAGATTTTACGCGATTCAAAGCAACGTAAGCTTGTCCAGAACCAAATGTATGAGGTCTCAAATAGATCACCGTACTGTCGACACCCAACTCAAAATCACTGGTACATAAGCCTTTCAACAGTGCCATAACTGTACTTGGCGAGAAATTGTTCTGCTATGTGATTAATAACATGTTCGCCATCCTTGCCAAAGTCTATTTTAATAAACGGAATGTCGGTGTCATACATTTGGTCACGACGGGAATGAGGCCATATGATTTCAGATATGAAACCAGTTGTATCATTGACGAGACCTTTCTCCACATCAATGTTAGCTCGCAACATAATTTTGGAACCTTCGAAAATTTTCAGTTTACTTGGGAGCCACCAGTTCTATTGATGTCCTTAGGTATGATTGACTGTAAACTATTGTTAAAAAGTTATTAATATCTAAATTTTGGCGAATATGCTGAGAACCAGTGAATTCACCATATCTTATCTAACTTAAATTTAACTTGTAAGATTTTATTATATTGTTAGTTACAAGTGAAGCTAATGAAAGCATGTTAAAAATGAAGAAGTTTATATATCTGTTAATCCGAAATACATATACATTAATATGATTACACACATCAGGGCAAACAAACTAATTGAAAACATCAAGAATAATTCACAGCTATTTTCTCTTTGTGAGTACATCATGAAAATGGGAGATTGGGATTTGTTTTCACTCTTTCAACAGCTGCCATTTCAAAACTATACCAGGCCAATTTGGCCCATTGAACTCAGCAGATATATTGATAAGGAGTATATTTGTTCCTTACTTCGTTTCAATCATTTTCTACAAAATTTACTAAATCATATTATTTATTCAAGCCTGAACTCCTGACCACTGTTTTGAAGAGAGTAATCAGACTCTTCTTGAGTCGTTGAATCTCGTGTGTCCAATCTCAAATTCAACTTTTTTTCAGGTTTGGTTTTTCAACTATGAGGTACAGGCCACTCTGAGGACCCTCATAAACATTTTTTTCATCAAGTGTTTTGGGAAGCTCCTTTAGTAAGGGAGAAAATTCATCTTCAGGTACAGATGCCTAATAACTTCTATGGCCCAGCTTCCATGCTCGGCAAAGATATACCAAACTGAAAGTTTATTCAAAAATGCATGATCCCGATACATGGATAACTTTCCGATCTTACAATTTCTGATAAATCTGAAATAAGATACAAGGAAACTCAAAATCACCCATATTTCCCAGAAAAATCCCAGGACATATTTCGTAGAAAGAATAAAAAAATTCTCGAAAATTTTTGCCTGATATCCCTCTGAAAAATAAAGTAACAAAAATCTAAAAACCAAAATTACCGTGCTGATGTTTTAAAAACAATCCTCATTTCAAAAACAATCCTCAGGATGTTCATAAAATCAGATGAGTATTCACAAAAAATAATTTTTCAATTCACAGAAAAAAAATTCTTTTTAATATTTACTTGAGAATGTTTCCCTTTTCAATCATTATTTCATTCAATCACATGATACTTCCTGGAAATATAGGCGCCTTTCATTCAATATAAATGATTGAAGGTTGCCAGATCTGTAACCTGTAGACGAATACGAAGAAAATGTCAAGTAGCACAAAACGTTGGATGAGAAACTGAGAACTAACGCTGTAGCCTATATATTTTAAACGTGAAAAATTCGAATTGAACTGCGTTCGAAAATCTCTCAATCTACCTATGCCTTCGAGAGAAACAAGGATCGGAGTTCAGTTATGCAGTCAATGAAGCGGAACTACGTGCGTAGCTTGGTTTGGCAAAAAGACCAAAGATTATGTTCTCAAGTATTGGCCTACTTCTCCACAGTGTACGAAAAGTACCGCCGAGAGGTTTAAATGCCAGAAAACAGGTTGATGTTCATAGATTCTACTCGTCACTCACCTGTCAGTTTGTCCAATGTATGTCCTAAGATATTTGAAGTTCGGTATTGAAAGCAATAAAGGAACATAATATTATTCTTATATGTGGTATAGTAATGCGAATATGAACGAATCAACTACCCCGGAAAAGCAAACACTAAAATAATTGAAAATTCCCATGTAGATCCAATGGTTCGATAAGTTGTTCTGACAGGTTCAGAAATATTTCATTGACAGTACTGACTGTTCAAAGCCAGTCTCACAAGCTAGGTAATTGTTGTATTCAAAAAACTTCAGCGGCACAATCCTCGGAGTTGAGGTTGCCGAGTGTTCTGAAGATATAAATATAAGTATCTGCTCATAATAAACACAATGCTGGAAATAATTCATCAACGATGATGTGGAATGAAACGAATCATACGGATAGAAAGTGGAACATATTTTGTGTCACACATTTTCAACAATTGTAGTTATATTTCTTGGTCTTTGATTATTAAAAGATAATTGGAAGCTGTGTTCATCTCACTCCTATATTTCTTCATAAGATGGCCTCATCTACGAACAAAACAAAAAAATAGGCAACCTAACGAAACTTTCGTATAATCTCCCATGGTCACTGAGAACACGTAACATTGCTTCTATGACTACTTTCAGAATATCAAATTCAGGACTTCTGACTGGATATTATAATGAACATAAGTTTTCTACTCTTTCTGTAACAAATGCCTTTGCCACCCACTACGATTTACATTTAAATTACTTCTGATCCAATATCACCAAAAAGTGTTCTACTCTAATTATAAATGTAAATACAAAACCCTGAGGAGTGGAAATTCCTGAAAGAATGTCGCATTTTCATGAGGTTTTCACAAGATGCAGGAATCCTCGTTTTAAATTGGATTCTAGGATTTCTTGCCTCCTCCTGATTTCCGACTGGGGTATTATTCAACACCATCATGCTAATTTCAAGCAAAAAGCCAGTTACTGATAGTGATGTGTTAACATGGGAGAATTTAGAAAATATATTTGATTTTATTGGCAATTCATCAATTATTTTTTTTGTATGGAGTACGGTTGTTGGTAAATAAATTATGATTGGTACCATTGTATATTTTGAAGAAGGTATATTAGATAATCAGTCAAACATTTATTACTATCGAACAATATTAAAAAATACTGAATTTACTTCCTGTCGACTGACTCAGCCCAGCGATCCCAGGCCATGATGACTTCTTTTGTTTAGATGCCCTCTATCACAGCAAGGATACAACAGTACTAATCAACAAGCCATTTCATGACAATAAAAGATAGGTACCACGTAACTCAAGCAATGAAGACCAAAAGAGACCAAATAGCGGAAATAATTAATGTAGAAGCCAATTTTGGCACAGTTGTAAGGGAAGGTGTCCTGAGCAACAAACTGAAAGTACTGATATGTGAGGGTGGAGCTGAGGGTGCAGGGGGTCTCTAAAGGTCACTTTTTTGAGTTTTTCATCAATAACTCTAAAACTACTGCATGTAGCAAATAAATGTACATTTACTGAATCAATTTTCATGAAATTTTCTATAAAAAAGGTTCTATAATTTTTTTTACGATTGATATGGAGATATGGAGGGGAAAAAATCGAAAATAAAAGAAAACATCTCTTATTGTTGAAAATTGAATGTTTATTGTTGAAAAAGAAAGTTTATTCTTCTGCCTGGACGGGATTCATTCTGCTGCTGGTTGACTCTACAGAGCTTACAATGTTCAGGATAGGTATTGTTTTTGGTGCAACTGCAAAGTGCAAACCCTTTTCGAGCAGGGGCTCCTCTACTCCTGTAAGCGGTTCAGTTGAGATATTAATAATGGTTTTCTTACCTTCGCTGTTGGTTTGTGGAGACCGTGTTCTTCCTGCTATTCGGTTCCATTTCTTCTCATGCCTCCTCTCTTATTCCTGGCGGATTCTCGCGCATGTATTTTCAATCTTGGCAAATATGGGTTGATTGTCCTCCTCTAAGGTGTACTCTCTGATTTCTTGGAATCTGGCCGTGGCATCCTCTAGCAGCATCTCTTCTTCCAGCGGTGGTAGTTGATCTGCGACATGATAAGTGGGTGACTGGCCCGCTCCATGATGAGTTGTGCTTGTTCTCCGGGAATAGGTGACTTTACCTGGAAACCGTCTGGGATGATGTTGTTATCTCTGGCTCTTCGTAGAAACTGGATGTGAGTTTCTTCCTTGGTAAGTTTTATCATTGTCCTTTCGTAGCCTCGTAAAATCAATTAAGACGATGGACGTCCGAAACGAGAGTAATCGGAATTGTTTGTGCCATGTGTAACTGTTCATTATTTTTTGTATTGATTCTATTATATTTCCATGTTATATGTTATGGAAAGAAGGTTATCGGGTTATGTATTCCTGACTTTTCTGACTGCCGTATACAGGGGCAGTACAAAATATCACAGTAACTAAAGTGCGATTAAACTTTCTTCAATTTTTCCGACGAAATACGGAACTGAAAAGTAAAATAAACTTCTTTAGTCTCAATAACTAAGCTCCTAAACTAATGTAAGTAACTTTTTTTGAGTCGGCGCGAAACAAACAAGCAAATGAATCAGGTAAGGCGTAAAATGATGGCATCGAGTTGCGTGGTGACATTCTGATTTTCTTTTTGAAGTTATTTAATGATCTTCGTTGATTGTTCGTTTGGCGCCGACTTAAAATTAGTACCTTACATTAGTTCAGGAGCTTAGTTATTGAGACTAAGAAGGAATTCATTTTCCAACCGATGAAACCAAAAACGAGGAGGTTCCATATTCGACGCGTATATTTTCAACCGACGAAACCAAAAAGGAGGATGTTCTCTAGTCGACGCGTATATATTTTTTTATGTATGACCACGCATAATTTTCCACTAAGACGTCCGATTCCGATATTTTTTTTTTCAGTAGATAGGGCGTACTTTGAAATTGGTCCCATTTGAATATAAAACATGAAATCTACCCCTTAGAGTAGCAAAATGAAGGATATTGATCACTCGCCCTCTGAATTCTGGTCCGTTAACCGATTCTATCAGGCATAACTTTTTACCTACTGGGTTTTTCGATTTGGATGATATTTTTTTGGTTTGATAAGGTATTCATAGTTGATCATTTTTGGATTTCGAATGGAGTTATCCACCCTTACGGGTAGAAAAACAGGGGATAATTGATTTTTCACTTTTGAACATTGGCACACATAAGTGGTTGACAATGACAGATCGCAATTGTAATTTTTTTTGTTCTCCTACATCCGTCACAATCATTTCATTCTATGAGAGGATGGGATGATGTACAAAGTAATGAGATAAACTAACCAGAACAGCAAAAATAATTTATATTACAACAAATCGTAAAAGTGGATAATCATATTATTTAACTGGTAATAGTTGAAGTAAGGTGGGTAAGTGAGTATTTTGGAAGTAATAAAAAATGAGTAGGTAGTAATTAGTAGATTTCAGCCTCAAAATTAAAGAATAAAACCTTTTAACAAAAAATTAAACTGACGAAATACGGAACTGGGAAGTAAAAAATAAAATAAACTTTCTTAGTCTCAATAACTGAGCTCCTAAACTGACGTAAGTAACTAATTTCGAGTCGGTGCCAAACGAACAATCAACGGAGATCATTAAATTACTTAGAAAAAAATTATCAGAATATCACCGCGCAACTCGATGCCATCATTTTACGCCTTACCTAATCAATTTGCTTGTTTGTTTGGCGCCGACTCAAAATTAATTACTTACGTTAGTTTAGGAGCTCAGTTATTGAGACTAAGAGAGTTTATTTTATTTTTAACTTCCCAGTTCCGTATTTCGTGGGTTTAGTTTTTTGTTAAAAAGTTTTTATTTTTCTACTTTTCGTGGCTGAAATCTACTTGTTTTTTGATCACTCCCAAAATACTTACTTACCCACCTCACTTCAACTAATACCAGTTGAATAATATGATCATCTACTTTTTCTATTTGTTGTAATATAAATTATTTTTGTTGTTCTGGTTAGTTTATTCCATTACTTTGTATGTCATTCCATCCTCTCATAGAATTTAATGATTGTGACGGATATAGGAGAACAAACATGATTACAGTAGCGATCTGTCATTGTCAACTACATATGTGTGCCAATGTTCACAAGTGAAAAATCAATTATCCCTTTTTTTTCTACCCGTAAGGCTGAATAATTCCATTCAAAATCCAAATATGATCAACTATGGGGTATACCCTATCTAATTGAGAAGAATAATCCAAATTAAGAACACAGTACAAAGTTATGCCTGATAGAATCGGTTAACGGACCAGAATTCAGAGGGTAGTGATCAATATCCTTTATTTCGCTACCTTCAGTGGTGGATTTCATCTTTCGAATCCAAATGGGACCAACTTCAAAGTACACCCTATCTACTGAAAAAAAATATTATCAGAATCGAACGTCTCAGTAAAAAGTTATGCGTGGTCATACATAAACAAAAATATACGCGTCGACTAGAGAACCTTCTTCTTTTTGGTTTCGTCGGTTAAAAATTAAAGTTTATTGTTGAAAATGGAATGATCATTGTTGAAGAAGGAATAATTACCAACCTTAAACAATAATTTTCGTCAAAATCTCAATTCTCATCATCATTGATGCTGTCTTCGATAGGGGCTCCATTCGTACATGAGCCGAGGCATACGCTGCAGGCACCTGAGCAGTGGAGTGCAAGTGGAGAGCAGCATGTTGATTCACGGATATCACGGCAAAAAAGAGATTCTCGAGATTGCGCTGAGATTAACGAATGGATCAATGACGCTCCCCCTTTTCCAAAGATGAATGTGCTCATGTCGCTATCGACGGGCATCCTGGGAAACTCTCAAGTGAACTGCCACCACGCCTTGGATATTGGAACCACAACCATGCAGAATTTCATTGGCAGTAAATTTGGTGACATGAAACAGTCTAAGAAAAATGTAGTTTTGTAGCCAGTATGAGAAATACCATAAAAATCAATGGTGAGGCAGTAACTGTTAACCCTCTGACAATTTTCCAAAGAATTGTCATACAAAAAAGAGCAACGAAGATGTAGCAGAGTTCGAGTTAACTCCATTCCATCTGGCTCTGTTCAGCGAGAGCGGAGTGCGGAAAGGGAAGAACTCATCCCTCTCCGATGTTCTGCCAGCGGAGGACAATGCAACTCTCGATTTCACCCAAAGCATCAATGTGGTAGACGGTGGTTTCCTTTTCCATTTCATGAAGTGGAAAGATTCCTCCTACATTTCATCAATTCGCCATCAATACATTGCCAACCCAGCAAACACATCTGTTACATTGACGTAAATATTACATAAACTCAACGGAACATGCTTATGTAAAATAATTACTTGAATACTACATAACATTTATAAGATATCTCAACCCCCATATTTATGTAAATAGTTAACGTAAATATAATGTACCTGTGACGTCAAAATTTACTGTCAATATATCATATCGTGTTTTACGTAGATACTACATATTGCTGTCACTTCTACTTAAGATTGGCAATACTGCGAAATATTCACTAAATATTGTGTATTGTGGATTGTGGTGGTATATTTGTAATGAAGAACTGCCCTTGAATTTTTGACGGATGTCAATTATTTACTGATTTTGTCACTAATCAAGCATCAGCGTTCATCAGAGATCTGTGTTATTTGATTTGTTTTCATAGGTGTGCGATTATTACCATAGTGGTCAATCTAAGTGGAAACGTAAGTAGATCATTATAACAAGAAAATTAAGTTGCCACGAAATTTTCATAACCTTTCCGAAAGACAGAGAAAAATTTCATCAAATAACGAGAAATTAATTTGTTCTCCTGAACCTAGTAAATCTAGGGTACCTGATTATGATGGTCATTTATACAGAACCATTTGTAATAGGTGGCTTGAGAAACTCAAAGTTGATTTTTCAAATATTTTGTAGAGGAATATATGAACTCAAATTGGTTGGTAGTGTAAAAAATAGAAATACACATATGTCGAACATGCATCTTTAGCTTAACAACAGTAGGGTAATAATAATTTCCTGATTTAAAATTATTTGGGTTTCCCTTGTTAATTCATAATTTATTCATTGTAGGAACAACTATACCTCTGGATGCATTGTATAAAGGAATAGTTAATAATTTTACTTAAACTGCGAACAATTTATTTATTGAATGAAAAGTATTTAAATTGTATCTTCACCAACGTCAATTCTTTGGAGTTTGGACATCAGGAAAGCGATTTCCAGGCTACAAAATGTTTCTCTGAAAACTCTTCAAGCAGTACAGGGATTTGAACTACAGTTAGAAATTGACAATATAAATAGTTCTTTGGAAAGTTTAATATTATAATTTTTAAAAAGTCTCAAGTTACCTCGTTATATTACACACCCAAATTATGTGAAAACCCTGAAAATTAACTCAATGTGAGCTTGTATTTTGATTGAACCTGATAGTTCTCCTCAATGGATTGGCAACACCATCTATCAACATGTACTCCATGAAGCCAGGCCGTGGGAAGGTGGGGACCAAACAGCTTCCATTCGCAGAGACAATCATCCTTTTTCATAGCTTCTTCGGATGCGATATATGGAAAGAGTAAAGTGAGAATCGCTAAGCTCTCCACAGCAAATCCTTGCCTCACTCATGACATCTCAGCAACATTCACAGATCTCAGCAACATTCAAAGAGCCCTCAACGTCACATGAGGATATTGAAGCTTTTTCTGGCTGAATACCAATCACCTGCATATCAAGACAACATAAAAACAAACATCGGTTATCTGCATTTTTGGAAGCGTCAACGAAACCCAAGTCAGACATGGCCACTCTTCCTCCCACCAGAGGAGCTTCAAAGCAACACTCGCTCAGAGTATATCTATAGGTGAATACGTTTATATATAGTTGATAATTCAGGTTTCTTTGAATTACAAATATCAATTTGTGCTGAATACTAACGTTGGCCTGATTACTTTCTACAGATACAAGAGTGGCTCGGCAGCCACCCACCCAATGGGGTTGGGCGCGGGGAGAAGATGGTGAGGGTCCCGTCTTCTCCCCTCGCCCAACCCAGTTACCACGAACGACCCTGTGGCAAATCCGTCTTCTCCCCTCGCCCAACCCAGTTACCACGAACGACCCTGTGGCAAAGCAGGTATTGCCTGCTCAAGTGGCTGCGGCGTGTGCCTCGGCTCATGTACGAACGGAGGCCCTATCGAAGACAGCATCGATGATAATAAAAATTTTGATTTTGGCGAAATTAATGTTTAAGGTACATCTTTAAACTCTAATTATTCCTCATTCAACAACGAACATTCCATTGTTAACCATAAACTTCCATTTTTAATAATAAACTTTAATTTTTAACAATGAACATTCAATTTTTATCAATAAACACTGATGTTCTTTAATTTTCCCTCCTCCATATCACCTCAACTATTGATTCTAGCAAAAAAATTAAGTATATGAACATTTCTTCGCTGCAGTTATTGACGAAAAACTGAAAAAAGTGACTTTAAGAGACCACCCGTACCCTTAGCTCCACCCCCACCCATCAGTACTTCTGGTATATTGTTCAGGACATATTTTCCTACAACTGTGCCAAAATTGGCTTCTACATGAATTATTTCCGCTATTTTTCCATCGTTGCTTATGCTTAAGGATTTCGGCCCTTGTTATGAACTATTCTGCTCTGGGAAACTCTACCGGTGAGACTTTCGTCGAGGTTAAGCTCACAAAAATGTTATGACCGGAAAACAGAACTCCTCATCCTCCGTGAAAGATATTAAATTTTCTAAGAGAATATAAGCTCCTTCCCATCCTTCCGTAGACCAATCTGTCTAAGCCACATGAAACAGAAAAATGCCACCCAAAATTTACTTTACTGTTCCCTATAATTTTAAATCGGTTCGAAACTATTTTGTTTTTCCTGAGTACGAAATCGTTTGTCGTCTGCGGTCGGATTTTCTCAGATGTAATATCATGTGCTCCTATATGAAAGTCAACTCCAAGTTGCGAAATTATCTTGGCAATGTGTTCAAAGTTCCAAGAGCCGAAGTGGTTTTGAACATAAGGTTGCAAATATGAAGACTGGATCCAAAAAAATTTGTAAAATATTTCAGTATATAAACAATATGAAAATATAACTTTTTCTACGCTGAAACGAAAATATATTCAATGATATTGCCGAAACGTCAGAGAAACATACATCAAGCGCAGGAATGGACGATATAACTTTTATTTTCATACAGAACCTTCCACTGTAAAGGGGTTTCTCCCCCTATTATCAAACTTTGGCGCTTTTCACTTTTATCGGTTTTCCTCGGGCGCCACCTTTTGGTTTATAGTGGAAAAGGCCACTTTTGCTCCGGGCAGTCTCAGTGAAGAAAAACACTCCAGGGGTCAATATAGTCGTGACACTGTAACAGGGCCAGCAAGGCAGGCTTTAATTGCCTTTAACTGGGTTTCGGACCTGGGTGGCGACTGCGCACTAGATGTTTAATTTCTACTCAATGAAAGAATACTAAAAACAGGATAAACAGGTATATTAAAACTAAAGAAATACAGGAAGGGCGGCTGACGGCGGCCTCAAGTTATCACAACAGATAAACACATGGCAAGCACTATATACAGAGGAAGCGGGAAGGGTGTTTTCAAGTAAGCGGGGTAAACTTAGTAACCAAAAGCTCTTGCGGGGGGGGGGTATCGTACGGACTCGTATGCAGAAATTACCAGCGCAGCATTGAAATGCATATGTGCCTCTTACGGCTATGGTTTGATCATGCGCAAAATCACACCTGGGGCACTAACAAAATATTTCCGATATACAATATTTACCCAAACTCCGATCTTACTCCTTCGGCAAAGCTCGGGACGGTCGTGGACTGCTTCGGGCTGTGGCTCACACTCTGGATACTAGTCGGACGCGTGACTGCTTCTGCTGGGCTCGGCAAGCTACTACTTCTTAGAAATATGTCGAAACGGAACTACAGCCGGCTTCCCCCTCTTTTCCGAATACCTCTCGACGACTTATATGCGCGCGCCGTTTTGTGGACTCTGTCGATTTCGATACAAAGTATACTTTCACAGAATAATTACCCAGCTCGTAAAATCCTTCGTGCTGTGACGTCAGCTCGGTGCGTGCGTCTCTGTTTCGACTCAACTGTACTGGGTGGCTTCTATCGTGACGTCAGCTCGGTAGCGTGTGCTCTTGACTCGACTGGACTGCTGTCTCGGGCTTCTCTCGGAGGACTGAATTCTCTCGTCGGCGTTTGAATATAGCCAGCTTGCTCGCTAAAAATGTGTTCTCGAGAGTCGATAGCCGGCGCAGGTTATATTCGTGCGTGCTATTTAGCTACGTCTGGCGTTATTCGCGTGGTTTCCGGAAGGCATTCAGTCTGTTTTATTAGGATATATGTAATCCACGGATTTATCACGAACACGAATGGTATTTCTAGACCTATTATTACTGTCAAGCGGGGTATAATTCCTTACAGGGAGCTTTTGGCTGATAAATATAGCGGGAAAATAGTAACTTCGTCACACCACCCAACGCAAAAAACACCTTTCCCATCTTTACAACAAAATTTTTATCGATACAAAATTCCTCTCACCATGGACCAAAGCAACAATAATACCAATTCTCAAACCCCATAAATCAAAAATTGATCCAGAATCATATCGCCCAATTCCTCTCACCTGTACAATGTGTAAACTATTAGAGAATATAGTGAACAGAAGACTATCCTGGTTATTTAAAGGAAAAGAATTACTTACAACATTCCAAAATGGAATCAGAAAACACCGATCAACATTGGATAATCTGATAGACCTTGAATCCTACATCAACGAAATGTTTGCTCACAAACAAACAACCATTGGCACATTCTTTCACATAAGTGAAGCATACGATACAGTATGGAGAAAAATATCATAGTTGAACTATAAATACTGCGAGTTTGAATGGCAACATGTTACTTCTCATCCACAATTTCCACAAAAAAAGAAAATTCAAAGTGAAAGACAATGGAAAACTCAAAATACATACACTACAAAACGGTACCTCTCAAGGATCCATTCTTAGCTCCACACTCTTGTCTTGTCACACTAAACGATGTAATAATGAACATTCAACCACCTGTCCAAGCAAGACTCTACGCAAATGATCTAGTCGTATAAATGCAACAGAACGTAAGTCAAGTTATCACCTTAGTGGAGAATTGGTTGGAAAACACAGGCTTGAAACTCGGTAAACAAAAAAAATGTGTTCTATTCTCATGGAAATAGAAACCTCGATCTTCAACACAAAAACTTAACAAATAAACCCTACAACTTGAATTAAATACTTAGGAAGGATATTGGACCGAAAAATGAGCCGGAAAAATCACATTTAGAATTAAAAAAAAAAACATTCATAACGGACTCAAGCTCCTGAAAGTCATTTGGAAAATACCAGTAGGAGCTGTTGAAGAATTAAATATATTTTCCTAAGATATTTCTCAAGTAGTTACGCCAATGACAATGGTTCTTATCGTCGTTTTTCTTCTAATCACTAATTCAAGACACGAGTCATGCCCACTTCTAGATTAAATTGTAATTATGGATGTAAATACCAATTTGAAACCTATTCAAAAAAGACGTCACATCTCTTGCGGTTTTTCATAAGATGCAGGAAAGTTCCTTGTAAATTGGATTTGCAGGAATTCTGCTGCGGGACTATCTCGAGAGCGCGTTTTATCGTTTAGCTCCGTTTCCCACAGGAAGATCCACTAAAGAGTATTCTCGTGAATGCAGGAAAATGTTTGCAGTGGCGCTACAGATTCGGGGATTCCAAGGACAATTATTACAGAAGGAAAACAAAATTGATCTCATAGATTGATTAATATGTATTTATAAGTACTCACATTGCAGGAATACGCTGAGAGTAACACACATGGTGTAGTGAATGAAACTGCGGAGTTAGTTTCTTTATTACTTTCACAATGTTGTTAGGTGAATTTAACCAAAAAGTCACTCATAACTTCACCAACTTTGGTGTCTATGCTTACTATGATTAAAGGAGAATGGTTGGATTAAAATGTCTAAGAACCATGGTGTATTCACTTATACCTGTAAAATATTGGGACAAACTGGGGGACTTGATAAAGGGAGTTATCTAGAGTTCCAGATGGCGCCGACGTCATAATTCAGTAAACTGCAATTACAGACCACACAGTGTGTTTTTGTTATTCGTGTCTCTGATCCGTTTTGTGATTGTGCTTTTGTCACCTTTGAGGTTATGTCAATTCGTTGTGAAATATTTTGAGAGTGATCGATCGATGTAACATATTTTAGAAGAACAAACTATCCCATGTACTTTATATAGAGTTTTCGAGAAGTGTTCCGAAATAATTCTAATTATGGACAATTGTAGTGCGTACTAATTTTGTATGGTTAATTTTCTGTTGATACGACTCCACCGAGTGGGTATCTATGTATTTCTGTCCCATGAACACAAATTCAAAGTCGGTGCCTGTTTAAAATATATGTGGATAGTGGAAAAGGCTAACAAATTTCATGAATTATAATTAGTATGTGTTTTGAACGTTTCTTATTGCTAAAAGAAGCGGAAAAGGGGCTTTTCTTGATCTCTCAACCTTCGAAGGTACTTGGGGATGACGCGTTTTGACTTTGAATTCGTGTTCATGGGGCAAAATACGTAGGTAACACCAAGCGGCAAGACTCAACATGTTTTTTGGCTTGGACATTTCGTCATTTGGCCAGACACAAGTGGAATATTTTTATTAGATATATGGCAACGACACGCGGTGTTCCCAAGCGGTCACCCAACCAAGTACTAACCGCGCCCGACGTTGCTTGACTTCGGTGATCAGACGAGAACCAAAATCAAAATCAAAATCAAAATCAAAATCAAAATCAAAATCAAAATCAAAATCAAAATCAAAATCAAAATCAAAATCAAAATCAAATCGAAATCAAATCGAAATCGAAATCGAAATCGAAATCGAAATCGAAATCGAAATCGAAATCGAAATCGAGATCGAGATCGAGATCGAGATCGAGATCGAGATCGAGATCGAGATCGAAGATCGAGATCGAAGATCGAGATCGAGATCGAAGATCGAAATCGAGATCGAAATCGAAATCGAAATCGAAATCGAAATCGAAATCGAAATCGAAATCGAAATCGAAATCGAAATCGAAATCGAAATCGAAATCGAAATCGAAATCGAAATCGAAATCGAAATCGAAATCGAAATCGAAATCGAAATCGAAATCGAAATCGAAATCGAAATCGAAATCGAAATCGAAATCGAAATCGAAATCGAAATCGAAATCGAAATCGAAATCGAAATCGAAATCGAAAACGAAATCGAAATCGAAATCGAAATCGAAATCGAAATCGAAATCGAAATCGAAATCGAAATCGAAATCGAAATCGAAATCGAAATCGAAATCGAAATCGAAATCGAAATCGAAATCGAAATCGAAATCGAAATCGAAATCGAAATCGAAATCGAAATCGAAATCGAAATCGAAATCGAAATCGAAATCGAAATCGAAATCAGAAATCGAAATCGAAATCGAAATCGAATCGAAATCGAAATCGAAATCGAAATCGAAATCGAAATCGAAATCGAAATCGAAATCGAAATCGAAATCGAAATCGAAATCGAAATCGAAATCGAAATCGAAATCGAAATCGAAATCGAAATCGAAATCGAAATCGAAATCGAAATCGAAATCGAAATCGAAATCGAAATCGAAATCGAAATCGAAATCGAAATCGAAATCGAAATCGAAATCGAAATCGAGAAATCGAAATCGAAATCGAAATCGAAATCGAAATCGAAATCGAAATCGAAATCGAAATCGAAATCGAAAACGAAAATCGAAAACGAAAACGAAATCGAAATCGAAATCGAATCGAAATCGAAATCGAAATCGAAATCGAAATCGAAATCGAAATCGAAATCGAATGAAAACGAAATCGAAATCGAAATCGAAATCGAAAACGAAATCGAAATCGAAATCGAAATCGAAATCGAAATCGAAATCGAAATCGAAATCGAAATCGAAATCGAAAAATCGAAATCGAAATCGAATCGAATCGAAATCGAAATCGAAATCGAAATCGAAATCGAAACGAAATCGAAATCGAAATCGAAATCGAAATCGAAATCGAAATCGAAATCGATGAACGAAATCGAAATCGAAATCGAAATCGAAATCGAAATCGAAATCGAAATCGAAATGAATCGAAATCGAAATCGAAATCGAAATCGAAATCGAAATCGAAATCGAAATCGAAATCGAAATCGAAATCGAAATCGAAATCGAAATCGAAATCGAAATCGAAATCGAAATCGAAATCGAAATCGAAAAAAATCGAAAAAATCGAAAAAAATCAAAATGGTTTTATTTCCTCTTAATAGTACAGTTTAAGATTCAGCAATTCAGTATCTACATCCAATACAATAAATATTTCAGTGCTCTCCCTGCAGGAGACACAAAGAGGGATATTTAGGGATTGGGTGGGGTAGTGGGAAGAGGGGGAATGCACACATATCTGTCCTGCTATACTTAAATAGTAGGAAGATGTATTCCCAGGCCCTGACGCCCCGCACGGATTCGAAAATGAAAACAGTGGGAGGCACCCCCGCTGGTGTCGACGGGTTACCCGTATTGTTCTGCTGTCTCCGCTAAAAATTGAATGAATTATCACGCTTCCTGTTTGCACCTACGCGTGAGTTAAGTTTTTTAATTATAGGTAATCAGATAATTGGGAGACTCAAAAGTTTTCAGGGGTTATTACATTGTGTATTATTTTATCAGAAAAAGTAATCAAAAAACTGATTCGAAAAGAATTGAGCACAGTATTAACCTACTGCATTATGTGATTTAATTATGCTAATTCAGGAGGGTCCAGGACCCTTTCATGAAAAATATCTAGCGCCTTGTAAATAGGTCCTCCATGCTTCCTAGGGAGATTGTGATGCGCTCTAATGCGGGTGACATCTCTTGTCAACGGGCTTTTGGGTAGGAAGTACTTGTAACATTTATATGAAATTTGTTTGATATATTCGTATATACTTGGGATGTTTGTGATTTCGCGTAGCGTATCCAGCCGGATGTATCTGTTACTGTTAGTAACGATACGAAGTACCTTGTTCTGCATCCTGTCCAACTTCATAAAGACGAGAACCGGTAGATTCAACGTGGTATGGTCGTTGCCGACTCAACATGTTGGAGCCATATCAACAATTAATTTAGTCAATCCCGCTTTGCTTAAGAAGTTCAATTTTATTTATTTTCTCTGTTCGAAATATTAAAAAATTTCATTCAGACGTGTCTCCCGAATTTGTCTCACTTCTCATAGCACCCGGCGTGTATCTCTTAGAGATACCCCTTTAAGTCAGTGTGTACGTTTCTAGTGTATCCATCGATCCTGCAAATTTCACGATTCTACTTCCAAAATTATGGAAGATACGGGGGTGCTTCTGAGACAAATTCGGATTTTTCAAGACTGCAATTTTTTCAGGAAGCAGGTGTATTAGTGATAATTGGTGGATACTGAACACCATTCAGGAAGAGTTTTGGGTCTACTTTGCCCCCTCATATAATTTTCAGGAAAAATGGGTGGTTTCATCGCTGCTGGTGAGCAGTGTATATCACGTAAGATGATCCTTTTTGTACAGTAAAACGACAAAAATTACGGAAGATAGTGGGTGTTTCCATGAGAAGTGAAACACACTGTATATAATTTACTTCCATTATTCGACCTCAAAATAAAAATGAACTGTCTAGCTCGATACTGTAGTTTTATATAATTTCCAGATATTATAGGGAAGGCGGTACCTTGAAAAAGTCGAAAATTTAAATTAAGTTCAAGTGGAAATATAACCTTCAGAGACGCAGAATGCTATCGTTAAGTAATCGCAGATTATAAATTGTAAAAATGTTGAATATGCGTCTTCTTGAAAAAGTCGCACGATCATAATCCATAAAACTTCATGTGTAATATATTATTGAAACTTCAATAGATATCACAAACTGAAGGTTAACATAAAAATAGTGAATGGTATGTGGCATGGTGGTAACATTTCAGGGGTTAATTTGAATTTGCTTTGGATCCAGATCAATAAAACTAAATTGAGCTTCGGAATGATTTACAGACCACCAAATGTGAGTGTAATGTTCCCAAACGAATTGTCCGACTCCTTAGAGCAAATTTATTTAGATACCAAATTTTTTATTCTAATGGGGAATATCAATTCAAATCTATTGAATCGTAATAATGCAGAAACTAATTCTTTTTTATCTATATTATCAAACTACCATATGCTGCAAATCATTGATAAACCTACTAAAATCACCAATACTTTGGAAACTACCTCCCATTCATGACATATAACCGGAAAAAAATGATTCAAATAAAAGAGAAAGCTCGCGCAAAATTCAACAAATCTAAAACAGAAGCACATAAGCAATATTATATTACTTTAAGAAACCTAGTAGAAAACGAAGTTCGTCAAGAGGAAAAAGCTTACATAAAATTCACTTTGGAAAAAAATAAAAACAATTCTAGAGGGTTATGGAAGAGCCTGGGCGAATGGGGAGAGTTTGTACTAAAAGTAGAAAGAACAATTCTCTACCTGAAGAGCCCCCTGACATGAACATTTTTTTTTAATGTGGCAGGTAATGCGGAAGTAGACCTTAATTTGATAGAATATTTTGGAATGGATGTTATGAGTGATCAGACTTTTGAATTCTCTCAAATAATAAATGAGAGTTTAAAAACTGCAAATCTGAAGCATATGGTGTCGACGGGATAAATATAAAAATGATAAGATTAGTGCTTTCCTACTGTATAGAAGTAACAAGAAACATCTTCAACGATTTCCTTGAGCGGGATATATTTCCCTTGATTTGGAAATCTGTTGATGTTCTGCCTCTACCCAAAATAACTCACCCATCTACTTTCAACGATTCGAGGCCAATATGTATTTTGCCCGTATTTGCGAAACTATTCGGAAAAATAGTTGCAGCAAATTTGCTACCAGCTGTCCAATCGGGATTGAGGAAGAAATTTAGTACTAATACAACCTTATTAAACAAGTGGATGATATTGCGACTGCCCTTGATATGTCACGCAGTACAATCTTCGTACTTCTGGATCAAAGAAAAGCTTTTGATTTGGTGAATTTCGATTTATTACTACACTTTATTGTTTTCAGTGGCGTCGCCTCATCTTGGTTTGCAGGCTATCTATATGGACGATTATAAAGAGTTAAAATGGATAACGATTCGAGTTCTGATTTTAGAGTTACATCTTCTGGAGTTCTCCAAGGCAGTGTACTTGGTCTGCTTTTATTTTCAATATTCACATCTGATTTGCCAATGCTATAACCTCCTCAAAAATTCATCTATAAACTGATGATATGCACCAACACACTGTTAATGTCAGGGTTAATAATTTTACAATTCCTCAGCACTTAACAGAAAAGTTTGAGGGCAACTTCCCATATAATGCAATGGGGGTATTAAATTTCCCCACATAGGGGCTAATGAATATTTCTTTTTTGGGCACCAAAAAAAAAAGGGGAAAATCTATTAATTGAAAAAAAAGGGAACCCCCGTTATTTCTTTTTTTTTTTTTTCCCTTTTTTTTCCCTTTTTCGAATTCATCCATATACAGATTTTTTTTTTTCTTAAAAATGTGGAGGAACATTTTTTTTATTTGTTGTAAATTCAGGGGGAAAGGCCCGCACCACCAACCCCCCCGTGCTGTCCATTTTTTCAGATGCTCAAAAAATTTTCATTATTATTATTTTTATTATTATAAAACAGATGGGGTTCAACCCCAAACCCCTGCTTTTTTTTTTTGGGGTTTGGCCCGGGTATGCCAGTGGAGTTCTCCATATGTGAACTTTTTGATTGCTTTTATTTTTTCCCTTTTAAAAGTTTAAAAGCCTTTTTCCCCCGGATTTTGTTTCATAATACCCGGGCTTTTCCCCGGGTTTACCCCCCCGGGCCCCAGACATCCAAACATTCACCGCCCCCCAATTTTTCCAAAAAAACATCCCACCGATGAACCCTCCATAAAAAACCCCTGAAATCTATGATAAACAATATCCCCCTTTTTCGCGGGCCCTCTGCATTTTAAACCCCCTTACACCTGTTGACGGACTTCCGTTTACCTTGAACGTTCTTCTCTCGGACACGTCGGCCCGCAGCTCGGTGATCACTACCCCCTTTTGCAGCCCCCCAATTTTTCCTTTTCAGCGGCCCCTCCCCCCAAAAACCCCTAAACATCCGCACCCCCGGGGCCCCCTTTTTTCCCCAAAAAAATTTAAATTTTTTAATAGCCCTTTTTATTTTAATTTTTTTCTTAAAAATTTCCCCCAAAACCAATCTTCCTTGAGGGAATTTTGATCTTTTCCCCGGATAACCAAATTTTAAAATTTTAACCATAGATAAGTTTTATTTTGTAAAACCAAAACCCAAAAATTTTTGAGTTGAAAATTTTTTTCCCCGGTTTTTTTTGGCCCGTTAGCTTTATTTTCAGATCATTTTTCACGATCCCCTTCGCCCAAAACCAGTAATGCCATTTTCCTTCCCCCCAATTACGTTTTTTGAAAAAATTCAACTTTTAAAAAAAGGCACGTTCAAAAAATTTTTAAACCAAAGAAGCTTTTTCCCTTTTTCATTCAAAACCTCAAATTTCAAACCAAACAAACAAAAAACACCATAAACCGTTAACTTTTATTTCATTATTTTTTTTTGGTGTCACATTTTTCCTTTTTTAAAAAATAAACACATAAAGCCTTAAGTTTTCACCCCTTTTCAACCCGGCAGCAGTTTTTTCTTTAAAAATTCCCTTGCCAGGGTCATTGAAATATAATCTTTCCAATTTATGTTCAATAAAAAAAAATTTCCACCAAGGATATAAAAAAACAGTGAAAAATTTTTCGAGTTCGGGAAATTAAATTTTTTTTTCCCCCCCAAACCCCTCTTTCCCCCTTTTAAACCCCAAAATCCAAATCAGATTTATCCTTTTCCCTTTCCCCAAACCTTTTTTCATCAAAAAAACCCAAACAATATTCAATTAACCCCCCCCCCTTTTTTACGAAAAAGAATAAAAAAAAATTTCATTTTCCTATTTACGAAAATTTATTTTTGGGGTTTTTTTTTCCCTTTTATTTTCGAAGAAACTATCCTTTTAAAAATTAAAAAAATTTTTTAAAAAGTAAAAACAGGATAAAAACCTTTTCCTTTTGTCAAAAAGCGGCCCCCATATTCCCCAAAAATTCGTTTTTAAAACTCAAAAAAATTTAAATTTTATAAAATTTTGTCCCTTTTTTCCCTAAAATTTTCCAACAGAACAGAACACATGAAGCTCAGAAAACATTCCCCCCAATTTTAACCTTTTTTTTTAAAGTTTTATTTTTAAAAAATTTTTTCTTTTTTTTAAAAAAAAAAATATACAAAAAAATTTAATAAAGAAAATTTTTGAACAAAAAACATTAAAATTTTTTCCGGTTTCCCTTTTTTCCCCTCATAAAAAACCCCGAACAATACAAACAAACCCCCAAAAAACCACCCTTTTTTCCTTTCCAAAACCCAAATATTTTTTCCGTTAAAAATTTTAAAATTTTTCCCCTTTTTTTCCAAAAAAAAACCGTTGGGCCCCCTTTTTAAAAACCCAAAAAAAAAGTCAATGTTTATCATTTAATAAACATTTTTTTATTTTTCACTATTTGGGGTTTCCATTTGATAATCATACAAAATTATGAAAAAACAAATTTAAAAAAAAAAAATTTTTTGAAAAGGAAAATTTTAAAAATATTTTTCCAAAAAGATTTTTAAAAGGGATTTTCTTAATTCAATTTTTTTTTTTTAAAAAACCCCAAATTTTTCCCCTTCTTTTAAAAAAAAATGCCCCCTTAAAATTTTTTTTTCTTCTTTTTTTAAAAAAAATATTTTTAAAAAAAGTCAAAAATTTTAAATTTTTAAAAACAGAAAATTTGTCATCAATTCCAAAATTTGGAAAAATTTTATCGTTTTTCCACCTTTACACAAAAAAAAAGAAAATTTAAAAGAATTTTTTTAAAATTTGCATAAAATAAATATGCCTTTCACCAAAAAACAAATTTTTTTAAAGGAAATCCAAAAAAAAAATTTCAAAAAATTTGCCAAAATTTTTTACCCCTTAAAAAATTTTTTTAAAATTTTCTAGCCATCTGTTAAAAACATTTATACAAAAAATTTAAAAGATTGAAAAAAACATAAAGAATATTAAAATATATTGTTTAAAATTTTTTTATTTATCTTTTATTATAAAAATTTTTTTTTTTTAAAAACCCAAAAAAATTAAAAATTTTTTCGAACAGTTTTTAAAGAAAGGTTTTTTGGAAAATTAAAAAAATTTAAATTTTTTTAATAAATTTAAAATTTTTAAATTTGTCATGAGAAAAAAAGATTGTTTTAAAAAAAAAAACATAAAATAAAATTTTAAAAGGAAAAATAAAATTTTTTAACAAGTGGGGGCCGGGGAAAGTGGGGGGAGACGACCGCCCCTTTCCCCGATATTAATTGGTTTTTCAATTTATGAGCTTTTTTATGGCTTTTTTTTTGGGAAATTTTCAATCATTGTAGATTCTGCATAAATTTAAGGGAAAAATTTTTTAATTTTTTCCCTAATTAGGGTGATTAGGCACATTTTGCAATGTATATTTTAATGTGCTTTTACTCGTGGAAATGTAAAATCTTCTTGTTCGAACAGTGTTTTCGCGTTTAATCTTATTAGAAATGTTAATCTTTGGAGGAAAAAACGTGAAAAAGTTCTTTGATAATGTACAAATTGGTGTAATTAGATCAATTTAGCAATATATGTGTAGGTTTAAAGTTTTGTAATTGGATTTTTAAACATTTATGAATATGTATATATTTTTGATTTATGTTATGCATTTCTACGGAATAATTGTGTATTTTGAAAGGGGTTTGCGACAGTTCATGGGTTTTTTGAATTTTATTGAATTATTCGTTGCGGTTTCTGCATATATAATATGAAAATTTGGCAATATATATAGGAATTCTTCTTGTAAAACATCTTTTTTCGCGTATAATTCTATAATTTGACTGTAATATAGATAGGTGGAAGGAAAACGTGTAAAAGTACTTTGATAATGTGCCAATTGGGGTAATTAGATCAATTTGGCAATATATATAGGTATTTCTGTTATTGTAAATATTCGATATTTTCGAAGCATCTGACTGTTGTTTGACTAATATTACTGTTTATGATAAACCTAGTAAAAAAAAAATTACATTGATAAAATGCAAATTTGGGTAATTCGATTTTATTGTATTTTTGACAGGACAGATTACGGTTTTGGGATAAATTGAGAGTGTTCCTGAGATACATAGAAAAAAAATGAATTCAATGATATGCAAATTATGTGCAACTAGATCATATATTGGTAATATATACTTCTGGATATTCCTGTTACGGAATTTTGTATTTTTGAATGATTTTTGGGCTTTTATGGATTTTGTATGGTTATTATCAATAATGAAATGGCTGCTTCGGCGAAGATATTGATGAATATGTAAATTATGTATTATTAGATGTCATAAATTGAAACTATTGACTTTATGCTATGTGGTCGTGGAAAAGGGTGTTGGTAGAAATTTGATAGGAGTAGGATCAATTCAGTTGATTGTGATGTTGAAAAGTAGAAATTTGGTATGCAAACTCTGTATATGCTAGCAATAAGGATATGTATGATTTGGATAGGTTCAATTGGTGGTTAAATGTGCATCGTTCGGATTTTTTTAGGTTGATTTTGATTGATTGTTGTTCAGAACAGTTTGTATTTCATGACGAGAAATTGTTGCGGACCATGGAATCGAAAATGTTGTTTATTGTAAATTTTAAATGATTTTCTTTGATATCATTTTAAATGATTTTCTTTGATATCATTTGGTGAATTGTATATTTTTTATCATTGTACATAAAATAAAGAAGACTTCAATTTTGAGCAAGTATGATAAACTGAAAACTGGTGAAGGATTCAGATAAAAACGAAACTTAAGAGATATAATTCATAATGATTTTATTTGGAAATTATATCCCTGTTCTAGAATCACCTTGAAAATATATGACAAATTTCGCATTTAGATCATATTTGGAAATTTATTCTGAATATCCCTGTTCTAGAATCACTGTTTCTAAAGATTTTGGATTCATTTATAGTTTCTGTATGGATAGATATCTGCTTCGAGGAAATAAGTGGAAAAAAAAATGCCACAATATGCAAATTGTACGTAATTAGGAATCAAAATTGAAATTATTGTTTTTTTATTCTGAGTGGTCGTGGAAAACGAGTGATAGGTGGGGATTTGATATGAATAGTATTGATTCAGTTGATTTTGATGTTGGAAATGGACATTTGCTGTGAAAATTCTGCATATGTTGTTAATAAGGATAAATGCTGTATGATTTGGATGGCTTCAACTGTGAATTGAAAGTGTATTGCTTGAAACTTTTGAGGTTGATTTCAATTGATTTGTTTTGAGAAAAAAAAAATTATGAAGTTCCTTGAACTCGAAAAAGTTATTCACTGGTATTTTTTTTTTATATCACTTGGTGAGTGGCTGTTTTTTTTATTATTGAACATAAAATTAAGGAGATGCCTATATTCATACAAGTATGACCCATTGGCAACTGGTAGATGTTTTAGATAGAACGAAAACTTACTGGACCTGATCTCTGGATTGAAAATGGATGAGAAAGTACTATATTGGGCTTTATGAATGTTGTATTGTTTTGAGTAAGGAAAAATGGTGACGTGTACCAGAAGGACACAAATAATGAATATGAAGTGTATACAGTTATATATGGACGTGTTTGTGTGTGTATGTGGTGTTTGTAGTTTGAAAGATGTTGATATATTGGAGAATGATTTTTGAAATGAAAGACATAGTTGAAAATATATGCTTCATTGAAAAACTTTAAGAACTAATACTTTATTGAACTTGTGCAAACTTGTTTGAACTTGTTGAGACTTGTTCTTGAAATCATGGGTGGATGAGAACATTATATAGCATTACTCAGTTTGTAGAACTGAAGACGAAAGGATCGTGAAATTAATGATGCATTGAAATGGTGAGAAGCTGAAACAAAAGACCTAATAAAATACCGGTGAAAATAACAGAACTCAACTCTTCAAAGATTTAGTTGGTTTTTATTGGATTTTATCGAAAAATATCAGTACATATATCAATATGAAGTGCTTAGAATTGAAGTATAGTAGTATATATAAAAAATGGAAGCAAATGATCAAAACACATAATCCATCTCTCCCAGAGACTTAGTTAGTTTTGGTTGGGTAATGTTGATATTGAAGAATATTATTAGAGATATTAAAACAAGCGAACTATTGAAACTGTGATTTTTTGGATGGCTACAGGTGGTCACGAAGGGTCACGGATGGTCACGGATGTTTATGGATGCTCACGGTGGACACGCAGGCCGACTAGACATGGATAGTCACGAGGATCATTGCGAAAAGTATACGGATGAGTGATCACCGATGGCAATGCAGGCCGACTCGACAAGAATGATCACGATGATGATAGAAGACGTTCAAGGGTGGCCACGGAAGGTCACTCGGGTCGACCGGAGAATGATGGTCACGGGGATGCTCGCGGAAGGTTAACGATGTTCATGAATGGTCATGGACGGTTAAGGATGTTATGGAGGTCATAGTGGTCACGGATGGTCACGTAGACCGACTGGACAAGGATGGTCACGGGTATCTCTGTATTGGGAAACAGATATCCTACGTGGAAGAGACAACTTCTGGAGAACACCTTGATAGAAAATGTAGAGAAGAAGTCAAAGCAATCGAAAGATATATATACACCATCTATGGAGGAACTTATCTCCGAATATACCCGGACATCATAGCCGCGGGACCAAAAGTACCCAAATGAACCTTCATAAGAAAAAGCATGGGATTTTGGGGTAGAACCCCCATAGGTACACTACTAATAACACTGATTTGCGAGATTGCTAGGTTAACATTTTGTGTATATTATAAAGCGAAGTCGCTGGTACTTATATGTTACTACCAAATGAGGATCTACAATGATATATTATATTGAATTCCCTGCGACATACTGTGACTTCGCTGGTTGACTGGGTCGTGGCCATGGTATAACATATGGATTGAATAGGTCGACGAAGAGACCTGAGTCTCTGTAAGAGCCAAAAAATCTGGCTCAACTATCTCAAGATGCTGGAGGACAGCGTTTGGGTTTGTATTCCGAAAAGTCTATTCTGAAAACAGTTCATGACGATGGTGGGCCCTTCCCCCGAAAATATAAATTGAGATACATTTTCGTCTCGACATCATGAAATATTTTCGCCGCATTGAAACCATTCGAAGTCTACTCCAGGATATTAGAGTGTGAGACAATTAATTCTCATGGTTCCAACGTTTTTCCATTCCGAATGTTTTTTTTTTCTCGATTTATAAATATCTGGAACGCAGGAACACTGGAACTTTGCAGGTACTTCTACAAAAATTATCATATTTATATTCAGGAAAATATATAATCTAACGTTTATATGCTTTTCTCCCCATAAAAATAATGATCGTCATATTTGATTGAACATTCTGAAAATTTTATATTATTTGTTTTAAATTCGTAATCCTTGAAATCAACTATATGAATTCCGATTATATACCCTTCAATATCCCTAGAAAACGCCCCTGTTTTGCAACCTGCATTATGGATCAGGTGGGCTAAGTTTCTAACAGCAAACATTGTTCGAACTTCTGAAATATAAATACCCCTGTTTAAGCAGCAAGAATTAAGACTCATGTTTTTATTTACCCTGTGTTTACCATATACTTGGCGAAATATCTTATTTATAAGGGGAAAATGAGTTTTGTGGCTGTTTAAGTGTTGCAAAGTTGCCGAAAGCTTTTGTTAAGTGTGTTGAAACATAACCCCAACAAACAGGCAATTTACATTCATAAACTGCTCTGAAGGGATAATGGATCTCGAATAAATTTTTCGAGTGCGGTAGATAAAACTTTGCTTCTTATAATTGTTCATTGAGTTGTGGTTCGGAAAACGAGAATATTATCATGTTTCTGATGTTGTTGAACCAAGATGATATAGGACTCTCAAAGTTTATCACCGAATAGAAGTACATTTGTTATAGTTTGTAATATGCCTCCAATAAATTTCAGAATCGTAGAGAGAGGTTCCTTTTGTTAGAATTGCCTTCCAAAGTTAACAAACCAATTTTTTTCTATAGATGATAAAAATTGTTAGATCATTCATCTCCAAGGTAATATGATTACCTCACTAAGCTTCATTCTATCAGCATCCAGAAGTCCACAGAAATTGTCAGAAAGCAACTGAATCACATTTAAAGCTCACTTGCTGTATCTGCAACGTTTCTATATGCTTCGATAAAACAACGCGTCATATTCAGTACTATAGAGAACTACACCATCAATTAAATTAAAAAAAGAATAATGAAAAAAATAACCTCACTATTGAATACATCACTAAATTTCAAAAAATCGTCAAGTCAAACTAGATTCGCTACCAGCCACAACACATGTTAAAAAAATTAAAAGTATGACTGTGTGCACGTATTGATATAATCGATGAAAGAAAATTGTATTCCGTGCATAAAATAATTTATTAAAATCGTAGCAAAGCGCTTTCGACCGTTAGGTCATCATCAGTGCGTACCTGAAAGTAAGTAATATTGATAGAAAACAAGTTACTTGGAGAACAAGTTACTTAAAAAAAATTGACATATTTTAAATGTGAGGTTACTTACTCGTCAGGTGTACAAGAAGCCAAAAAGACCATAAAATAACTCATGACCAATGAAAGTTGTATAGGTTTAAGTGACACACATATTGAAAAACCTATTCTAGGCCAGGATGAAAATTGAGATAACAATTTTTCCTTATCTTTTAAAAAGCCATTGTTTCAGTGTGATAGCTGGACCCAAGTGACAAGATTGACAATTGACAAGTGAACAATGAATTAGATTGACATGGAATACAAAACCATGGAGATATCAGAATCAAGGAAGGAATATCTCTGTCATACTAAAACACACAGAAGATGATCAATCTAATGAGGACTGTCATCTGGAAAATATATGTTTCAGTATTCCAAGGAGGACCAGACAAGACTCTTCAATTCTCACATTGAAGTATTCGTAATTGAATATAAGTTCAAGGGAGAAGTTTAATTGGACCTGTCCTGATCAAAACTAACAATTGAATAATTCTGGTAGTGTCCATGGATAATGAATTTAAATTTTCCTTAATAAAAATGAAAATCCTTGTCCACCATGGCTCAGTTGAGCCGCAACTGGGGGATAAGGAGTGTGATACAAGTCTAATGGGAGATCGACCCAACTTCACAACTCCCACAGCTGGAGTAAAACAGAGTCTAAAAGGTGACAATCCAGAACATGACTTGTGTTCTCAGAATGGAGGAAACTGAAAAAGAGGCTGGCAAATTGCAAAAAGATACAAGTAAAATCATCATAGAGAATGGAAATCGGAAATTATTAGCATGATTAACAAGAAAACTAAACTGTGAATTAGACTAAATAAGCTAAGGAAGTTAAATATTATTCAATTTAGACGTCTATGGAGTGGAATATAGGATATATTTAAATTGACTTGCGTGTTGAGACAAAGGTTATTGTTGAGTATTTCTTTACTAATGTGTAAATCTTCAAGAAAATCTAATCTATTATAATTTTTGGAACTGACTTCATGTTAGATTTGTAAATTTCTATTTGGACTAAAATTATGATTGTTGAATCTTAAGTGATGACCGAAGGCAGAAACTTTATTACTATTCAAATTTTACATAATACGAACTTTCAAAGGTCTACAAGTTCTACCAATGTAGGCTGCATCGCAGTCTTCACAATTTAACTTATATATACCACTTTTGGAAAGTTTCTCAATTTTGTCTTTTGTATTGACCAAAAATCTACTCAAGCTATTGTTGATTTTGAAAGAAATTTTGGTGTTTAATTTAATTTTGGATAAGATATGTTATGTTCATTTTTATTTTATTTTTTTTGAATCAAAGTGTTAATAATGCTAGGATTATAATCACTGTTTCAAAATATTCAATTCTTTTTGATACTCAACAGTAGAAAGAGATACATTCAAGAGTCTGTGAATGTAACAATAGAAGGCAGCCATTTTGTGCTGATGGGGATGATTCGAAAAACTAGGTATCACATGATCAGTTTGTGTAGGTTTTCTGTAGATATTGAAATCTAAGGAGTGAATATTTTTATGTATTGTAAGATCTAAAAAATTTATTTTATTATTTGATTTTATTTCTAAGGTGAATTTTATGTTAGGGTGTATTTGATTAATTTTAGTTAATAAATTTTGAGCAGTATCAATATTACCATTTATGAACACTAAACAGTCATCAACATATCTGTACCAATGTAGAATTTCAGGATTGATATCCGTGACAATGAATTTATTTTCTGAATTGTTCATGAAATTATCTGCTAAAAAAGGGGATAAACAACTACCCATAGCAAGACCTTCGGGTTGCTGATAGTATTTTTCATTAAATATAAAAAAATCTTGTGGAAGGCAAAAATTAGTAGCTTTGCTACGATTTTAATAAATTATTTTACGCACGAAATGCAATTTGCTTTCATTGATTACAACACATGTTGTCTTTCTAGAAACCTACCACCAAATCGCCAGAGGATTAAAAACAACTACCTTTCATAACTCTGCATCTGCGAGACCAATCCCCAAGATGATGTATTCAACCAAGAAATCTTTCCATCAATGTCTGATGTATTTCGATGTGATCGTGATCCGACAACCAATAATATCACTAAAGGAGGTGGCGTCCTTTTGGCGTCCAGAAACAGTTATAGATCACTACCAATTTCGTTTTCAGCTCTTAGAGACACAGTCCCTGAAGTTGATATTGTAGACTCCAAATTAGTGCTTGGCAGCTTTACCTTGAGCGTTATTGTAGTTTACATTCCTCCTTGTTGCTCCAACATTCACTACGATTTCTTGCAGAGTTCGAATCCTGTTACTAAGGGGAACCTTCTACTTGTTGATGATTTCAGTATTCCTAAGTAAGACTAAATTTGAGTACCGTAGAATGTTGTGTTGTGTTAACCAACAGGAGTACTCCCACCACCTACACATTTCACAACCAACATAATACCTTATAACCCCGGATTATCTGAAAAGATCAAACGAATTGGACATAGGTATGATGTGAGAACATCATTTAGAACAACAAACACACTGAGATCTATACTAACACAAACAAAACCAAAAAACGCAGAAGAAAGTACCAAAAATTGTGTTTACAACATACCTTGTTCTTGTGGTGATAGTTATATAGGTGAAACGTCAAGACCATTGAAAGTGCGCCAAAGTGAACATCAGAGTTACATCAGAAATTGACAAATAACTGGATCAAAAATTGCAGAACATATCCTCACATCCAATGGCGATCATACGATTGAATGGAATAGGACAAAAATCTTGATGAAAGAACCACATCAAGAGAGGAGAAATTGAAAGAAACGGCCTGTATTCTTCTTTCCAATAACAACTGCTTTTCAACAAATTCTGTTGAAATGGATCATACATGGTTACCTCTACTCAGAGAGGAAGTGAGATATGGTGGAATGCTAATAAACTGATCCGAACAACACCCCATATATCAAATGAGCAATACATCAATCTCAAACTTTTTTGGCAGATCTCCATTGACATCCGTCAGTTGAAAAAGCAAAAAAGACTCTGCGAGCAAAAATCCAAATTATCACACAATTAAAGGAGATTTAGAAGATTTTGAGAACGGGAACTGATATAGTCTCCGAAACGTCAAGCAAAAATTATATAGAGAAGTATTTTTGAATTTTTAAAAAATTTTTTTTATAGGCAAATTCAGAAAACGGCAAGTTATTGACAAATTGAATCATTTTTCCATAGGAAATATAATTTGGTGAACGCAATAACTTATCGGGGTGAACTAATCAGTTTGCCCTTTCTACACTTGTATAGATTTTCCTGATTATATTTTCATTATCAGACTGTGGAAGGTTACCCAAAAAACATGTCAAGAAACGTTGTTCCTCCACAAAAAACCACATTCATTCAATATTATCCTCACATCTTTCGAAACATTCAATTGTTTTGCAAATAATTTTAGTTTCATATTTTTAACAAGCAACTCCACACATCGAACACAACCATTAGACGTCGCTTTCTTTCGACCATTGAAGTGTGCTTGGAGAAAGATTGTTGAGCATTATGAAAAAGGACCTGGTAGAAAGGATTCGGGAATCCCAAAGAATGTATTTCCAAGTCTAATGAGAGAAACTATCGGAATCGATTAAAGACAACCGTTCCAAAAATATAATTGCTGGATTTGAAAAATGCGGCGGTATACCCTTAAATGCCGATAAGGTATCAAATATACTACCTGTGGAAGCTGAAACGACCGACACCGAAAATGACCTCAACGCTTCATTTATTGACATTTCGAAGTAGATTCGACATGATGAAATTCGACCGAAGCCACGCAAGAAAAAAACTTCAAGTTCCTGCTGGCAAAAGCGTAGCGATTGACGATTTTGAATCTTCATATGAGAGTGACCAAAAATTCAGCACTCACGATTCTAATTCAGATATGGATCCAATATCAGACTCAGAAGAAGCGTTTGATATAATATACAATGCTGCTGAAGAAGTGATTTCTCTGCCGACATTTAATGGCCCTCGCCTCTCAAATAACTCACCCCAAGTGTCCTGATTGTTACCAAGGATGACGTCAATATTGGTGATTGGCTACTAGTCCGTCTCCCTTATTTCATGAATGACAAAGCAAGAGTACATCCAAGACTTAGCAGACATTATATAGCCCAAGTTGTGAAATCAAATGAGGACGGGTACGAGGGAAACTCTACGAGAAAATGCTTCTAGAGACTATCCAGGTTATGTCTACACTTCCCAGGATGTGAAAGATGAGTACGAGTTTACTTTTCAACATATTGTTATTGAAATAAATCCTCCAGTGGAATACAGAAGAGGTCTTCTCAAATTTGAAATTCGTGTGAGTGAATACAACAATTAAAATAGATTTAACTGTCACATATGTACTTATTACAATGAAAGTCACAAGGCAAACTGAAGATTGTTTGATAGGGCTTCATAAGCTCCACAACTTTCAATCGAAAAGTTTTTCTCTAAGATTCACACCTAAATAGAAAATAATTAAAAACTACCATTAATTACCATTCAGGAAATCTATCTTTCCGACTGACCGCGCCATCGTTTTTTTTTATCTCTAGGTGGCTCACACTCAGAAGTCAAGTGATCCTATACACACCACGGAAGGGAAAATGCGATTGAACATTAAAAAAGCATGGTCGATCCTATTCACCACAATAGCAGGTGAATAGGATCAGCAAACAAAAAAAAATATATGTGTGGAACGAATTGCTCAAAAAAAAATTTGGAATCAAAAATCAATAAAGCAGATATAAACTGATGTTTTGATATATACAGGAGATATCTCTCTATATCACTCAGAGAGATACCCCATTTTTAAGTTTAAAAGTGATCCTATTCACCCCATTCTACGGTTAATTCTCAATTTCATACAAGCAACTGGATCTTGTCCTAACCATCTTTGATGATTGTATTGTCTCCAAATCTTTTGTAAACATAAATGTTCATCATCCGCCTTTCTATTGTTTTCAACTGTCGATTTCCTCAATTCAATTACTTTCATATTAATGCAACAGATGCAAATGAGGACTTCAATTTTCGTAGGGCAAACTTCACAGCTATCAGGACAACCAAATGGTGTGACGTTGCTGAAAGTATTGATTCCGACTCGGCGAGTACTTTATTATATCAAAAATTACACAGCATCTTCTGTTTCACTGAGAATAGTAAAAAGTTAATTATCCCTTTTTAACCACATAAGAGAGAAGGAATTAGCATTCAAAAACTACAAAATATATAAAACAGCTCTTATATCAGAATACATTTTCAGAACTGGGAAAAACTGTTGAAAATAAAATAAATGCAGCATATAATAAATTGACAAATACCGCTAATATAGTTTATTATGCAACGATATATGAGCACGAGGTAAGTTACGACACGAGTCGAAGGCGATTGTCGAAAAATGTGTGCGAGTGTACTAATAGCCATTAAATGATCGTTGCATACACTATTTTTTCTATGAAAAATGGAAAATAAAATAAATACAAGAATTTGTGGTGGTGTACAAAATAATACTTCACTGCTCGACATTCTTATAGGTACTCATGACGCGTTGTGATTGAAAGTCCATCAAAATTAAATGTCAAACATGTATGTAGAAACATACGACTTGAATATCCCCGAGTACACGTTTCAGAATAGAGAGTACGTGTTTTTATTGGCCAATATTTGTTTCGAAATGATAATCCGTGTTAAAATGGACAATATCAATAAATCGGTAGCAGATATTTAATTCGTGTATTATAATAAGAGAGTAGAAAAATAATTTTGTATCAGACAGTTCGAATTCCTAGTCATTCAAACATAGTTAAAAAAGACATTCGTAAATTTGGCGATGCAGTACTTGACAGGCCTAATGATATTGTCACCGGATTTGCAAACTATTTCAAAAGTCTTTACTTGGTTTCTGATGAGAACTTGTTTCGTAAAAACTTCAATGATTTTGATTTAGATATTTTAAATATAAGCGCTTTTTCCACTATTTCAAAAAATGAAATAAAAAAAACTCACTGCAAGCGTTGACAATGTTCCTAGTCTGGTATAAGACTGTATTGACATACTATATGTATCTCTAATGGGCATATTCAACTTAATTTTAACAAACTGTGTTTTCCCTGAACTGTGGAAGAGTGCTCGAGTTGGCCCATTATTAAAAAAGGTGACTCTAGTGATATCACAAACTATAGAGTAATCTCCATTTCATGTAATTTTTCTAAACTCTTCCTGATATGTTTGCAACATGTTATGTACTCTCACGTTAGGAAAGTTATTTCTCCTACTCAGCACGGTTTCGTACAACAAATATGTTGGATAACAAACCTTGCTTGTTTAGATCAATATCTCTGTATTTACCTGAACAAAAAAAAAACAAGTCGATGTGGTCTACTGAGAATTCCAAAAGGCTTTCAGACGAATAGACCATTATCTTCTCCTTAGCCAATCGACAAAATTGGGACTCTCTAGGCAACTGCTCACTTCAATTGAATCATATCTAGTTGACTGAAACAATTTGTCGAATACGAATCATTCAAATCTGTTTCATACGTAGTCACGTCCGGACTGCCACAGGGCTCTAATCTGGGGCCTCTTTTGTTTTTAACTTTTACCAATGACCTGGCCATCTCTTTGAATATACCTAGCCCACAATTTGCAGGTGACCTTAACTTATACAATAAAATCGAGGACATTACTGATTGTCAACGAGTACAATCTGAATTAGACGCAATCAAACTTTGGTGTAATGATAATCGTCTACAACTGAATGAATCCAAATGAAACATAATATCGTTCACAAAAAAAACGAGAACTTTAATGTATGACTATATACTTGACAATAATGTTATTGTACCAGAAGATCTTCTAGGTGTCAGGTGGCTTTTTATATTAATAAATTTCCTAGAAAAAAAAATATGGTTCATTGAATTTGATAATGATTATATGAACGCTGAATGGTTGCGAAACCAAAATTGAACTAGGAGAAGAAACATTTTATTCAACTTGCGTATGTTCGGAAAATGCAGAAATGAGATTTGCCAGAGAAACACAAATGTATTCTTTCACTTTGAGACTGGAATACATCGGATCTTGGAGCACTAACTCTACATTTCATTTTTCTCAAATTACTAACAGATTTATTAACTCTGTTGAGAACTATTACTTTTTGTTATACTCAAAAAATTTTTCTTAATCAAAATGTATTCTGAATTTCAGAGATGTTTTGTTCAATGATAATATGAAATGAAACAAATCCTTGAGCTTCAGATGTATGAATAATGAATCTTTATTCGAACTCTCATTCTGAATAAGAATACTCTATGAAATTGAAATTCTAGTTGGCCTGATTAACGATATTCAAATTTAACAAGGACCTCCATTCAATATTCAATTAAAAATGTTTCCTTTTTCGACTTCGAAAGGTTCTCAATTATACCAAAGTTATTCAGATGAAAATTTAGTCAATATTCTAATACGAGTCAAGAAACAAAACTCAACAGCTCATCTTACTGGGATGACATTGTGAAGGGAACTGCAAATCTTTCCTCAAGAACCTTCGGAGCCCCTTCACAAAAGTTCATTCTATTTCAAAATTGAAACGGGGAAATGGGTGTTATAGTATCTGAGGCAGCGTAAGAAATATTCTACTTTGAACATAACACATATTCCTGGAGATACTGATTTATACATTTTTATATATATTTAAGGAGTATTCTCATTCAACTGGGAGTGCATCATAATTAATTTTAGTGGTCCATTTGGGTAAATGATTTTCGAAATCCCGAAAAACGACAATCCCATCATTACTAACTATCTTATCTAACTTATATTCTTCTCATATCTATATTGTTGACGAAAAGAATATTTCGTAAACATTTACATATTTTTCCCGGCTACGTTTAATATCTATTCCCGTCTAGAAAATGCCATGTTGCCCACTTACTATACTGCTGGTCAACGATTTCTATCCATAGGTCGTAAGATTATCACAAGACGAAACACATGTTCTGGAAAACCATGAATTCTCAGCCCCTCAAACCCAAGACTTCAAACTTTTTCACGAATTTTATAAGATGGCCTCTGTTGTTGCATGGATGCTGAATTCTAAATGAATTATATTTACCTTGAATAATGGTTTATATACGTTTTGCTACATAATTAACCGGGTACATGAGATGAACGACCTCGGTTTTACATATGTCAGTAAACTTACATTTACAACACATATTAGAAATACGGTTGCCGATGCAAATAGGCTGCTTGGTTTTATTTACGGAAATTGTAAAAATTTCAAGAATGTTGCCACCATAAAATTGCTATATTTTGCGTATGCTAAGTCCAAATTGGAGTTTGGTTTTTTGATATGGAATCCAACTTATGATCACCAAAAACATCTATTGAAATATTTATATCTAAACGTCGATGGACAATATCCTGCGAGAGGCATCGACTACAATATTTTGATGTCATGATTTGAAATGACATCGTTGGAAACAAGGAGAATTATTTATTATTGGTCTGAAATTTCTACACAAACTAATCAACAATAATATAGCTAGTACTGCTCTTTCAAACGATATTAATTTCTTAGTACCTAGAGAGGTCGACACAATACAAAGTTTTATTGCGGAGCATCACGAACAAACGTCATGCTACGATTACCGTTGAATTTTTTGTGTAGTAGCTTCAATAACATTTTTGAACTCTGTGAGAAACCTCTCTATCTTGTTTTATTCTTTTCTTCTTCTCTCAATTTAAATTTGTATGTATATAAATACTCAGTATAGATTGATTATATATTGAGTGACTGGTACTTTGGAAGATGTTTAGTGTTATGTACTCTATTTAATTGATTTTCTTCCTCTTTTGAATACTAAATTTCACGTGTTAATTTAACATTTACGTCTACATATTTCCTCAATTATTTGTTGTACTTGTGATATATATTTTGTACTCCATGATAGCATTTCCTGTAACTGGTTACCCCTGTTGTAAATAAATTGGTTTTTTCCCATTAAAGAGTTGGATGTTCTTGATTGGCCGATCAATAGAGATTTTCTGCTAGATTGATTCTGTAACAAAAATACTATCAGGAAACGAACTGTGCCATTATAGGAAAGAGGTTTCGTTATTATATCCTGTTATGTTTTCTACTCCCAACTGTCATTGCTTAATTTTTATATGAAAAGCATTTTTTTTTCTACTTGAAAACTAATGAAGCAATCTTCAAACAATGGACGTATTTCAGATAATGAGAATTAAAAAAATTTGCTCTAACGCGACTCGATCGGTTCATTAGTAACGGAGAAAAACCGGAAATATCTTGAAAAAATCGGCTTTTTGAGAAATTTATAACTCCGCCACTTTTCAAGTTGTAGTGCAGGCTTTCCACAACATAGTGGTGATCAATATGTCCTTTATGTGTGAAAAACTCAGACGCTGTCGCATCATTAGTTTTGGCATAATTGCAATCTGATTTTTTTAATGCACCTTATTGCAGCAGACCTGGATGGGTCATAGGTGGTCCGATTCCAATTTTTCAAAAAGATTTCGAGAGCAAAAGTATATTATTACAAAACATATATTCTGATTCTGCATTAAAATGCTGCAAAATAGGTGAACAATACTTGCAAACATGACCAAAAAGCTCGAGTGTGTGAAAGCGGCTGAGTAGTGGGGGTAGAGCAGCAGACGCGAGAATCTGCTGTTCTACCCCCACTCCTGAGACGCTCTCATGCACTCGCCGGTTTTCGGTCATGTTTGCAACTATTTCTCACCTATTTCACAGCATTTTAACGCAAAATGAGAATAGTCATTTTGTAGTACTATACTTCAACTCTTTTGGAACTATTGAAATCGGAGTACCTATGATGCATCCACGTCTGCTGCAATGAAGTGCAATGAAAAAAAATGCAATTATGCCAAAACCAATAATCCAACAGTGCTGGAGTTCCTCACACATGAAGTATATATCAATCACTACCATGTCGTGGAGAGCTTGCTCTGAAACGGTATTGTGAATTTAAAAAAAAACGCTGTTTTTTGTGGTTTTTCCTCCGTTACTAATAATCCGATCAAGTCTTCCTGAGCTCATTTTCTTTGCATCTTCATTCTCTACAATTCGTCCATTGAGAGTATCGAGATTGCTTCATTAATTTTCAAGTTACAAGTCAAAAACGATAAAAAAAATGCTTTTAAATGTTTATAACAAATAAGGCAATGACAGTTGTGAGTCGGATAACAGGATATAACTACGAATCGTCTTCCGTATGATGGCACAGTAGGTTTCCTGGTAGTGATTTATCACGACAAAATCTCTATTGATTGGTCTTTGATTCTAGCCACATACCCAAATAGTCTATCACAACTAGATGAGGTGACCTCATAGAGAGTTGTAAAACCTGCAGTAAAAGTTGGCAACACGTTTAGACAGTGTCAACATATCTCGCAACTGGCCGAACTAAGTTAGTACGGTTGGTAAAACAGATTTCTCTTCAGATACCGATTGAGATAAGGTGGGTGTTTTGGAAGTGTTAGCTTGAAATGCTTCATAAAGTATATATTTTATAAGTGATCGATTTGCTATTCCTATATTTTATATGAATGGTTATATCATATGAAATACAGGTATGGCAAATCGATCACTTATAAAATATTTACAGTAATTGATTCGTAGAATCTGTTAGTTCGTTTGTGGTTGAAATAAAGTTTTAAAATAAATCTTTATCTCATGAAATCAAGAACAAAATTAAAGTTCTTATACAACGAGAATAATAAGTTAAACGATATAAAAAACAGATTTTATTTCATCTAGGACAAGTAACAACTACAAACAAAACTGTAGAGTTTTTGAAATAAACTTTTGTTAGAAAAACGCTCTGTGTGTGGATACGAACAATCGACAAGATGAAGTCCCTGTCTGGGGAAATGTCCTGTAATTGTGTGTTTATTTGAATAAAAACTGTTGTATATTAAATATACAACAGTTCATTTGGCGACGAGCGTCGGAACGAACCAAAAATTAAAAAGTGACAAAATTGTGATCATTTTTCAACGAATTTTGTGCATCATCAAGTGTCAAACTTTCCGTCATCGTGGTCAAATAGCAAGTCAAAATGTCGCTAATTGGTTCAATTGAACAATTCAACCCGATGGATCCAGACATTTCTTCATATCTGGAGAGATTGGAGCAGTTATTTTTATGTAATGGAGTCGAAGACAAAACCAAAGTTCCGCTTCTTTTAACTTTGATGGGAGGTGAAGCCTATAGTGTTTTAAAGGACTTGCTAGCGCCTGCGTTACCAAGTACAAAGTCATATGATGATCTGAAGAAGTACCTCATGGATCATTATAGCCCAAAAAGGTTAGTGATAGCTGAACGATACAGGTTTAACAATGCGGTGCAGGAACCAACTGAAGACATAAAAACTTTTGTCACGAAGTTGAAAAAAACTACTCACGGTATTGCAACTTTGGTCAGTTTTTGTTGGAGTGTTTGAGAGATAGACTAGTTTGTGGAGTTCGTTCATATGCAATTAAAAGAAGGTTATTGCCAGAAGACAATTTAACATTCGAAAAAGCCTACGAGACTGCCCTATTAATGGAACTAGCAGAGGCTCAGGTGAAGTCTATGGGTACCGAAAGTAATATGTCTAGTATCACTGAGAGCTTAGACAAGTTGTCAGTCAATGAAAAAGTTGTGAAAAAATCGTCATATAGTCAAAGTACGAGTCGGAAAAAGGAATTGAAGTCTCGTTTTCGTTGTGCCAGGAAGCATGATCCTGACAATTGTCCTGCGAAAGGTTGGCAATGCTTTAAGTGTAAAAGAGTGGGCCACACCAGTCGTGTCTGCATACGCATGTCCAATGTCAACGCTGTAGAAGAAGAAAACCAGTCAGATGAGGAGGACGATACCTTGGTCTTGGAATATTTGTCATCGTTGGAACCAGAGTTGAGCAATCCAGAGAAGGTAGAGTTGGACATCGAAGATAGAAACATTGTTTTTGAAATCGATTGTGGTGCATGTCGGTCAGTGATGCATATTGATGATTTTGGAAAATATCTGTCAAATTTGAAATTGTATTCTGTCAAGTATGAGTTCTCACAGGTCAAGGTGTTACAATTCTTGGGAAAACTGATGTTTTTGTTAAACATAAGAATGAAATAGTAAATTTAACTTTGATAATTTTGAAAAGTAACCACAGATCTGTGCCATTGTTAGGTAGGAATTGACTAAATGTATTAAATCCTGATTGGAGAAAACCAATCAATTTTAAGGAGTCCAATGTAAATGTCAAATCTTGTCAAAAGTCGAGTAATTCTCTCTAATTTTCGTGCAAAACAATTGTTTTAGTGAGTTCACATTTAATACATATATATAATATTATTTTGTATATATGTGGGCATGTGAATACGTATATATATACTTTTAACAAAACAGACTATTTTTGTGTATAATTGTTTATATATAATATCCTATATGTATTTTTACTTCACCTGCGATCTATGACCTTAAACGGTGTAGTTCCTAATACTTTATATTTTCAACTCTAATTTTAGATATTTTCCATGATTTTTTATATATCTTGTAATCTTCAGTCATACTGCTTCATTCAAGTTTTGTCCACAAGATTTACTCTCAAGACAATAAAGTATATTTATTATTAGTCAGTGTCTGAACGTCTACTGTCAAAAGTGAATTCTGGTCAGTCAAAAGAAAAAAAATCGTCAAATAACCAAACTGAGAGTGAAGTAGTTTCAAATTCAGTATAAAAAATAAAAGATGATATCAGGAATGTCTTCACAGAGCAACCAGAGTCGTGTATAAAAAAAATTCAAATTGAATTGAAGTTACAAGAAGGCGCACAACCAGTTTTTCATAGATCATATGATATGCCTTATGCACTGAAAAAAAAAGTTGAGATAGAGTTATCTAATATGGTTAAGTCTGGTATTTTGAGAAAAATTAATTGCAGTAATAGGGCTAGTCCTATAGTTGTAGTCACGAAGGAAAATACAAACGATATTAGGATTTGCGTTGATTTTAAAAAACCTTTAAATCGAGTTTTAAAAAGTGATCATTGCTCTCTACCACTACCTGAAAATATTTTTGCATGTCTTAGTGGTAATAAATATTTTACGGTAATTGATTTAAAAGGTGCATACCAACAATTGAAAGCAAGTGATCAAGCACAGAAATTGTTAGTTATAAATACTCATTCAGGTCTTTTGGCTTATACTAGGTTAACGTATGGTGTTAGTTCTGCGCCAGGAATCTTCCAAACAGTAATGGATAATACTTTGGAAGGTCTTGAGCATACAAAATGTTACCTCGATGATATTTTAGTTTATGGGTCATCTTTAAAAGAATGTTATGGAAATGTGAGAGATATTTTTAAAAGATTAGAAGACTTTAATTTCAAAGTAAACGAACAAAAATGCAAGTTTTTTCAGAAATAATGTCGAATTTTTAGGACATATTATCGATATTAACGGTATACATCCGCCAAAGACAAAATTCAAGCCATCAAGTCTGCACCTATACCCAAAACATTAACGGAATTGAAGTCATATGTAGGTAAATTTATCCCGATGTTGTCTACAAAGTCAAAACCCCTATACGATTTATGTCAATCTAATGTCAATTTTTCTAAAAGTTGGTCTGAAGAATGTGAAAAAATATTTTAATCAAGTAAGGATTGGCTAATATCAGATAGTGTTTTGACATTTTATAACCCAAAACTTCCGATTTATGTTACGTGTGATGCAAGTAGTTATGGAATTGGCTGTGTTCTAAGTCATATAATTGATGGACTAGAAAAACCAGTAATATTTGCGTCTAGTACCTTGTCTACCACCGAACAAAAATATAGCAATTCAGAGCGAGAAGCATTAGCTATCATTTATGCGTTAAAGAAATTTCATAAATATTTATATGGACGTAAATTTGTACTCATAACGGATCCTCAGCCGCTGCAATTTATTTTTGGCAAAAATAAAGGCATTCCGACACTGGCAGCAGCAAGGATTACTAGATGGGCGATAACACTTTCAGGTTATCAGTGTGACATCCAGTATAAAAAAGGTGAATCTATAAGTAATGCAGATGGCTTATCACGTCTACCTTCTGAGGAGAAGACAGAAATTCCCGATTTTTTATATTCTTTTAATTTAGTGGAACAAATCCCTCTGAATGCTGGTGATATTGCCAATGAAGTAAATAAAGATTTATTGCTGCTCAAAGTCAAAGATTTTACCATATCTGGGTGGCCTGAATTTATAAATGACGAAAATCTGAAACCATATTTTAAACATAAAAATGAGTTTTCAGTAGAACAAAATTGCATTTTGCTAGGCAATAAATTAGTGATTCCAACATCATTACAGGAAGATGTTTTGAAATTATTCCATGAACAATATAATGGAATTGTTCGCAGCAAAATGCTCATGCGCTCATACTGTTGGTGGCCTAATATGAATGCAGATATTGAAAAATTCATTTCATTATGCGATATTTGTCAGCAATGTCAAAACTTCACCAATTCAAATAGCACTTCATTACCATGGTCACCTGCGCCTCATAATTTTTATAGAGTTCATATAGATTTTTCCTTCAAACATAAATTTGTCTTTCTGATAGCAGTTGGTCAAAAATCGAAATGGCTTGAAGTCAAGCTTATGAAACATGGTTCAAATGCGTCAGAAACTATTTCGAAATTAAGAGATATATTTTCTGTTTTCGGTTTACCTATCGAACTGATTTCCGATAACGGTCCTCCCTTTAATTCAAATGAATTTGTATCGTTTTGTCAGGCAAATGGAATTAGACCCGTCAAGATACCTCCTTACCCGCAAAGTAATGGTACAGCAGAGCGTGGTGTTCAAACTATTAAAAAAGGTGTAGAAAAAGCATTTTTTTCTCAAAAAGGGGAAAGTATTCCAGAACGTGTTATTCTGAGTAAATTGCAGAACTTTTTATTTACATATCGGAATACACCTTCGACCGTAACAGGAATGTCAGCTGCAGAGAGCATTTTGAAAATCAAGCCTCGAACAAGATTTGACTTATCAAAACCTTCTCACCATAATAAAAGTAAAATTAATGTCTGATAAAAATAAAAAAAATCTTTATAGAATTAATGATCAAGTGTTTGTTAAAAATAAACAAACTGAGTTATGGCAAAAAGGAATAGTTATGAAAGTTTTGAGTTTTTGCACTTATTTGGTGAAAGTTGGGGACAATATTAAGCTCATTCATTCTGATGATTCACGTCTTGGTGTAAATCTTCCTTTATCGAATGAAATCAGTGATGTTGATAATGAAAACAAATTGAAAGACTCTATAGCGCCTAATTCAAGTATCAAGCCAAATACAATTCTTCCTAATATGTCTGTACCTGATAATGTCTCAGATTGTGTTGTACAACCATCCATTGTGAAAGAAGGTGAAAATGATTCTAACAGTTGTCAAAAAAATACTATTGATGTTGAAAAACATTCAATTCCAACTTCTACATCGAAAACAACCCTCATTTCTACGCGATCTGGTAGAATTATAAAACCTACCTGTAGGTTGAATCTTTAATAACACGGGGGGAAATGTAGTGTTTTTGAAATAAACTTTTGTTAGAAAAACGCTCTGTGTGTGGATACGAACAATCGACAAGATAGATGTAAAGATGAAGTCCCTGTCTGGGAACATGTCCTGTAATTGTGTGTTTATTCAAATAAAAACTGTTGTCTTTATAATAGACTTTCAATTAAATACACAACAAAAACAATAATCAAACTCTGAATAACAATAGAATTAAAAATATTCTCCAGTCTTATCATCAAATCTAGACAATAACAAATACTTCAGTTTAATAATCATCATCATGTATTGTACTTCCCCAAATGGTGATCGGACATGGAAACTGATGGATGGGAAGTATCAGTTTGTAGAAGAATTCTGCAACTGATGGATGGAAATAAGTGTTTGTGAAAAGCAGCTTATACCTATTTTACCTTGTAAAAGCATATTTCGAAGAATTTCAGCGTCAACTCGAATAACAAAACATACCATTTTCGACGTTGGGTTTGTGATTCAAGTCCATATTATAATTTTTTTGATGACAATAACAGTAGGAAAATTAGTCTGACAAATTTCGAAATTGGAAAAGGTCATCTACCAGTCATCAGTCGTGTCATCTGTCGATTGCGGGCAGCGCCTCCATGCGCGACTGGCCGTACCAAAAACTAGGCGGACTAGATCGCTAGTGTTTTAAATAGTCTCTTTATTTTTAATTTGTCTGTGGGTGACCTGCAAATTCCGAAATGTCGGTTGTTTGACGTTGAAATGGCAGATATGGCAACGGTCTCAATATCAAATAACTGTGTTCTTAACTAATGAGTAATGTATCCTCGCCATTTTTGCCAGCTAAATTTCTAATATTTAAAAAAACTCAGAATTTCAACTCCACAACGTCATCCAATATTTGAACAAATGGTAGCCAGATGCGAACACGTGTCCATTCCATAAAAGAATAAGATATCGAGAGTAGAGATATCAAGACCCCAAGGATGTGGGATATTTTTATCTCCATACACTGCAAATCCTAATAAACCTATGTGTCTGGATGTAATGAATTATTTATGTTTCAATTAAGGCACAGTGAGTTATTCTTGTTCTCACTTTTACCTCCGCAGTCATGTGAACGAGCCTGAAGTTCGGAAAGTTCATCAGTTAATTCAGAGTTGCAGGTGTATTTTCCGCGTTAATGTAACTAATTGAGAATTCATACTGCAGCATCGGCGAGCGGTGTGGAAAAGAGTTTCCAATTAATTTCGCCTTTACATCGGTGGAGTTGGAATGGATGTTTATTATTGAAGAGGAGTATGGTTGAATACGTGCGGTTCGAGAAAATTCAATCACGGAAATGGTCCGTACAGGAATATCTACCGGAGTTATAGTTTACATAGGTCTTCTTCGGTAGTTTGAATGGATGAGTTGAAAATGAAGCCAGATATGAAACACATATATCCTTCATTTGGGATATGCATACATTCAACCAGGCAAATTTCGAGAAACGGACACAAAGATGAACGACATGGATTCCACATATAATGTCTCACATTTATTGCCATTGGGTTCTCATTTTGAGATAGTTTCTATCGACAGAATTTTATATGGAATATAGTCAAAGAAATTATCCTCTTCTATATTCGAAAATCACCTCCCATTGGGAAGCTTCATATTATCAGTTTTTTTATAGAAAAGGAGGAGAAATATTTCTGGTGGCAGAAAAACAATGGCGAATGAAGATAACTTGGAGTTGATACTCCTGGATGCGCAATTGATGGTAGATTATTTTCAGATCGCTAAGTTTCAATTTTTCAGCCACTAAAAACACTGCATCGTCATTTCTCTTACACCATCGATGAGAGCGTAAAATACTCGATCCATTTTGGGAAATTACCAATATTTGAAAAACAGGGACCAATCTAGTTCATTGCACCACCCCTAACGATTAATGGTCCATGAAAAAATTGAAAGATACTACTTTTTAAATAATTACGAAGAAATCTCAATAAGCTAAGGAAAAAATACCTTCCATAATTTTGGTCTTTGGTTACCTCTGGATTACTCGATGGCTATGTAGGTTGACCTTGACCATCATAAGGTCAATCTCCGGATAATAACAATATAATTTAAAAAATTACATCTCACACACAATGGAAAAAGGGTTGACAAAAAGCTATTTTCCACCCTTCCCAAAACTGGCATGATATACTCTTTGATATAAGTAAACTCTCGATAGAGTATGGCATGAAGGCCTGCTTTAAAAATTGATTGACTTTAACTTGCTTCTGGGCTTGGTGGAGTGGATGAAGTCGTTTCTTCGTGTAGGACATTCCATTCCAGATTCGAAGGGAATTGAGGCCGGCGTTCCTTAGGGGGCAATACCAAAGATTACAGTTCTTCGAACAAAATCCCGCACAGAATAGTTGGCGGGAAAATGAGATGAAATCTTTAAAATTAACTACAATGTTAACACCTGTCTCTGTCAAAATCTGACTGCTCAATTTTCCTTGAAGAAGGTGAGAGGGTAAACTGATATCTGATGAATTGACTTAAAAATTGAGGGGATTGGAAAATGTCCCCGATGACATTGTTTCATTGAACTCTCCGATATAAACTATTACCAAACCAACTCCTTACTGTCCAACCTCACCTTAACGTGGTGAGGGGTGAACGGGTCGTGGCCGCTCAGCGAATGGGACGGTAGGGTGGACATTCGTATTGCATGTGGGCGGCCGCGACTTGACTAACGTGGCTCTGGCAAACAAACCTAAATCCAAGCTGTGAGCGCTGTGGCAACGGATGTATGACACCAGCGTCTTGAAACAAACGGTGCCGCAACGGAGCCTCTGAGAAACAGTGCGAAATCTCGGAGTTATGAGCCTCAGCCATTTGCAGGGGATACCACAGGGCCGGACCAACCCCTTTCTCCTCACTCACTCGAAGAAACAAATGACCACGAAACGAAACACCGAAGGGGAATGAGGACTCTTCAGGGTGCTGGACAAACGACAGGGGCCGCCCAGATGAACCTTTAGCACCGCAAGGTAGCCACGGCAGTCATGCAGTCGCTAGGAGGGAACTGGAAGCGGCACCCAATCGGGAACTATGGATACGACAGGGTGAAAAAAACCGAACCAGATAAGATACAATGGGCCAGAGGGCTCAAGTGTCGTCGATGGCCAGAGCATGACGGGCCTCCAGGGTGGAGATTCAAGTGAGTGAACCTGTGTCAGGGAGTCCCACACTTTGTCCGTAATGGATTTCCTCAACCAACAAAAAAAAAGCCAATCGCTGCCGGACCACTCTAACAACCTTCTGACCTGAACAGAGTTCATTGTAGTTATCATGAAATCTGTTGATGATGTTGAGAAATCGAATAATCCTGGTCTGCTTCCAGCTATCTTAGAATGACTTATCCGGAAAAGATGAGCCCTACTAATAAACCACCTTCATTTTTATTTCTCAGTTACACCCCGTATGAGATAATCGGAGGAGGGCATTCTAAATCAAGCAGTTGGTCGGATGAATAAAGATCACTCTCAAGATCGATAAGGCTAATGGCAATTATCAGTAAAATTATCAATTTTTAATAAACACATTAATTTCACAAGTAAGCGAGGAATTTTCATTCTATGAGGATATCTTGAATTTGGCTTGTGAATTCCGAACCTTCCAGAGGGTTCCTTGGCTCTTCAGAAAAAATATCCACTATATTCAGAATCTTCCATCTGCAAATCAAATATACTTATATTCAGAAGATTGTCATGTTAATGACCAATTGTTTTACAAAAAATATATAATAAACAAAATTAATATAAAAATATTTGACTTGCTAGTTACTTGATACATTATAATCACAAGTTGAAAAAAAATATTACAATGGGCAAAGGTAGTTCAGAGAGAATAAAAATCAATTTAAACATATACGAGTCATTTTACTATGAAGATAATTTGAGTTGTTGTCTGCCAAAATAGTGAATATCTCTTAATTTTCCGAAACGCTGAGAAACTGTCAGTTTTCACAATTTGGGTTCTTTCACTCAGATAGGACTCGAACCAATCGAAGCTTCGTTCTCTGAAGCTGTAGAGATGAAGCTTACGTAACAGTCAAAATCTTTAGATATATCACAAAACACTGCAGCGCTCACTTCCTCCAGACTACAATGAAGATTTTTCAGAAAGCGAAAGATTGCATCTCCCGTAATGTGATTGGTTGGATAGCTAAATTGAGTAATTGTATGTAATTCACAGCAGTTCATAAAAGCATTATCCGCTCCGTAATAAGAATTTCATGATGAGCAAACGTCCTTTGTAATTGTGGATCCATCATGTATGTCGAATTTCTCAAAATATTTTCCTTGTTAAGATTACTAGCACATACATATTTATCTATTCCGAAAGCATCACTTATTGAAAGGATTTTCCCGTTTGTTCATTCATAATCAACAATAAACTTATATTCCAAAATAAATATGGACAATAATAATAATAATGATAAATGCATTTATCGACAGTAGTATAGATATGATACGGTACATTTTGAATTTATCTGCCAATAGGATACAAGATTGGATGTCTCCATTCTAACTCTTGCATCTTACTGAAAGAGAAGGGGAAAAAAGAAAAAAAATGGTTGATAAGTGTGTATAAAAACAGGTCACACACACTAATACGCTAAATTATAATAATTATGGAAACACATAGAGTAATTTGACATAGTGTATCAGTGTGGTCATAGCAGAGCAATTTTGGTCATAGCATAGCAATCATGGTCATAGCACTCTCACATTACATTTCATCCAGAAACTTTTGTTTGGGACAATATACAAAACTGGCCAAGGATTTTGCCTGGAGGGAAAGCGGAAAGTCGTTATATAGTTCAGCTATTTTGTAGGTGAAGGATCTTTTGAAATGTTCCGTGGAATGTCTAGCAATGTGAATCTTTTTACGTCTGATATTGACGTGGTGATGTACATCAGTCCTGTATTGTTATCTGTTGTAGAGATAGTGTGGTATTTTGGCGATAATAATTGTGAGATATAACACTGAGGTGAGAAGTGTGCGTCTGTCAGACATTCTCAGCCATTCAGCCATTTTCAGCGTGTATGAAACAGGATCCTTTTTTTTAATTCCGGAAGAAAATCTCAAGCACAAGTTTTGAAACCCCTGGATTCTGTGCTGTTCAGTACTATTCAGAAAGTAGTGGTAAGCCACATCGCAATGGTTGAAGGTTGAAGTATTAGTGAAGTAATTTAGTTTTAGTACCCAGGGCATGTCTGTGGGGATATAATACTTTCATCTTTCTATATGCCTTTTGAATCAACAATGATGTGTGTTTCTTGAATTTGAGTTCATCATCGATTGTTACTCCCAAGTTTTTCACTTGATTTACGACAGGCAGTTCAGTAGAAAAATCGAATTTAAACGGTTTTCTTCACATAAAGGATTCAATATAAAATTGAACCAGAGAAAGGTAGATCTTAGGTGAAAAAACAACTACTTTCCTGGCAAATACCACGCAGAACGTTGAATGATATTCACCTGAAAATCCATGCATACTTCCATAAAATATCAATGGACATTGAATGCAAATGTTTCTTTCTGATAAGCTCGATTATGTTTAATTTAAGTCGTGTTCACCTAACAATCCGCATACCGGTTTCAGGCTTCTTGGCCCTCATCAGTACGGAGTAGTCAACCAGCCAAAAGTCCAAAGAACTCTGGCTGAAGTGAGACACAACGTAAACAAACCATCATCGATCTTGTAACACCTATAGGTACGCCGGAAAAGATAAACTTTAACTGGCGGTACCTAGTGACAGAAAGAAACACTCCGAAATCTCCCACCTCGATAGGTTTCTAAATCAAAGATTCCTTCTCAGTAGGAGTGGCAAGCCCGTCTAGCATATAGTGAGAGATAAGTGCCATGTGAAGTGGAATGAATAGAAAAATCGAATTTAAACGGTTTTCTTCACATAAAGGATTCAATATAAAATTGAACCAGAGAAAGGTAGATCTTAGGTGAAAAACAACTACTTTCCTGGCAAATACCACGCAGAACGTTGAATGATATTCACCTGAAAATCCATGCATACTTCCATAAAATATCAATGGACATTGAATGCAAATGTTTCTTTCTGATAAGCTCGATTATGTTTAATTTAGTCGTGTTCACCAACAATCGCATACCGGTTTCAGGTTCTTGGCCCTCATCAGTATGAGTAGTCAACCAGCCAAAGTCAAGAACTCTGGTGAAGTGAGACACAACGTAAACAAACCATCATCGATCTTGTAACACCTATAGGTACGCCGGAAAAGATAAACTTTAACTGGCGGTACCTAGTTCAGTGTCGCCGATTTTAATACCCAAATCACCAACTCTGGACCTGGTTCCATATCACCCGAATATTATTACTGAGCACTTAGCGATGTTTATATGGAGTCAGTGTTTTTCGATTCATGGTTTATAACACTTACACTGTCTGAAATTTTGTTGAGATTCAATGAGTAATACAGTTGCGTATCGTCCGCATACATGTGGTATTTTAGTTTATTCAAGACAATGGATAATTGTGTTGTATAAATTGTATAAAGAATGGGCCCGAGGAAAGAACCTTGTGGTACGCCTGAAGATAAGGTCCTACATTCTGATTTTTCATTATTTATTCTTACTAGTTGGGATCTATTCGAGAAGTGGGAATGATAAACAATGGAATACTTATACTGATTGTCGATGATATAACACATCGAATGCATTACGAATACAGTGATAACCATAAAAATTTATATAACATGTGGATGTTTCAATCAAAGGATTTTCGGAATCAATTTTTTGACTGATTATGACAATATAGACTTATACTATATTTAATTCTATCCAAAAACATTGTTAATTTATAGATCTTGCAAATATGAAAATACCCGAAGCGTTTCCCCACTCTACAGTCTGTCACATGACGTGCTATTCTGGCTCGTGATTGGCTAAACCAGAAATAAACCAGATCTCGAATTTTTTGAATGAATGAATGAGTGAAACATGAATGACAGGCTGAATGACGCTTCCAAGGATCCCAACACAATTTTACTATTTCATTCATGAAAAGGGCAAGTGATTTCTCTTGTTCTCTACTCTTTGGCATTACTGTCTCCTATGCTCTATGCTCTTTACACGTCAGACTTACCCAGGAGTGAACACGTGAGGATCATCTGATGGGTATCGTTTATTTGTAGAAGGAATTGAACCACCTTCAGGAGTGGTATCTGGAGTGGATAGTAAGGGTGAATCCTGATAAAACACAGGCAGTCCCGATGGGAGTAACTATTTTTGAAAGGGAGATAGATTGTTCAAGTACCTCGGAGTTACAGTGCATCGCCGACTCCCCTGGAGACCACATGTCAAGTTGACTGAGAGCATAATACATAAAAAAATTGTCTTAATGATATAAGAAAAAACCTCCTTCCAAAAAATAAGTACTGATCTACAAAATTGTGTTCAGATTTTGTACGCCTCAGCCGCCTGGGGCCAAATCTGCAAAAGCAGCTTTCGCGTCCCGGAACGGATACAAATGAAGATTCTAGGGATGACAACCGACGCTCCGTGGTACGTGCGTATATTCCATTTCATCAGTGATAGAAGACCCAGAATGAACATTGAAAGTTGCATGGAAATATTCATATAATGAATGAATAAAGATAAATAACGTCAGAGAAATATAAATCCATAGAGAGATTATTAATTGTGATTGAATTCTTTTTTAGATGAAGAAATGAGAGATCCAGTAATGATATAATATATATCCATATTCAAGCACGAAGGAGCCGAATATGAGAAACATCGTTCGAATTTTATAGTATTATGGTGAGCAATATTGAAATCTGTCCAGTAAGTGAAGATCAGATCTTCTACTGATCTATGAATGTATTCAGGAAATTTAGTTCTTAGCAACCTATACAAAAATATACTTGTTGAATAATGATCTCTGAATTTGATGTTTAACTCTATTCTCAATAGGTGAGGAGTAACATGCTCTCCAAACGGTATACAAATCGCATGCAAGACTATTATGACCCGAAAATATACATATATAGACATATCGAATTTATATATGAAGAAGTGGCAACCACAAATATGAAAAATCATTTTAACGAATAATCCATTTTTGACACGTCGGAAATACAGACGGAAATTGCTAGCAGATGGTGCTAGCATGTCGAAAGATGACATCCGACCTAATAAAACATGTTCTTTATGAATTTTCACATACATGATACCGATGCGTGTAAAAGTCATAATATCAGTGAATACATCTTGAATCTCTCAGATGTATTTTAGCCATTAAAAAAAATCGAACATGGGGATTCTCCCGCTAGGAAAAAAAAAGTTTTTTAATTCATCATAATTACAGAATGCTCTCTAATCACCCCAGATGCGTAACAAATAATGATTTCCATGTGTTTTAACCCTATATAAACAGCTGATAAACATATTATAGGACGTAATAAATCAGGAAATTAAATAAACCAAACAAAAACAACCCTCGGTTTTTTCCCCTACCTAAACCGCGAGTTCTATAATATCTCATAAATAATAATAAAAACTGTCATCACGAACTATTATGTCGGTAGACATGTGGCATCGTGTGCTGAATTGATATTGTAACCGGTTTGAATAGATTATTTTATGTGGAAAAATTGTTCATCTTAAAGTCATTTTGAAATTGTTAGATTCTTGAAATCTCAGTTCCTTTATACAGGGGCTCTACAAAATCGATACAACTTACTGTCAGTTGTAAAACAGTTATTAGTCAGAATTGATTATATTTTTGGAACATGTATTAAGTACTATGGAAGTACTTGATTTGTATGTATTAGAATGTCATACCATACAGTTTGTGTTTGTTGTAACGAGTATTTGTTTCTAATATAGTTTGTTTGTTTTCAGAAGTTCTTTAATTATTTGCATAGTATCCTCAAGTAGATTGGCGAGGTACATAATTTGAACAATGCCGCTCGAAAAAATCGCCAGTGTGTTTTTATAAATTATTCGCACCCAGTATAGCCCTTGATAAACTTGGTAACAACATCCCATCCAAAGTAAAATAAAGTATGCAGGGCCGGTTCGTATCAATGGCTAGTCAGTTGTGTGGTTTTTAACTCTACAACTGTCCCAGGGCGTATCAATACTTTGCAGTTTCATCTTGTTGTACTGAGGTTAAAAATTATAGTACATCGAACAGCAATAATCACTATGAGGATGACAGAGTTTCAACTAACCCTGATTTCATTTCTGTGAAAAGCTGATATTTGAATTCATATGAATTGTTCAATTCGAAAAAATATGTTTCGAATATTTTTCCCACATGATTATCGAATGACAAAGAAGAATCAATAGCCACGCCTAAATTGTTTTCGGAGTCGACCCACTCGATTTCAGCATTATCCAATGGAAGTCGATGATTTCTCTGTATTTTGGTTCTCTATCTTGAGGGTCCAAAGCATAATGCGTTTCACCTGGATTTATCCTCAAACCGTGATTCACTGAGTAAACAAACCTATTATATGAATCTTCGTTGATATTCGTGATACAATTTTGTATTTCATCGGATTTGCTAGATGAGTAAATTTCGAAGTCATCTGCATAAAGATAAACTTGACAATGTGATGAGGAGGTCGGATGATCGAATATAAACTTGGGCCCGATATTACTTCCTTGTGGCACACCTGATTTGGTGTCTTCGACGGGGAATATAAGAGATCCTGAACGAGTTGAACTCTTCGAACCGGACTGGTTAGATAGCTAGGTATCCATCTCAATGATGTTTCATCGAAACCAATGTACTCGAGTTTGATGGTAAGTAACTCTGAATTAAATTGGTCAAATGCTTTACTCTGAGTGAGCATAACTGAAGGAGATACTTCTGAATTGTCTTTAGCCTCAATTTCATCAACCACTTCAAGTGAGGCAGTCTGTGATCCACGTTTTGGGCGAAATTCAGATTGCACATCAGGAAGTATTCGATCTTCATCTAGACATATTTTTATTTCAATTTTTTTTTTCGAAAACATAAATTTGTAACACGCTAGGTTCAAATGGCGTGATAGTTGAGTAACGTTCGCTTTTTTGCAGAACGTTCTTCCAATCTATTCACATTAATATGAAATATAACAGCAAATAGATCACTTTCACTGGTGACATTACAGGTTATGATATCCATGAGTATTCATTTCATTTCCTCAGCCCGACGGATGCTCTGATTCTTCACCTCAGGATATTATCCGAATATATTTTGATATTAGGGCACATTCCGAATAATAAAACTTTTGGAGTACGTTTTGAGTACCCTGGTGCGATGTAACCATGAATGAAGAAACAAGAACTGACACTTTTTGTCGGATCTGACCACACCATAGAATTGCAAAACAGAGGTGACACCTAAGAATAAACGCCGTTCTTGGAGCACAGCTGAATCAACAAGAAATTATAAAAACTTGATAGGTGGAGTCTGATATTTATTTGAGTAGGAAGGAAGTTGGAATTTTTCCATTTCTGTTCCTGGCTTCACTAAAAGAAATCGTGGGTGTTGATAGCTAATTAACTATACCATCCCTCTACAAAGCAGAAGGACAGCTTTGCTAAGAGGTGAATATAATTTCCTAATTTTCAAAAGAACTCTATTTTGGTTATCTTTGAACCAAAAATTATTTAAAACGGTTCGTCAGACATGTTTTACAAATAGAATTTTCTTTTGTTTGATGCTGTAGTTCTGCCAGGTCGTTAATTACTGCTCGTTGATCACAACTCGGTAATCACGGATTTCGTTAATTACAATCTGTAAATCACTGCTCGGTAAGCTCAATTCGTTATAAAATATAGTTAATCATATCTTTAATTTAAATTGGATATTCATCCATATATGAGATCAATCAATCAACAATAAGGAACATCACTAATTCACTCTTAGTACAAAAAGAGAAAGTAGACCACTACAAGTTGCTGAATAAAAACAACTTATTAAGAGACTGGCAGGATCAAGTATACCATAGGCAGGTAGAGAATTGGAGTATCCCCAAATCCAAGGGGGTCTTGGAAGCCTTGATCATCAACCCTTGGCTCTAACTGATTTTTTGTTATTGGGATTGGGATGCCGAAGAAAATCGTATAAAATATTGTGTGAACGGCCCCGTAACAACGAAAAAATGTAAGAATAAATGTATTTAATCCAGCGTTCGAACATGAAAACCATTTTTGCTTTTGGGATTCATTTTGGTGCACGTTTACATAATTTACTGAGAAACAGTATTCTGCCTTTTTTGCATATGAATTCCATATATTGTATTTGATAAAGAACCAGGAATTGAAGTATACTTTTGAAGGTTCAGACTTTTATTGTGGGATTTGGAGAATGTTTGTGGAATATTGAGTTCATCTATAGGAATTGATAGATAATAAATTGGGTAGAGTATTTTTTTTACTGTAGATGGCATCCAAATTTCAACTTTATAAAATCAACTTCATTTCAAGAATTTTTTTTTTCCAATTTCCTTTTACTGTATCAATTGAATCACGGCCCTTGCATCCGCTTTGAGAGTTAGCCACTCGCAGCTTTTCAGTAAGGAATACTTTGTAACTAAATAATAAAAGGTTATAGTAGAAACCCATAGTATTGAGTGCATGAATAAGGTGCCAATTCTGGGAGCATGATGGGCAAATAGCAGGTCTCAATGAAATCCTTTCCAAAATATCAAAGATTAATGAAAATAGACGTCAGGCACTAGATACTCATAACTTAGAAAGTCTCCCAATGAAACACCGAAAGCGTGAAAGAAATGTTTTGGGTATAGAGTGAAACTCCACAAAAATTGAGTTATAGGAAATCATAATCATCTCTAGAATAATTTCACCAAACCTCTTTGGAGAGGTATATTGGATGAACTGCACACTCCAAAACTCACAAGCAATAACTTATACAAATGTCCACAGTCGAAAGTGTTGATGAGTTAAACATTCATTTTATGATCAATTGATTCCTTGGTGATGGAAATATCTAGAAATGACCCTGTGGAGAAGAATGTTTTTGCTCCACTGGGAGTCGTTGCTTCGGATGTAATCGTGAATACTCAGACCTCATCACTGTGTCCCAACTTTTCTAGAACTAATAATTCATGACCACTGTCTGCCGTTTCAGGTATGCATGAAAAGGTAAATAATGCATTTTACTCGTACTCTCATCCTATCTTGCTAACGGCACCAACTCCCCCATTTGTGCACTATTTTTCATACCCCTATTATAGGTTCTCTACGACTAGCATTTCGTGTTGAAAACATTGAAACAGTGCGGTTTGAAGCGAATCAGTTGATTTGATTGCCATTTAAATCGTTCTTGAGAATTAATTTGTAGTTTCTATCTTTATAATTCATCCGGAATAGTAGAATATATAGAGCAAGTACTCAATTATTGTTCAATTCAACAACTTTTTTTTTCATCAATGCCTCAAAAAAGTTCGAAGTTGGGCTAATCGGTCTAGTAGTTTCAAAATGGTGGCTGTTGAAAGATTTAAAAAAATCTCATCCTTTTTATTTTCATTTCAATATCGGCAAACGATAGGTCTTTTGATATAGATTCATGAGCTCCATATCTTTTGATAAACAAGTTCTCCTCTAAGATGTACACACAAAAATGAATCGCTGAAAATTACAATTCATATGAATTGATAATTATTTTTAACCCTATATGCTCCTTTCATTCGAAGTTCATTCGCTGGTGTCAATCAGATACTATTTGATTTTTCCTTCCGCCGACAAACAAAACATCATCGTATTCTGAGAGAGTGAAGTCTGTCTGTCTGTAATCTTCCACGATAACTGCCGAACCGTTTGACCAATCGAATTGAATTTCGGTATGAAGATACAGTTCTTGCCCCGAATGCGACCACTGGTTATTGCTTTTCATTTTTTGTAGCTGAAATCTACTGATTGCTACCTACTTAATTTGGATTACTTTCAAAATACTCACTTACCCACCTTACTTCAACTATTAATTTATATACTATAACTAGCTGGTACTAGCGTTGAACTTTGTTTCATTTTGTGACGACTATAATGAATCCAATCACCCCTTCAGGGACGGAATTAAAAAAAATACTGAAACACGTATTCCTTTATTTGTAACAAAGACCTCAAATACCAATTTTAATGACCCTAACTTCAAAACTAAAGGAACCCTTGCACAACTGTTCATCCCCCTAGGGGTTGCATTCATAAAAACACTGAAACATTTTTTTCCAAATCCCTCACAAAGACCTCATATACAAATTCTTATGACCTCCACTTGAAAACAGACGGAATTCCTATACAAACTTCCAATCCCAATTCAACCCCCATTTCACCCCTTTAGGGGTTGAATATCCAAAAGCACCAAAACACGTAATTTTTATTCGTAACAAAGACCTCAAAATACCAATTTTCATGATCCCATATTTTACCCCTTTAGGGTTGAATTTTCGAAAACCCTGAAACACACTTGTCTTCCTTTGTGAAGAAGAGCCCAAATACTAATTTCCATGACTCTGATTTCAAAACCAACTGTACTTTCACTTTCACCCCCCTTCTCACCCACCGTTTCACTTCTTCAGGGATGGAATATCAAAAAAATAGGCTGCCAAAATTTCACCTCTTAGGACCATCGGTTTGGTGTGGGCGTTGATCGTATATCAGTCAATCAGTGAGTCAGTTAGTCAGAACATGTAATTATATATGTACATATTACCCCAAACACGAGGTAGCTGATGTGAACCGTTGGGGAGATCCCTCGAATGTCTTCCATCTCATCAAATCTACTAAGGGCCTCCATTATGTTGTAGTGTCATCATAACATATGTCTGCCAAGTCAGAATCGGTTCACAGGTGTAAAATCAATAAATCATCTCCTATTTTTCTACCCTTAGTGGTGTAGTCTTTTTTTTTCGAATTCAAATGGGATCATCTTCGGAGCATACTCTATACATTAAAAGAAAAATCATCCAAATCAGATATTCCAGTACAAAGTAATGCGTGGTAGAATCGGTTGAGAAGTGAAAATTCACTGGGGGTGGATTTTTTTCAAATCCAAATGAGACCAATTTTGAGGTATATTTGTGAACCTTTGTTCAAGGAGCAGAAATTACTTACACTCTCTTCTTCATTCATACTAGAAACAAATCATCTTACGATGTTGTTGTTGGATCCATCCGCCAAAATGACAAGTTGAGACTGCCCATTCCATCATCAAATTTGATAAAAAAATCGCTGATCTATAATGCAGCTGAAATATATAATCATGTTCCGACAAGTTTTGAAGATATCCAATCACTTGATCAGTTCAGAAAGTCTGTGAAGCAAGTTCTCATTGACCAGGTATTTCATGGTGTTCAAGAGTACTTTGATGACGATACCGATGGCAAACTGTTATTTAATCATTTCTTGCTTTAACCATTGTATATGTCCATTGCTACTAGTCCCTACCAATTGCAAAACAGTGTAACGTCTATGGGTTCCAATTATTCAATTAATTTATACATTTTATTCATTTACTACTTTAATTTTTTATTGTTTATATATGTATATGTTTTTGATATTCCTGAATGCAAGAAAAAATGAATGACAGATATTTTACTTTGACTTTTATTTTAGGCAAATTTAATAGTGAGTTTACCCTATTTTTATTTAATTTATTGTGTAATCTACAGAATTATAATTCCAATGATCGATTACAAACATATATAATTCTCTCATATTGTAGGCATCGCCCTAATAATTTATAACTACAGACAAATAATGATTAAAATAACGATCACAACAGTAATAATAGCAAGGAATTGATGAATGGATTTCGTTACTTACTTCAGCATTCGTTATACAACCAATGGTAGTGCGAAAATAGTAGTGTTTTGTAACTACCGTGTGTATCCTCGAATATATCATATTCCAGTTTATTTATTATCTGGCATATTCTATAGACATTCATACCCAGATTGGTCTTTGGTCTTGGTATCGTGAGGAAGTGGAATATTTCTATTGTTATATTGGGGGTTGGTTTATATATTTCATTCAATTTTAAGGGACATATTACTGTTCCATGTATGAGTTTATGGATGAAAATTGCCGATGATATTTCTCTCCTCTCTTCTAACTTTCTGGATTTAAATTCCGTCAATAATTTTATGTAAGGAATGTTGGAAATGTATTCGCCGTGTTTTTTGTGATACAAATATCTTAATTTTTTTTTTGCACTTTCTCGATCTCGAGATAATTTGCAATGTTTTATGATTGTTGAATGGTAGGAATTCCTAATAACAAACTTTAACATTTCATATACTCTTGTCACCTCGCTATTAATATAAAGATCAAATTTGAACTCTTCATCAAAAAGTATTCCTAAATCCTTCACATTTTTTTTAACAGGTAATGGAGTTCTGCCCAATTCATAGGTGTAATTTGTTATAATTTTTTTCCTAGTGAATGTTACTGTAAAACATTCACCAGTATTGGAAGGAAGTCTGACCAACGCCATATATTATCAAGATCTTTCTGCAAACTTCCACAATCAGAAACATTTTGAATTCTCTTCAATATTTTGTTGCGCCTATGTTGATTCACCTGACTTTTTGTTTGTTTCATCACTTATTTATTATTGCTTTGTCCATGAGATATTCGTCTTTTGACAATGAAGTATATTTCGATTGATTGATTGATTCACTAAAAAAAGAATCATCAAAATCGGACAACTCTGTGAAAAGTTGAGCGTGGTCAAACATAAAAAAATATACATACGCGTCGACTAGAGAACCTCCTCCTTTTTTTTCGTCGGTTGAAAATTGTATCCAGAACAGTCAGAATTATTTCTCCAACTGACATCTGTCAAAAATAAAAAAATGGAATAGTGCCAAACTCCTGGGCGTTACCATTCGAGTCGGCTGCTACCCGGGCTTTGACTAGGACGACCCGCGTTTGCTTTAGGACTGCTCAATTGACTGGGGTCAAACACCTCCCTTGGTCACTTGACCGGTAAATTGACTTCGTTTAGCCCGAATTTTTTTTTATCAATGTTTTATTTCAAAATAACCATTTTTTCCCGAGGCCCGTGCCGGTCAAGTACTGGGGTGTGCCACAGCTGTTTTGTTTTAATAGAGACGAAGTCCAGAATCATAACAATATTGAATTATGTGTATTGAAAATGGCAGTAGCCAAAGACATTGCAAAACTCCACGTGTGGTGATTTCTGAAAAGGTTGTTCATGAATTGATAATTCCTCTATCGCAATTCCATTATGTGTTGCATTTAGAAACTTTTTGAATATGAATGTGATCTGTGCCTGCCAGCTGAATCGGAAACTAGAAGTTGTGACAGTTTGGTGAAATCATTGACGGGTTATTTTGAGCCAAGCTTGTTAGTGTTTGCAAATTTCATAATGCTCGTGAAAGTTTTAATTTAACAACGTGATAGTGGATTCCAATTCCAGGGGAGAAGTTCATTATTGCCTGAGTCTGGTATATACTACACAGAGGATGCAAAGAAAATACGCAAACAAGGGTTAAACGCCAACAGACATTTTTATTCAGCTGGATCTTCTCACAATAACTACAGAATATCAAGTGACAGTGATGATTCCTGCTTGCACTGTATTTATTTAATTAATACATCCAGCAGGCTCATGCACATTTACAGGTGTATATGAATATTACACTATTGATAATTTGTAGTAATTGCTGAATATTATGCAAATAAGTAGATAGGAAAAAAGTGACCCCAACATTACATAGCTAATTCTGTGAAATACTAGCAATTTGATTTTTAAACTCAGATAAAGAGAGAAAGAAGATATCGATACATTGTAATCTGTTATAACTACGGCACATGGTTGTGAGGGGACCATGAAAATGATGTTGAGTGTTGGTTACAGCTATATGAAACGTTATATTACATCGCGATACAAATCTAGGTACATTGAAATCAATCAGTGATAGTGAGGAGGACGAATCAATATGATTTAGTATAATTCTATATATAAAAGTCAGGTCGATCATCTCACGCTGTTTTTTAAGTGAAACTAAATTGAATTCAAGCAATAATAAGTTATAGTCAAAGTGCCTCTGAGGATAAGTGCCATGTTTTTTATAGAAGGCAAATTTAAGAAACTTCTTTTGTACTTTTTCAATAGCAACAATATATTTTGAATGGCAAGGACTCCACACCACACTGCAGTAATTCAATTTACTCTTTACTAACGACACATAGACACAGCGCAAGGCATCAGATGAACTGAATTCCCTGCAAGAACGTATCAAGAATCCTAATGATTTCATGGCCTTGCTTATGATATTCTCTTCATGGTTGGAAAAACTCAACTTTTGATCGAAAAGTATTCCCAAATCTTTGAATTGGGTAACTCGCGATAAATATGAGGTATTTAAGTGGTAGTTGAATAAAATTGGGGTTGGTTTTCGTGTGAAGGTCATTTTTTTACATTTATTAGTGTTCCAGGCAAGTTTATTTTCAGAACACCAATCGCTAAGTGACACAAGAACTCGTTGTAGCAATTCATAATCTTCAATCAATTTAATTTCTCGGAAGATTTGCATGTCGTCTGCAAACAGCAGTTTATTACGTTGTATCTGGTCGCAAATGTCATTAATAAACAGCAAAAATAGTAAGGATCCCAAGTTAGAGCCCTGTGGCACTCCAGAAGTTGCTGTAAAAGAAAATGATTTGACTCCATTATATTCAACGAATAATTTTCCACTCGATAAAAAAAACTGTAGAAGCAACTGTATTTTGTACGATATTCCAAAGCAAGATAATTTTTTCAGCAGTTGTTCATGTGATACACGATCAAATGTATACTATATCGACTTGATTTCTACGGTCAAGAGCATTGGACACATACTGAGTGAGAGTACAAAGATTTGTTCTCACAACAACTACAAAATATCAAGTAACAGTGATGATTCCTGCTTGCACTGTATATGGCACATGGAATCATTGGGCAAACAAGTTAACATTTGGGGAATGTTCCCACCATTTACACCAGAAAAAAGTCATCTGGCAACGGTATATCCCACAAAACACTTGATAAATCAATTAAAATCAAAGTAAAATAACAAAAACTCCGCCTAGTACGTGCTCTAGTAAGTTCTATCCCAACACCGAGAAAAACGTGCATAAGTGCTTGTGGCACTATCCTTATAGTCAAAATTAAATCATCACACACACACAAATAAAAAAGAAACGAGTGTGCTTTAGACCACACGACTGGAGTGAAACTTATTTAGCTCCATCTATATGTTTTTATATATATATATATATATATATAGTTTCGCTGTCTTCACTTAACCTCACCTTACTTGTCTTGATAATGAAAATAAACATTTTCGAAAGCTTGACTAAATAAGAAAGAGTTTTTCTTTTCTCATAGGCCATTATTTTGACTGCAACCTCAAGGAATATCCTTTCTACAAAGTTTATTTCAAATTCATAGTTATTTTCAACTAGTCCAGTCACGAGACTACCCTTCTTCAACTATATATATATATATATATATATATATATATATATATATATATATACTTCATCGGATTTTCTCGGGGTTTCTGGTTCGTGGGAATAAGAAAAATCATCAGAGAATTTTCTATTCCCACGAACCAGAAATTTTGGAGCCCCAAACGAAACTATTAAAAATTCATTAAAAATTCAATTATGAATCACTGAATTTTTCTTATTCCCACGAACCAGAAACCCCAAGAAAATCCGCTGAAGAATATAAAACGTAATGGTTCAAGAACCCACACAATCCAAATATATATATATATATATATATATATATATATATATATATATATATATATATATATATATATATATATATATATATATATATATATATATATATATATATATATATATATATATATATATATATATATATATAATTTGTCTTGGTTTTTTAACATGATCTTTAGTGGGATGTTCATCATCAACTTCCATTCGATTATTGTCATGTTCAATCACGATGTCACCAATTATTTGTAATGGTGAACCTCTACAATTAATAAGTATTTTATTTTTTATTTATTAGTTGAATTTTATGTTATCCCATTTCAAAAAATTCCTGAAGTAGAAACGCGAGGCCAAAATACGGAAGAGTAACAAGGAGAAAGAGAGAGAGAGAGAGAGAGACAAGAAAAGGACAGAGAATCAAACACGCCCCAATGTCGAGAGTAGAATGCCGCGTATTGGTAGAGGGAGAAAATAGACAAGGAAAAAGGAAAGCTGCATATGAAGCTACGACGCCAGCAACTAGTATGAGATACGCACTCAGCTTTGTCGAGACCGTTCGCCTCGCCCGATCACACTTTTCGTAACGCTCTCGTCACGCATTCACCAGCTTACTCCCCAAGTCAAGCGTGCGTCGAGATCATTCGCTTCGCCCGATCACAATTTTCGTAACGCTCTCGTCACGCATTTACCAGCTTACTCCAAAAGTCGAACGTGCGTAAAGAAGTTTTACTTGAAAAAATTACAATTTTCATCTAAATACTATATTATATAGTATGGCTAGTCGAAGAATTCTTCATTCAGAGATATATTTATAATATTTAAATGGAATTGCAATTTTCAAAACCAACAGAGAACAGTTTTTTCCAGGATATTTCTATTATTTGGGTTATTTCGAATTCAGTAGAAGTATAAGATTTGTTTATAATTTTGTTCATAAATTTTTTTCTTGTTCCATAAAAATGCAAAACTGATCGAGTTTGAGATATTCTTCTCAAACTGTTTATCATGAGATATTGGAATTGGAGTTTACTTCGAATATACCAGGTGTCAACGTATTCTTTAAACAAGCCATGGTTTCTAGAGTTCCCAGGCTATGAGATCCAAAGTTGGCAGGGGTGTTGTATTCAAGAATTGGAAATAATTTCAATATTTTATATTCTTCCATCTCTTCCAGCTCCACCGGAAACAACCTCAACTTGAGAATTTCAAACGGAACACCCTGTATATAATTGAATTTTCGGAATGATATTTTTTCCTGATTTTAAAAATATACTATATGTTACCCTTATCTTATACCGTTTTCAGTTATTGAGCGTTGAAAAACTAGTTATTACTGTAAATACCTTTCCTATGAAAGTTAACATTTTTAGAGTTAGCTATAAAATTGAAAACTATATTATGTTTGTTAAGTAATATATCTCTAATGGAATAATCAAAATGATTAACAGTTAGGAAGAAACCGATCGGATATAGGGTGTTGTATCCAAATTGTCCGACAAGGTCAGAAAATACATTGAAAAATATCTACCAAAATGTGGATCATACCTTCAGTTTCAGTAGAAAAAAGCGTGTAGTTCAAGAAAAACAGCTAGATATACTGCTTCATTCCGAAGGTAAGCATATCCATATTAACTCTCGAATAGACTTTTTCTAAACGAATTATTTTTTTGAAAAATCTGAATGCAGTTTATGAAAGGTAGGCAATCAATTAGGTGAAAGTTTTCCAAAATACAACGTACTTTGAAAAAGAACAACCACAAACCATATAAAGTTTTACCCGTACAAGTTCTAACAAAGACTCATGAGAAGAAAAGGCTGGGCGACATCTAGCATTCACGATTCGAATGTCAAACTAGGGGAAAACAGGATTTTGCTTTATACTGAATACATTTACAATTTTCCTTCAAATTTGAAGTATCTTTCTGAATAGTTGTCATATTTACTTACACGTTTATTATATCCAACTATCTATGTCCCCATAATACGTTGGTATTATTGGATCCTGGAAAAAATGACAATATAACAACAAACGCAAATGTTCTTGACTAGTTGACATATTTGACACGTCGGTTATAAAAAATCTGATTCGATATTTCACACGGCCTTCTGCCGGTGCTGCCTACAAATATATTTGCGTATTGATAGCAGAAATAAAATCATAGTTTCTACATGAAACATTCTTTGGAAAGCTTATACAGAAAAATATCGTATGCAACACGTACGCAAATGGCTTTCGCGGACTAAACTTCATATTACGGACTCAGCTAGCGCCTCGTCCGTAAATATAACGATTCGTCCGCGAAAGTCTCATTTTACGTACTTGTTACATAAACTAATATTATATTAATTTTCAGCAACTGTCATTACCATCAACTAACCCAGAAATTTATACACTTTATGTAAACCTTGTTTATATCTGACTTGTCCGATAGCCTCACAGCTCTATGGATTAAATAAAAATTGAATTGAATTGAATTGAATTGAATTGAATAGTCTTCTTGTTTATTGCATACCATCTGTGCATGGAATGTTGTATTGCATTTCATGCCTTATTAGCATATGAAACACTCAAGAGTTACAAACACTCGAGCTGCGCTTTCGTCTTGCTTTCCCTTCGTGTTTTATATGGCTAATGAATGAACATTCATTCAACTCACTTGGTGTATAATTGTAATTTTGCCAACAGATGATTCAAACTTTGAATGAAGATCCTAATTATTTAACTATAGTATTATGGGCTGATGAGTCATCCTTTTCTACGGCGGGAGTTTTCGATAGGAAAAATCGAAGGTAGTATTAATAAAGGACAACAGAAAAAGATTCGTGAAACAAATAAAAGAAACAGGAAAAAAAACTGCATTTGGTGCGGAATTTTTTGAAATAAAATTTTTTTACCTATATTTTATGCTTATATATTAACAAGAAATACCTATCAAGGACTACTCATCCAAGAAGTAGAAAATATACTTTGACAGAATTTTCCGGAAAACGAGCTTTCCAGTATGATTTGGATGCGATAATGAAGCCATTTCCAATGCACTTATATAAGAAGGTGTTATCAATTATGCATTGACAATAAAGGTGGACACATTGAACATATCTTATGAGTTATCATTTTATTAAGATTTCCTAACTGATTCTTTGGTATCCATTCTTTCAAAAATATTTGAACTTTTCCTTCCTCACTGCAAACCATTATGATTATTCCATTGAAGAAATGTCACTAAACAAACATAATATAGTTGTCTTTTCCATAGTTTACTTTAAAAATGTAAACTTCCATAGGTATTTACAGTAATAACTAGTTAACTGAGTTATTCGACGTTTAATAACTCAAAAACGATATAAAAAAGGGAACATATGGTATATTTCTGAAATCAGGATAATCATCCCAAAAATGCAATAATATACATTCAAAAAAACCTGAAATCTGCACGCTACTGTATTATTGATAGCATTTCATCAAAATTCAGTCATAACCACACAACTTTTACATTTAATTTTTTCTTCTATAGGCAATTATAACGATGATGAGGGGTGGGTAATTTATTGATTTTTCAGAAGCATTTTAATTTTTGCATCTAGAGTGCGTTGGACTCACTTTAACCAATCTGATTGATACGAATGATGAGTAAAAAATATTTTATGACAGTTTTTCCCCCTAGTTGAGTACCTTTGACAATTTCTTCAAATGACAACAATCTTCAAGACGCACATTTCCTAGATTCAAATTCCCACGAAGAATCCATTGATGGTTTCAAATAAAAAATCTGTGGGATAACAATCCTAATACACTCATTATTTGTCGAAAGATTATGAGAAAATCGGGGTATATCGCTCATCAAGTATACTATGGATACAAAATGGGCAAACATCCACATCACATGTCCCAGAAAATGAAGTACCACAAGGCTTGGTTCTTAGCACCACACTATTCCTGATGAGTATCAATGACATCTGAACCTCAATAATTCCACCTGTCAAATATGTACTATACGCAGACGATCTCATTCTCTACTGCCAAGGCAAAGTCACGGCTAGTACTTGTACCTTACTCCAGGAAGCTCTAGATAGCATCCACAATTGGGCCCTCAAATCTGGTTTCCGCTTTTCAACAACCAATTCCGAAGTAATTCAGTTCAGCAAAAGACTCAACCCCCTTCCTCCACAATTAAGTCTCAATGGGAATCCGTTATAGGTGATTGGTCAAAACAAATTCTTGGGAGTTCTTTTTGATAAAAGGTTCATATGGAGACAACATATTCAGGAGACTAAAGCTGACTGTTTAAATCGGATCAACATCCTAAAATCATTAGCACATCACCAATGGGGAGCAGAAGAAGAAATAATAATAAGGATTCACAGAACACTGGTCCGCTTCAAACTAGATTATGGAAGAATCCTTTATATGAGCGCCTGCAAAACGTATCTTGAATCTCTTGACACAATCCAAACCACAGCATTATGAATATGTCTAGGCGCTTTTGGATCCAGTCTGACGGAAAGCATCTACATTGAATCTTCTGAACCACCTCTTTTCATACGACGAAAATACCAGCTATAATCCTATTTTTCCAGGATATCTGCCCACTCACAAAACTCAGTATTTAAAAAAATTGACCCTATACAACCAGCTCCTGAAAACATAACTAGAACTCCGCTCTCACCCCCACAAATATTATATACCATTTTGAGAAACATTAACCTTACAGTTACAACTCCAATGAAACTTGCTAAAACCCCTTCATCGACCAAAAAACCGCCGCTATTGAACATTAGCCTAAGTAACTACAACAAATGCGAAACGCCTAACATAGTCTACAGACAAAAATTCAGAGAACTGTTAAATCACCAACAGTTCGACAGAATCCTATACACTGACGCCTCCAAAGAAGCTAATGGTACCGGATACGCTGTTACTACATCAGATACAACAATAGTAACATACAATCTTCCTGACTTATGCAGAATACACACAGCTGAACACATTGGAATACAATTAACACAAAACTACGTACAATCCAAACCACAGTTACTGTTCGGGAGATGCCTTCAATGACGAGAAAAAACAAAAGTGGTTTAGAAGACTCAGAATGGGCCACTTCCGGCTCACCCATGGCTACCTGATGTAATCACAAAATCCCCCTACCTGTGAATACTGTGATAGTGTTAGACTCACAATTGAGCACATACTTCATAGCCCAACCCGACACATTTACAGCAAAGTGGAACTCTCAAAAACATTCTTGAACTACCTTACCAGTTTAGTGCTGTGATACAGTTCCTTAAAAGACTGGCGACTGTTTAATTCAATTTGAATCCTATTATGTAATCAAATGTAACACAGATCGCGTGTCAGTTGTCACTACTTCGATCTAACGATAAAAACAAAATGTATAATTATATATAAGTTATTGGTACATTTCAGTAGAATCCGAATATGGCATAATATACAGGATGTCCCATTTGAATAAAATGAGTTATGGCCATGTTTCCTAATCCCCCACAAGAATATGTTTTTCAGACACCCTGTATGAAATGTGGTCAAATCATTCGATATTACTGAAATTACTCAATATTTTCTGGGTGGAAGTTGAATTTGAGTCCTGTGTGGGTAACAGATAAGGAGGTATTGAATTCAAGTTGGTCTCATTTTGGTATCAAAACAATTACAAAATAATCAATATTCAATAAACGGTGGAGATAGATATACCACATATCCAATTATAGTTATTTGTATTTGTCAGTAGACTCCAAAAATAGAATAAAATACTGGGTGTTCCATTTGAAAGTTGATACTAGTTACAAGTACAAGTGGCAATACTGCAACCGTGAAAATATTTTTGAGAGCTAGTTCGCTATCTCTCATCGTGGGATACAAAATTTCGAGAATTTATATCTCAGATCTCCAGACACGTCCAATAAGCCATCGAGTTTGGAATACCCTGTATATTAATCATTCTTTGTACAATCAGTTCGTCATCTTATCATTCATATACTTCAATATACTACAGAACCTTCTGCATGTTCTCGCTATAATTTGATCACACTGACCATGAAGATAAACAATTTCATCAAAACTTCGTTTGAATAGTTATTGCCTTCCATTTTGATTTTTTTCTGATCCAATTTTTTTAATGAACGCGCATACATTTTATTATTGATGCACTACTTGTCAAAGTTTAATAATGACGTCACCCGGAATGTGTCATTTTATATTTTTTTCAAGTGGTCTCAATCATTTCATTTGAAAGTCAAATATGGCAAACATTTGGAGACTAGAAATATTTACGTTAATATGTTCGTTATGCAGTTAGTATATCAATACACGGAATCAATTATAAGATGTGGAATATAAACGTCAATTTTTTTTATTTTCTGTAAAGCTGAAAATATTTCGAAATAATCCTTGTCATATTCAATTGAAACTTGATATTTGTTGATGTATGATGAGGGAACATGACTTATTCCAGTAATTGACCAATTCGAGTAGAAACTCATATAGTTCTTTGAACTTTACAAATCACTTCCGATGCGATATATTCTTTCCAAGGTCAAAAAAGTAGTCAAAGAGAATATTTTAATTACGTTAGAAATGAATCCCAAACTCTTTGTTTCGATCAGATCCCCCTTCAACCTTGTGAGTTCAAAGGATATATAATAAAGTAAATGGAAATGGCATTGGTTCCATCAATTTTAAATAATTGAAGTAATTCCTAAGCCACTTCCTTTGATCCAAGCAGCAGCATATTTAATTTCAGATCATACGGCACATATTGATATTATTTTAATAATGAATTGAAAGGGAACTCAAAACAACCATTTCTCTTTACCCCATTTTCCTTCAGACTTTACAGAATTGTGAATGTCTTGGTGCTGAAAGACTTGAAGAACACCTTCCTGCTCCCCATCTTCCTTCGATTATAAATTAAGTCTACTTCATTTTGTCCATTCACCCCCCTCATACCATAAATTCAACTAAGTGCAACTTCAATTTATGGTATGACGCAGAAGGAAAAATTCTTTCTCTCGAAGTTAAAGTTAATTTCATTGTGCACTCGTGTTTCTCCAACAAATGGGCCTCGAAGAAATAATGAGGATGTTTTCCCGTCTCATATATGATTGAATTGCTCTATTTTATATTGCCTTCAGGATTGTAGTGTTGCATCTGCTATAATGATGAAAGAGTATATAGAGTGGGCCATTGAAAACGAAACAGAGGCTCTGTAGGTCGGCAGAACCGAATTATATAAAAACGCTCGGACAAGTCAACTATATTTTCGAGGGGGACATCATTCGCGATGAAATTCACCCGAGATACATTCCATCCCTCGGAGCTGTGACCGCCACCCCTAAATTTTTAAATGGCAACATACGGCAAGTGATACCGTATTTGAAAGGTATTTTCCTTCTTAATATCAAACAACAAAAATAAATTAATTCTATAGATTCGTTTTCGAGAACTTGAAGTTGTGAAATCACTTTTCATTCACTCAATCAATAAAAACAATATCTGATAAAGCAACTGTCGCAATAATTATTATTGTCAATGAACTAAATATTCAAACTGTCTACTACCCATTTCCATACAATAGTACGAGTTCTGTTCAAAATGAGACCTCACATTTTGTAGCATTTCCGGCGTTATTCGACGGCATTATTCAATAATTCTCCTTCGTGAATCTTCCAGAGATTCTGGTTCGGTTGCAAATATTTTGTTTTTCAAGTGACCCCACGGGAAAAAGTCGAGTGGGGTTAAATCTGGAGATCTGGGTGGTCACTCTATAGAGCCTCTTCTTCCAATCCAAATTCCAGGAAACATTCTATCCCAAAACGCCCTAACAGACTGTGCATAATGTGTAGATGCCCCGTCTTGTTGAAATATCAAGTAGTCTTCATGGTATCGATCGTCATTTTCAATGATGTCTACTAATTGTGGATAAACAAATTCATTCAATAATTCCAAATAAGTCCAAATAAGTTTCTCCTGTCAAGTTACCGTCGAAAAATACTGGTCCAACCAAACGGTCCCCAAAAATACCAGCCCAGAAATTAGTTTTTGGGGAGTTTGAGTATGGACTTCGTGGAAAACATTTGGATTGGCATATGACCAATAACGACAATTATGACGATTCACAGTAGAATTCAAAAAGAATGTAGACTCATCAGAGAAGCAGATGTTGAAAAGGAAATTCTCATCAGCATCTATTCTCGTTGTCATAATTTCACAAAATTCCTGTCACCTATCAAAATCATCTTCATTCAATTGGTGTACCAAATGTATTTTGTAGGGGTGGAATTTATGATGTTTCAGGATTCGGCGGAAACTATTGGTAACACTAGCCAATTTCCTTGTGCTCAATGTTGGGCCTGCATGAACTTGTCCTAAAAGTGCAACTTCAACAGCTTCATTTCTCAACGGAAATTCATGTTCTGGGTCTCGTTTCTTGTTGGCTACTGATCCAGTTTGACGAAATTTTTGCACTAATTCTAGAACGTATTTTCTAGCAACAAGTTTATCTGGATGCATTTCATTGAACAAGTTAGCTGAACGGTTAGAGCACTCATCATTCTTAAAAAAAATTGTTATTATTTCAACTCTTTCCGCGATCGTATACACCATTATTGCGGAAAGATGTTCAACGGCTTTAGTCAAGTAATTCACTCTAATGTCGTTCAATCAAAGATTATTTTGACACTGATAGACGTCCACAATTGCGATTTGGCGAAAAAAATTATCTCATACATGTTTCTGTTGTACTCGCATTTAAGTCGAATTCGAAAGAAGGTCTTTTTATCGATTCTTAAGAACCTTAAAAAAAATTCGATCAAGTAAATGAGGATGAAATAAAAATTTAAAACGGAATTGCATGTTATTTGTTGGTAAACAGTTAGATCATTTAATTCCTTGACAATGATAATTATCTCTAAACAGTTGAATTGTTAGATGTTATTTTTATTGATTGAGTGAATAGAAAGTGATTTCCCAACTTCAAGTTCCTATATCTCGAAAACGAATCGATAGAATTAATTTATTTTTGTTGTTTGCTATTGAGAAGGAAAATACCTCTCAAATGTTATCATTCAGAAATTTAGGGGTGGCGGTCACAGCTCCGAGGGATGTACTTCGGGTGAATTTCATCGCGAACGATGTCCCCCTCGAAAATGTAGTTGACGTGTCCAAGCGTTTTTATATAATTCGGTTCTGCCGACCTACACAGCCGATGTTTCGTTTTCAATGGCCCACTCTGTATATGCTTTTCTGTTTGACAAAATAATTCATCAAGTATGTACAGTACCACAATGTAGCAGTTGTGTGACACATATTTGGAAATGTGGCTATACAATAACGATGTTTACTCGGAAACGATAAGACATGGTCAGAAAAATCAAGAATGCTTTCCGTGGAAAGACAAGAGAAGGTAATGGGGCCTGAGACATATCTCCTCTCAACACTCATTTCACATAATCAACTCCAAGAAAACCTCAAAACTATTGGAATAGATCCATCTATCAGTGGAATTCTTAAGTCACTTACATTGAACTGGGTTGTTCATTTCCAAATAGAGATCAATTACAAACCTGATTCTGAAGGGATTTCTGATTACCTATATACGTTTTAAGATTGAATTTTGATCTCAAAGGGCGATATCCTTGGATGATTGTCAAAAAAATTCTTCAGATGAACACAGGTCCGCAACTGCTTTATTTCTGATATACAGGGTGTTGAAATCGAACAAAAGATAATTTTTCCCCAATATCTCTAAAACCACATTGTATTTTTTTTTTGGTAGATGCAAAGAACACATAATTTTTTTATTCATGCATGATAACAGTTTTTTTTTATATTCATCAGTGGCGTCCCTGTTTGCAAACCCATTAATATTTTCAATCGAAATAATCATACCTACGCCACAGTTTTGTTTTTCAAAAAAATATTATTTTAAAAGTTAATTTTATAGTAACCATTATTCAGTTTCAGTAATAAATAGGTACGCATAAAAATATTTTTGTTTTATTGGTACCCTATTTCGCTTATTTAAAGTACGCCTCAGCATGTATAAATCCAACTTGTGAAAACGCGCATGTTTTAAAGTTACCATGGCAACATTAACAACCCGAGAAATGTGAAGCCCACATGTCAACTTTTTAGTTATTGATCTGATAGCAGTAACGTCAAATACAATATTATTAACAAAAGTTTCAAAAGCATTCAAATATTTGACAATCTTAATATTTTAAATGAATGTGAAAAGTACAGTTGGAATTGTTTGGAATACAAATTTTTCGGATTTTTAAATCAGACTTACGTAAACACCGACTAAGACTCGTCCATGGCGGATCCCTCTTTATATTTGATTTGAATAATGTCGCGACATTCGCAATTCCAACCTCCCACAGACTTTGGAACATCTTATGTCCGAGTGTCCTATCCTAATCAATTAAACCTCCGAATACCCTCTGTCTGACAAATACCGAATTATTTCTCCAAACATTGAGAGACGCCTTGAGGACAATAACCTGTTCTTTCTGTTCCTTTCTTTTTAGTTTTTTTTGTCGATTCAAAATGTAATCGATTACAAATTACTCTTGTCTCACCTTTCATTGCTAATATCACCAATATGCTATTGAATAAAATTTATTCCCTGTTTATTATACTGAAAATAATATTCATTTTTGGGCCAAACCCTTGTTATAAAACTGTAATGTTTTTTAGAACATAAAAGTAGGTAAGTATTCCAAGGATGATACCGTGAACTGGGATTTTAAGTATCATGATCTTGAGATATTATAGCGAGGCCAGACATGTGATTTTTTGGAATGCAGATATTTCAGCAGTTCATTCTAGAGTTTTGTCAGTTCGTTTAGATTTGTTTGATGTTGTCCAAAAAAAATTCCAGTTCAGTTGGATATGGTCCAATACAATTTGATCCAATTAATAAATTCTTATTTTGAATATTTTTAACTATAGTATTACAGAAGACGGTCGGTAGTTATATACCGTTATGTCTCCTGCTCACAACTATCATTGCTTCATTTGTTATACTCGATGGCCTATTAGACGTTTATGGAGAACGAGAAACAGGATTATTTTGAAAATTCGGTTTCTTGGGTAATTAGTTTTGCTCTATGGATCTATTTTGTATGATACTTCCCTTTACCTATCCCAAGCGGTTTTCGAAGAAATAATTGTTTTCAGTATTTTTTGTGCATAACATAGCTTCAATAAAATGTTTATTACTACGGTATTTGGAATCGTACAAAGCTGAAATATTGGGTGTAATTTACCAATGTTCTGTGCATTAGTTATGTCGTTCTCCATTATACAGCGTCGTTCAAAATTTGTGATTTTCCGATAGATACAAAAATGGCGAAAAGAACATTTTTTCAAATGGAACACCATGTATATTATGGAATATCCTGGAAGACATCGGACTATCTTGCAATATTTTGTATTTAATGTCAAGGAATACGTCATTACGTTTGCGCATTCATTACCAAAATTTTGAAAAGAATCGATATGGCTATTCAAACGAAGTTTTGATGAAATTTTGTATCTTCATGGTCACTGTGGTCAAATTATTCATTAATTTATTGAATAATATCCATACAAGCCTATCGGCTGATTACATGGATAGTGACTATAAATAAAAACTATATATATGGCACACATGTGAACTTAACTAAATTAAACTGAGCTAAATATTATATTTCATGAATAATATTAACCTAGAGATTCGAGAGGGTGTGAAAACTCAAACACTTTCACCCATATACATTATTGATATAATCTTGTAATAATTTTCGAAATCTATTGGGTGTTAAATTCCAGTCTAATGTAATTAGAGAGTTGATGTTGTTGGCCGTACGAAGCATGGGGGAGTTCTCTGGATGTTGAAACTAAAGGTACCTGAAACATTGTTTGAGTTTGAGTGCGTCTTGAAGGAGCGTTGGATGAAATTAATGACATTATTCCAGGAGAATTTATTGAGTTATTCATGATTTTGTATAGAAATAATATTGATAGTAGAGTTCTCCGACTCTCCATAAATCTTGAATTCTTGCCAAAGCTGATTTGATCTGACTGTATTATAGTTCGATCTTATATGGTGACTTCGAAAATACAGATTACTCAAAAAAAAAAATGTTTTTTTTTAATCTTTGGAACAATGTTTGATAGTATCTATTATGGAGCAAATTCCAATTTTGGTCGCACTAATGAATAATAGAGAATTTTAATGGTCCGTAAGTTGATGAAAGGAAATGTTTGTCTTATTATGAAACCAAGCATTTTGTTTGCTGATTTAATTATAACTCCAATGTGAGGAGAAAACGATATTCTATTGTTATACTTTACTCCAAGATCTTTCACCTCTGTACATCCCATTAATGATTCATTATGCATTCTGTAATCAAAATAAATGTGATCTTTTTGACGCGTTATGGTGATGGAAGAGCATTTACGAATGTTAAAGTTCAACTTAAATTTGATTCTCCACTCAATTATACTATCGATATCTTTCTGAAGTGTCACACAGTCTCTAACTGTTAGGACTTGTTTGAAGATTCTCGAATCATCAGCAAACAGTAGGCACTTGGAGTATTTGATAACTGTCGGTAGATTGTTTATGAACAAAAGAAAGAGTGAGGGTCCTAAGTTAGATCCTTGAGGCACTCCAGAAGTTGCAAGAAACTCACCAGAAGTATTTTCGTTGTGTTTTATCACGCAATATCTACTCCTCAGATAACTTATGAAAATCTTCAACATATTTTTTGAAAAGCCATATTTGATGAGTTTTTGCAATAGACAGTCATGACTTTGCTGAAATCTGTGAAAATGGTATCTAGTTGTTGTTTTTTTCGTTAGCGTAGTTGGTAAATATAAAAAGATTGGTATTTATAGATTTTCTGCTCATGAAGCCATGCTGTTCGTCAGCAATTACATTTTCTACATGATTATATAGCTTGCAGTAGATGATTTGCTCAAAAAGTTTAGAGGGTACACATACATAATACAAATACTTCGGTAATTCTCTATATCCATTTTATCTCCACATTTATGAATTTGAGTAGAGATAGAGGTTTCCCACAAAGACGGAAAATGGGATGTTTCAATAATTAAATGAAAAATCTGTAAAAAAGGAGTTTTCAACCATTCCTGTAAACCTTTTATTACGTATGGCGGAATACCATCAATACCACCAGCTTTGTTTGGTTTGAGCTTTTCAATAGCTTCTGTGAAATCAGCTTCTCTTATGACATTTTTATTGAATGAATCAATCACACAGCTCAAACCATCATCATCGTATTTTGAACATTCTGGGCTATAAAAACTAGCAAAAAACCCTGCGAATCTTTCAGCACAGTCCCTAGTCAATATGTCATTTCCTCTTAATTTAAAAGTACGCCTGTTGGTATTATGCTTCCTTTTCGCGTTAACATAACTTCAAAAACAATTCCCATCAGAAATTGAGTTTTTCTCTAGTTCTTTGATGTACTTTTTTCATTTAAGATTTCAGCTACCTTATTTCTATGTACTTGTTATCATAGTAGTTTGACACATTTCTCAGTTTTCTATAGCAATTTTTTTTTCAATAATTCTTTTATTTCCTTCGTGTACCAACGTGGATATTTTTTATATTATAGCGAGGACATGCAGAAGGTTCTGTAGTGAATTGAAGTATATGAATGATAAGATGACGAACTGATTCTACAAAGAATGAATATTATACAGGGTATTCCAAACTCGATGGCCTTTTGGACGTTTCTGGAGATCTGAGATATAAACTCGAAATTTCGTATCCCACGATAAGAGACTACGATCTAGCTCGTGAAAATAGTTTGTCAGTTGCAGTGTTGCCACGTGTACTTGTGACTAATATCCACTTTCGAATTTCAAATGGAACACCCAGTATTTCATTCTGTTTTTGAATTCTACTGACAAATACAAATAACTTTTACTGAATATTGGTATACCTATCTCCACCTTTTATAAAGTCCCTGAGTGCAGCAGAACCCGCAGTTTTCTTTATCGGAAAAAATCTTGAGACCTGAGGTTTTATCGCACTTTTGAAGGTACAGCAGGAACTTGAATTCTTCTCTTACTCTCAGATGCAATTCAGTTTTGGCATAGAATAATAAAAAAAATATCTCTGCAAAATTTGGAAATAGATGTCATACATGAAAAAAAAGTCAGATTAGGGAGTAGAATCTGAAACTGAAATGATATATTCAAGATGATCTGAAAAATAATTACTGATGGACGTTTTTTCGAGTCACTTTTTTTATTCATGTTTGTTATAACTGAACTGTATCATTTAAGAGTTCAAAAAAATCAATTTTCAGCTGTATCTTCAAAAGTATGAATATTTTGAAGTGAATTATTCCAGATTGATTTGATTTTCAAATCAGATCCTTTCAATTGGGTAATATTACCTATTTTGATTTGTTATACCGGGAAATGAAAATAGTTGTAGTGTGCCGTGACCAGAAAGAAGCAAGACAATCTTTTAGTTTGACAACAGTGATATTCATGGTGTTTCTGTCAAAATGGATAGAAATACATATTCAAATGCAGATATTCTAAATTTCTATAGAAACTTGCTTTTATTTCGGAAGCCAGACTATTTAGGTAAGGAACATGATACATCATTTGAAAGGAACTTCAATTGTCTTTCAGGATATTCGATAATATACAGGGTGTTCCATTTGAAAAAATATACTTTTCACCATTTTTGTATCAATCGGAAAAATCACAAATTTTGAACGACCCTGTATAATAGAGAACGTATTTCTGTGGACATAACTAATGCACATTAGTGAACTACACTCAGAATTTCAGCTTCGAACGAATCCAAATACCGCAGTAATAAACATCTAATTGAAGTTTTGCACAAAAAATTAGGAAATCAATGAATTTTTCGAAAACCGCTTGAGATAGGTATAGGGAAGTATCATGAAAAATGATTCCAAGGCAATAGCAAAGCGAAAAATGCAATGATATACAGGATGTCTCATTAAAAATATCAAAGTTGTTGCTACTTTTCAATATAAGCGGTAACGCCGCAGATCGATAGAGCAGAACTAATTACTCAGAAAAAACCAAATTTTGAAAATTATCCTGTGTCCCGTTCTCCAGAAAAGTCTAATAGGCCTTCGAGCTTGGGACAACCTGTTTATTTAAGAGCAAATATTCTTTTTCTTTCGTTTTTTGCTTGTAACATGAAAACTAATGCAGCGATCCCGATATCACCGTCTTAAAGTCTTTCTGATCCGGAAAACATATTGAAGGAATATTTGCTGTCAGATTTTCAATGAAGATGATTGATCTGGGATCCAATTGAAACATTTTTTTCAGTAGATTCCAGTCTAGTTATTTGGGAATTATTTTGGCCCATATTGGCCAATCTATTGGAGAAAAAAATATTCATGAAAGTATCTCGAATGTCATCGATGGTACAAGGCTCAACCATAATATGAGTTTAAATTTGCCTGATTATGACATATTTAAATCGAAAACGAACTAACAATCCGAATATGAATTATATTTGCAACAGAAAATAATTTTATGATAGTGTAGTATCAACATGAACTCGTTCACATAATTCATCATATGGACTCACCCCCGTTACCTCCATAAAACCCTCAAACGAGTAGTGCAATCAGTTAATGTGACCGCATTGTGTTGTTCTATTTTTGATAACCCCTGGCCATCTGAAAGTTTCGTAAAAAGTACGTTGTTTTATCTCGTGGATGATTTATACTCCAACAAGCTGACTACTATGATGATCCTGTCTTCTCATCTTCTATATTCCATGTTCCGTATTCCTTTTTCATGACTTCAAAAACTATGATCCAGTATATCCCTGTTCTCTATTTCAACGTTTGTATTACATGCAAGTTCTGTATAACTTTGGAGATAACTTATTCCGTTACCAAGTTAGAGTGTATTTTCTTTCTAAAAATATTTTTTATAGGATTGAAAGTTCTATTTGACCAAACAGAGACCCAATCAAGAAGATCATTATTCCAAACTCAGAATGCGTGTCCAGATTCCAAAATTTCATCATCTATTGAGTCCCTACGGACTGACGACTAATGCCCAGACCCAGCGGTTCAGTGATATGATCCAGTATATCCCTGTTCTCTCATTCAACATTTGGATTACATGAAAGTTCTTCATAATTTCGGAGATTACTTATTCAATTGCTGCAGCAGTGCTGAATCTTCCGCCACTGCACTTGTGTGCGATGAAAAGAGAATTGTTAATCACCAATTTAAAAGGGAAATTAATTAATATTGATAGAAAGATTTTTCTGTGAATTGAAAAATCCACGATTAAAATGAGTTCTTAATTAAGACTGGAATAGAAAATCAAATAACTATCTGAATGAAAATGCAAATTTTCAATTTCAGATTTATTCGTTTGAGTTAGGGCCTTTTCAGAATATCTATCAGATGTAGTTCAATGTCCAGCGTGGCTTTAGCCGGGGAAGTAGTTGTTTTCTGTTAGACATTCACAAAAAATAACTTCATTTTAATCGTGGATTTTTCAATTCACAGAAAAATCTTTCTATCAATATTTAATTGAGAATGTTTCCCTTTTCAACATGAATACCCCACAAGAGGTTATCTTGACGATGAAAGATAGTGACTAAAGTTTATCTTTCAGTCGCAGATGATTCCACATCTGATTTTATGAACATCCTGTTTATATTTTCAACAAATCAATTCCCCTAGAATTCGGGTAAGAGCATCAGATATTATGCCAGCTAGGCACGACTTTGAAGTGAATTATGAAGTGGTTATAACGAAAGAGGCTTCAGAGGGGCAAACATCTTCATCGTATCAGACAGCCAAGCAGCACTTAAAGCTCTAAAGTGACCCACGTGTGGGTCTAGAATGACTTGGGACTGCAAACTCTCCCTAAGACAACTGGCTACGATCAAAGAGGTTACTCTGATAAGGGTTCCAGTTCACAAAGTAATCAAAGGCAATGAAGAAGAGGACCGCCTTGCCAAGGAAGGCGCAAACACTGAATTTTCTGGCTCGGAACACTTTTGCGGTCATTCATTGAGGAGAGCTCCCAGGAAACTGGTACGCTTCGCAAGGAGTCTTGGAATCCCGGGTCTTGAATAGATGAAGGGTAATGTACAAAAGACCTTGGAGGTCGAGGTACGGAGAGCCCATAAATGACTAAAATCGTCCCAAAAATAGGCATTTCAATCGATTCAGCACCTAAAATCAACCTTGGGAAATGAGAAAAGTAGAGTAGAGAAGGAAAAATATGCGATTTTTCCATCAATTGTATCTTCTTTATTATGGATTAATTTAAATATAGTGGTATCAACATGGCGCCATCTATTGAAATTGTTTGTAAAAGTGTTTCTCGAATTTCTTATATCCATTTAAATGAAATACAAAAATTATGAACTTTTCGAAATCTATTGCGGACATAATCGCAAGCATATGCACTTCATTGTATAAAAATCATTACACAATGCCATAAAAATTGTTTTCGTTGAACACTGTTCGGAGATTCACAAATAATTAATTATGAAAACGCTTACAAAAATTATGGGACCAGCTAATACTGACATACCGGAGAAGTAATGATTAGAAATTTGAGTAATCTTCTATCCTCCTTCTTTTCCATTTCATATGAGATGATGAAAATCATACCTGAAACTTTAAGCAACTCCTTCAAATGTGAAAAATTCTTCAAACATTGCCTTCATATTCTAAGTTTTTTTTGAATCACAATTTGAGGGTATTCTACAAATGGAACTGATCTGCTGTAGCGAATACGTATATTAGGTTTGTCTGAACAAGAGCGGTTCCTACGCAACCACAATAGTAAGTTTTTTGTAACTCAAATAAAATATTTCAGGTTTTTTTTTATATCAAAACTTTTTTTTCAATATTTGTAGGGTTTCAATGGAAGATATCCGAAAATACATACATGTATGAAAACAAAATGCGACGAAAAAATCCTTCGTATGTTAAAGATATTTTTGAATGAGATCTAATACTATAGAATAATTTCGAGATACAGTAAACAACTTACAAGCATGCATTTTTAAATTTTCCACTAACAAAAATGAAAATGTATCTACAAATCAGGAGAAAAATGAATGCATTCTGCAGACAAGGAATCTATTTTCACAGAATTTGTTGAAGAGTAGACTAACAAAGGAGGCCCTGGGACTCATTTCATCAAAAGATCGAATAATTCAAATTCACTGGACCATCATTCTTCTACTCCAATAAACACGAATCTCCAAATGAGTCGAAGAAAAAACTCATTACCTGAATCTGTCACAAAGGACGACAAAAAAATATCAAAACAGGAAAATCCGACAACATAAACATCGAGTGTCTTCTCTCAGCCGACTTCACGCTCCGTCGACGATGTATCTAGAGTGGCCAGGATGAGGGAAGAGTTTTTACGGCCCGTTACCGTCCCTCTTTTTGTACCCCTCGCAATGCTGACCCCCATTCATGGACCTTTATATTTTCCTTCGTTCTTTTCTTTACGATACGATAACACCTCGGGGAGCCATCGGCTTTTGGTCCGCTGGCAACTACAGCACTTCTGTCATTAATTCCAACGACTTTATATATACTGAAAATTGCTCGGGAACATCCGAGGCGAATTACAGCTTTCTTTCTTCGTTTATTATCTCCGGAGATTTCGGGCCAGACGTCAGGTGAGCCAAAGTGGAAAATAACTACCTCAAAAGCGTTTTTAGTGTTCGAAAAGTTTCTAACCATTGTTATTGCGGATAGACCGAGAGAATGCGCCTAACTGTAAACACAGTGTATTTTCAAAGATGAGGCACTTTTCACCAGCACGTAGAGCTCGTAAAAATATATAATTTTGCAAAAAATAACCTATATAAAACTTCTAAAATTACTAAAGTGCAAAGTGGTTATATTTCGTTGAAAATTTGATATTTTGTTAAAATTTCAAATACTTCATTCATCAAAAATGTGTTCATTGTACAAAATGAGTATTCTCTGCTACCCAAACAAATGTTTTATTCAATTCAGTTCGTGTGTTGAACTGTCGTTGGGTTGAACTGTCATTTATTGTAAAAAAAAATGGGGTGAAATGAAATGAATCACAACGATTATATTTAAAAAAACTGGAATATTCATTAACTGATGTTCATAAAATCACATGTGGAATCATCTGCGACTGAAAGATGAGCTTTAGTCTTCATTTTTATCGTGGATTTTTTAATTCACAGAAAAATCTTTCTATTCAATATTCAATTCAGAATTTTTTCTTTTCAACATGAAGCATGTGATTTCATCATCAATTCACCTCACTGTGGGAGCACAATAAAATTCCATGATTCACAGAAAATAACGATAGTTCGCATGATCCCACAGACAATTACAAACAATGTACATTCAATTACATGGTTTCACAACGAATGACGATGTTCTACATGATATTGCACAATATAACAGGCATAATGCATACATACACTTCTCAGGAAAATCAATGCATGATTATGACATTTGCGATATTTCAAATCAGAGTATTTTATCCACACCTGTATTCATAGATGTTGTCCTAATATGCCTTCCATTGGTATTTTTCGCAGAAATCAACCAAAACTTTTTCTCCAAATAAATGGCCATTTGAAGTTTTGGAAAAGTTATCTTCAGCACCCTATATAATCTAAACTGTCGAATGCGGTGGTGCAATGGAGATATTCGATTAGCATCACGAGTTCTGCAATATATAAAAAATTCGAGCAAATTCACCGAAAGCCAATTTCTCATTGATGCGGTGCGAGGTCATTTTAAAAAAATGAACATTTTTGATATATCAACGTATTTTATCAAAAGTTTTATCCATATCACATTTAGAATAAATTGGAGCAGGAAAAAGTAATCTCATTGAAGGAAAAATAAAAAAAAAAATTACAAAAATGTTTCGTTCACGCAACGTTGGGGGTTAATGGGTTAACCTACACGAAATCGATCGGTAATGACCCCTATTAGTCTCCAATTCCTCTTTTAGTGCATGATTGTGATATATGCAGTCAAACATACACCGACATCGACCATTACCTGTACTTTGTCCATTTCTCCATTAATGTATCATTGTGGTATAGGCAACTAAACATACATGAATATTATTCAATTGTCAAATCATATTACCTTCAAGCTGTCAAATTTTTGTATTTTAAAATCCCTCCTAGTTGAAGGAAATGGATATCGAAAATTTCACGTTGACCTCAGGAACGAGGTCGACGGAATTTTTTTATAATCAACTCGTATATTAAAATGGCGATTAATGATCTCGAACATTGATATCTACCATTAATACACTAGTTGATTGAATAACTATTAGCGAATCGCTCTGTATCGTTTTATTATCTACCTTCTTTATTCATAGCGCACTTACGTCTGAAATAAATGACTGTTTATAACGTGGCTGGGTACGGATTGTAGCGAACTGAGTTTAATCATCTTAACTCTGTCCTAACTAAATGCCACTAGCTACTCAAGGCAAATATGGATGTCAATAGACTCCATAATCGCAATTTATGTACCTTTGTGGTAGCACTTCATGAGGAAGGATGAAGCCAAGTTTCAATGTAACCAAACCTGCACTTGGAGAGGGATCTCATCAAACGAGTAATCATGCTAGAGAGCAGAACAGAGACGTAGGAAGAAAACTATATCAATTTTCGAGACCACAAACTCTCAGACAGAAATTGCTCAGTCATGAGTTCTCATTGGCATATCATATCCAAATTAGTCAAGTTACTATCAGGCGAAGGTTGGGGAAACGAAACTTGATATCTGTCAAAAACCAGGTATTCGTTGACTGCAGAACATTGCAAAGCACGGCTCAAGTTTACCCATGAACACCTTCATAGAGGAAAGCCAAGTGGGGACGAGTGCGGTTCATTGATGAGCCAAGGTTTTGTCTCATGTCTAACAACAATGTGGGTTAACATACGTCCAGGAGAACGCTACAATCACTGTAACATGGTGGAAACGATTTCTTTTGGTGGAGGGTTTGAGGTGGTATACATTTGAAGACACGCAGAGAACGGCAGTCATTGATCGAGGAAGTTAAACAGAGGGAGGATTCATTACCAATATGTTGATTTGTTTGAAAATATGAACGCGGTGTTCATAAAATCAGATGTGGAATCATCTGCAACTCAAAGATGAACTTGAGATTCTACCTTGCATCGTTCAAGATAACCTCTTGTGGGGTATTCATGTTGAAAAGGAAAACATTCTCAATTGAATATTGCCTAGAAAGATTTTTCTGTGAATTGAAATCGTGGATTTTTCAATTTACAGAAAAATATTTCTATTCAATTTTCTATTGAGAATGTTTTCCTTTCCATCATTATCAATATGCTTGAATCTCCTAATGTCCCAATAGCATTGGTGGTAAGAAATCCATATTATTGCACGACTGTACGAGGCAACTGGCTGCTAGAGTTATCTTCCAGTATTTGCAGGACGTCAACCTTGTATGGATTCAGCCCGCGAGAAGTCCTGACTTGAACTCCATCGATCAGCTATGAAATAATATTGGACAGAGAGTCAGAGACCTGCAGCAATTGCACAAAGATCTTTTTGTGTTTTGAAATGATGTTATACTTTTGTCTAAAAAAATTTTCGTGATTCGAATTCAAAAATCTCTCAGAAATGGTCGATTTGTGATAGCAATCGGTGATAATTTTGTTCTCATTATAGAAATGTTTGGAGAAAGTGATCCGTTTTACTGTTCTTGTCCACCAGTGGATACGTGGATGGAAACTATCAATAGATTATTGAGTGATAACTACTTTATCTTTTGGAATATAGGAGATTTATAAAGCGTTTGTTAGATGATAATGCGAAGGATGATTTTCTCATCTAATTGTTCTGAAGATCAGATATGACATGGCCAGTTTTCAATTTCTATAATAATAATAATTATGATAATAATAATAAATTCATCAGGAGCTTGGATTCCCTTCACTTCATGGTCAAAGACCATGAGATCACAGAAAAATGAGCGTTTCTTTTGAAGGCAGCAATCCGCGCTGCCGATGAACTTGGTCTTGTATTCGACACCGAGCAGAAAGTCCAAGTCTCTATCACCGAATTGGAGCCTGCTCGACGGAAAGCCCACATATAAGCAATACTGTACATCTGTAGCTCCACAGAGATAAGCCGATGTATGGAATCTTCTACAAAAATACTGAAGATCATGGCTTATCCGAGAGGCTGACCTTTTCTTTTCTTAGGTCAGGTGGACTCAAGTCGAAGACTGAGGGATTCATCATAGCTTGCCAGGACGGGCGTTTGGAGCATGAAGTAGGAGTGTAACGTGCAGCGCCGCACTGGCGATATCAGACAAACTGGTCCAGACAGTGTTACTCATCCCCATTCAACGCTGTGATGAAAAGGGTGTCTACAAAGTGCAATAGTTGAAAAAATTCGATCGCAAACGTCGAAACATCATTTATATTGTGATTCGGTGGGTAGAGCTTCGTATCAAAGAGAGGCACAGTGTTGAAAGTGCGCGTATAATGAATTAATGACAATGAACGTAAACTACAACCGTGACCAAAGGGCAAAATGTATACTGGCCGTTCAAACACTAAAGTGAGTGAAAAGTCTTTCTATTGTTGTACACTAATTAACAACTAGTATCACTTTTTTGTCGAAAACTATTGACAAATTGCGATAAATGGAGTATTGATATTGACATTGTACGGTATATACTTGGAAATTTCATACTTGACCCAATCGCACCAATGCTGCTGCTTTTTTAGAGACTGATTCGCGAAAACAATGTGCCTTGTAATGGGTAAAGTCCATTTGCAAGCACTTGCTCCATCACGAATATAGAATACTTTTCAACTTGACAATAAATCACATGGTAATGCTACACTGTCAGGTGAATCAGGTGTTGGCAAAACACGTGTTCAGCACTTTGATGTAGCCTTGCGCGGTTCGCAAACGACTCATCTAAATCTTCTTTTCATGCATTACTAGCGCGATTTCCGAAAACGGGGCTCAACCCACTTCAAAGGTTATACCGGCCGAATCACATTGCAACCGCAGTTTTCACGTTTGTTACAAACAAATTCAAACTGTCGAACTTTTAAAAACACTTTTTTTATCAAAGGGGCAAATGCAGATAAATGGCACCATGTGGACTCATTCGCCCGATTTCGCCTCTGCGGCGCCACTTACAGAGGTGCTCCAACACCATAGAGGTCCTTGACACGAAATGCAGGGCCTGCCATGGAGCGCCTGAGACCATGCACTTGCTGTCAGCATGTTCAGCATATGCGGTCTCAGCCTATATCCATCGTCATAACGAGGCGTTTAGAGTGCTGTATTACCATTTACGACACTCTTACGGTATTGATGGGACACCAGTCCTGCCATACGCTCTGGGGGATATTGAGTCCGTTGTGGTGAATGAGAAGTGCCAAGTTCATTGGAACTACTCATTTCCCACCCTCAGGCAAATACAAGCTAATAAGCCTGATGTAGTCCTCTTCGACCACCAGCAGAAAACGATAAACGTCATTGAATTTTCGGCTCCGGCCGAGACGAACATTATGCGAAAAGAGGAGGAGAAACGGACAAAATATCGAGATTCACTCTTCGAACTCCGCAGACTCGATCCAGACCATTCTGTGAAGATAGTGGTTCTGATTATAGCGGCCCTTGGTAAAATAATGCCAACACTATTCTCAAACCTGATAAAAATATTTTAACAAAAAATTAAACCGACAAAATACGTAACTGAAGAGTAAAAAATAAACTTAACCTTTTTAGTCTCAATAACTGAGCTCCTAAACTAATGTAAGTAATTAATTTTGAGTCGGCGCCTCACAAACAAGCAAATTGATTAGGTAAGGCGTAAAATGATGGCATCGAGTTGCGCGGTGATTCTGATAATTTTTTGGAAGTAATTTAATTATCTTCGTTGATTGTTCGTTTGGCGCCGACTCAAAATTAGTTACTAACATTAGTTTAGGAGCTCAATTATTGAGACTAAGAAGGTTTATTCTATTTTTTACTTCTCAGTTACGTATTTCATCGGTTCAATATTTTGTTAAAAAGTTTTTAATTTTGAATTTTTGGTGGCTGAAATATACTAATTACTACCTACTTGTTTGTTGATTACTTCCAAAATACTTACTTACCCACCTTACTCCAACTATTACCAGTTAAATAATATGATTATATACTTTTACTATTTGTTGTAATATAAATAATTTTTGTTTTGTTCTGGTTAGTTTATTTCATTACTTAGTATATAATTCCATCCTCTCATAGAATATAGAGATTGTGACGGATGTAGGAGAACAAAAATAATGACATTAGCGATCTGTCATTGTCAACTACATATGTGTGCCAATGTTCACAAGGAAAAAATCAACTATCCCCTATTTTTCTACCCGTGAGGGTGGATAATTTCATTTGAAATCTGAATATGATCAACTTTGAGGTATTCCCTATTTAAAAAAAAAGAATAATCTAAATCGAAGAACCCAGTACAAAGTTATGCCTGAAGGAATCGGTTAACGGACCAGAATTCTGAGGGTGAGTGATCAATATCCTTCATTTTGCTATTTTTAGGGGTAGATTTCATTTTTCAAATTCAAATGGGACCAACTTCGAAGTACATCCTATGCACTGAGAAAAGAATTATCGGTATCGGACGTCTCAGTAAAAAGTTATGCGTGGTCATACATAAAAAAAAATATATACGCGTCGAATAGAGAACCTCCTTCTTTTTGGTTTCGTCGGTTAAAAACAATACCGCCATGTCGTGAATCGGCAGAACCCCCAGCCAGCCGCATGCAGAAGGCAGTCATTCTCGGATGGTTATGCCTGCTCAGGACTCATGATTCTCGGACCTAATGATCTCTCACCTCACGGATATGGGGGGTGGTCATTGGTTTATGTAACCAGCACGCCCTTCCGTATGGGTCGGAGCTTCGGAAGTAAGTGCCTGACTGGAATAGATCAGAATAATAATAATAAAAAGAATAATGTTAGTTTATTCAGTATCAATAAATTCAACATGATGTTACATAAGTCGTGTATAAATAAAATTTATTTGAATTTGAAATAAAAATATTGGATAAACTATAAAAACAAATACCAAAACCGGAAGGAATTTACATACATTTGTATTGTTCATTTATATAATATGTATAGTATTTCTAATCCCAATTGGAACGGCATAAAAAGTTTCGAGAAGGAATTCTCTTCCACACGACTGAACTTTTTTATGATTGTACCAGGAACGCTTTGAAAGTAAAAACACTGGTAGTATATACATTTTCCATTTGCCGGGCATTGCATATGAACACTCCTCGTAGTGCTCTTATTTTTATTACCGTTCCAATTGGGATTAGTATAACTATACTATCAATTGTTTTACTTAATACATATTTCATAATATATAAAATGTATCTAGATAATACTCATATACATATTTTTTCACGCTTTTCTTGAAATCATTCAAGGAGTGTTAAGTGATAATTCCTTGTGACAGAAAATTTTGAAATCGTGGTGTAAGAAAAGACGTAAATTTATGACCAATTATTTCGTGTTTGTTCGTTCTCTAGCCCTTGTTGCATAGTTATGAGTGAGTGAGTCGAGCTTTTGACTGGTTTTGTTTTTACAATGATATGACCATTTTAATGAAGCATAGTGGTCTAAGGTCCATGACTTCAATGTATTTGAATAGTTGATCGGATGGATAAGTCTTCTCTTTCTGTAGTCTTATTTTCAAAATTACTTTTTGTATTATCTGAAGTTTTCCAGGTATGTATTGGACACCCCACCCCAGCCAATTATTCCATATGATAATTGAGATTCTATCAGAGCATTATAAAGAATTTTCAAAATATGTAAATGGAGTATTTTGCTTAAATATTTGAATAATAATTATAATAAATTATTTATTGAATACATGATAATATGCTTATTATGCTAAGGTACAATATTATCAAAATCTTTTTTTTATACATATGAATTACATTCAATAAACCGCAAAACTTACTAAGGCATCAAGCCTGTGCGTGAGACATAATGCTTTATTTATTTTTCATATAATATCAGTTTTTGTTTATGTTTATTCTTTGTATATAATTATAATTATATCGAGACCTCACCAGAAATCCAACTAATAGTGAGCGCAATGTATTTGAAATATTAATAATATAAATTCCCCGGTTTTTTAATTTTTTATTTGTCGAATTGGTTCTGACTAATTTATTATGATTATTAATTTCTAAGTGCTTAAATTCGGGTTGATTGTTTTTATAACTAGTTATATGTAAGCACATGGTTCTTTCAAAATTTATTAATAACGGTTTGTAGTTAAACTAATCTACTATTTTATTGAAATCTGTTACAATTATAATTATCATTATTATTATGTTTTTTAAGTAACAGTATCTCCCAGCTTCGAGAGGTACGATGAAATCGAAGGGAATTTGTAGGCCTCAGCATTGCACATACACCTGCTTATCGATCACACATTCCATCAAAGTTGAAACTAGCCCATAGATGAAAAACGAATCACATTCGGATTTATAAGCGAATGAAATCACCGAAAGTTAAATAGATTGCATGTATCTGCGTTTTCAATCGTTGTATCGTTCGGCAGTTTGATAACGTGTATGAATGTTGATCGAATGAAAATATTTGAAAGCTGTCATCACACAGAATAATTGGAATGTAAATTGAATCGCTGGTGCAATTAAATCGCATCGCTCGCTCAAATAAATAAAAACTATTCTAGGTTTGATAGCTGCTGAAAAGTCTGATGGCCTTTCGGAGGATAGAATTGCCGCATAAGCCAATTTCGTTATCGGTCGGTAGCATTTATAGCAGTTTCTATTTAAATGTCCAATACAGATAACTGCAATGACATCAGTGTTTTCGGCAGTGAGAAAAACTGAATTTCGATTCGTCTTCAGCATAAATTTTTTTGTATACAATATTCACATTCATTCTTAGAATAGTTGAGTTCGCATTGAAATGTTTAGGTGGAATGATCCAGGGTTGCAAGTTATTTTTTCTGAATGAGCTCAAAATAATATCCAGTTCAACTAAAAAAGTAAAAAAATCTGAAGACAGGTATGAAAAACAATATACACAATATAAGCAATGTGCTGAAGACAAGATAAACAATCAATCAGAAAATGTTAGGCGGGCATATTTCTCACTCCAAGGAAAATCATTGAAAGCTTCAACACTTTGGTCCAAATATTCAATGCTACGCACAATTATACAAATAAAGGACAATGTCGATATTAAATATCTAAAGTTGATTGCATTTTTGAAACATCAAAATGCCGAGAAAAGAAATAAATACATTCCTCATGGAAGCCCCCGATGATGTTTTTTTTTTATTTATGAAGGTAAGATATGGAATCTCAAGCATATAATTAAATTTTTCACATAAAATATTCATAGGTACTCGTTGTTATTGGAATTTTCGAAGCACGTTGATGTGATGAGCTTGATAAAATGGCTGTGGATGATAATGAAGATAAGGCCAATCTTCTAGTTATAAATATTCCCACTTCAAAAATAATTACACAATGAACTTTCGAATAAATACTACAACAGGCAACGACCAAATTTTGGTCCGAGATGCCCACTCTTTTTCCACTACTACCAATTACCTTAGTTTCCCCTAAGGCACCGATAGACCTATAGAAGCAGAGTAGCAACTCACACTTTCACCTATTTTGATGTTATGATTCTGCGGTCGTTCAATAGCCTTGAGCGGCTAAAGCTATTGGCGAGTCACAGAAGAGGCGAGATATGAACGAGGGTACGTGAGATCTCCTCAGTTTCTGAGCATACACCTCAGGTTATTTCAAAGAGTCACACATATAACCACATATATACTATATTCAAGGTTTATTTAAATTAATAAAAGTAAATTCCACAACGTTCACAAAATACATTTGGCTAACATGAGCCACCTGTTATATTCATATAATTCGAACACACTTCAAGAGCTAAACTCTTATCTTGTTCATACCCCTATTACACATTGATCAGAACCGCCAAAGATATATTCTTAATACAAATAACTGCTTACTTTTACAAATATAAACAATGAATCGTTCAGTGTCAAATTAAATATACTGAGAATCATCATCATCAACACCAACCACCATGTATCAATACTTCAACTCAAACAAATAATCCTTTTAATTACCCATAAAGCGGTAGCAAAGCATATCGTTGCGGAAGGTAAGCCCGTGTTCGTTTGTTATCTTTATTCCGTATTTGGGCTAAAAATGGGTCATTTGAATATCTGCGATTTTCTCGTGGTTTTGATTCATGCTTATTTGTCTAATAATGTTCGTTTGCCTGTTTGTGGAACGACTTACGGCTCAGTATTTCCATTGAGTTGTTAAGCTAGTTTTCTTCGATATAGGTTTCTCTAGACTGAATTTCATTTTCTAGGCTAGATTCTATTCACTTGACTATTCTGACTATGTACTTTCTCGAACGTAACTTCCACTGTGTTATTGAATAGCGGTCACCAAGGCACTTGTAGGTTACTATATTGTACTTGTTACTGGAACAAGAACTAGATTGTGGATCGAATTAGGAGTATTCTACACGACTATATGTCGCAGAATGATACTGGAATTAGGATGATCTTTCTTGGATATTTTCGGTCCTTTTATATGGAAATCTTGTTTACTGTTTCTTTGATGTTTAATTTCGCCGGGTCATACGTTAACAATAATTCTTGATATAAGATGAAATCATCAATTATTTGGCGGCGTATTCGTCTGAACTCATAGTTCCATGCTATCATCAACTGCTTGTTTTTCCCCGAATGCTTCTAATTTCAAGGGTCGATGAAGTTATTTCGTGATGATGGGTGGTCTATCTAACATTTGTTAACCCGTGATTCATGAATATTATTGCGTGATAGGATTGCTCATAGGTAGCGAAATAATAGTTCAGGGTGAGGTCACTACATTTCAAATCGTTGGAAAATATATCTATCTACGTCCTAAAACTGAACATAAACGATTATTCGTATGCTTTAAAGCAGACACATATATAAATTAAGGAGTTGGCAAGAAAACTATATCCAAAGAATCACAAAAAATTGCAAAATATCGTAGGCGTCCAAATGCCGATCAATACACAGGGCACAGTTTCAGAAGAACTTTTGCAACTCTATTAGTAAACGCTGGTGGAGATATTTCAGCTCTTAGACAGCACGGCGGTTGGAAATCAACCAATATCGCAGAAGGTTATGTAGAACAATCTTACGCAAAAAAAAACCAAAAATTTCTTATCAAATTATGGGAAATAATGAAGAACCTGAATTCGACCATAATCAGACAAGCACTTCTAGAAGTTACCACCATTACAATGTGCTGAGCGAAAATACTTCAAATGCTGAAGCTCCTATTCAAACACTATCTTCTTCAAATTATGTTCAATAAGTGCCTCTCAAAACTACACATTCAATATTAACATAATCAATTCTGAAATAAAGATAAACAATACTATGTGTACTTAATTATACAGTGCTTCTCAAAAGTCCCCTCCCCCCTCTTATTTTTGGAACGATTATACATAAACAAGTGAAATTTGGAAACTGAATATTAAAGGTTGTAAACTTCCCTACTAGTGATGATAGATAACGAAATCGTCAAAAATGACGTCACAATGCCATTGTGACCAATAATTTTAAATGGAACCCTACGGCAAGCGACACCTCTTTCAAAAGGTATCGAAAAAACCTATTCAATTATACTGATTTTGTTTGTGTTTATGGCAGTTTTGGCAACTCGCTTTTAAAAAACGCAAAGCTGTGGTGAATTAAATCAGTTAATACTAAAATCCCAAATTCAAGCTCCGCCTCTGGATAGTTGTCAAATAAGCTGACGTTTCTGTCAGTCTCCCCAATTCGACGTTTTTGTAATTGTCCAAGTTTTTGTACATTTAATAATTTGTGTATTGTTGATCGAACTTTCAACTGTTTTAGCAGCTTTTGGTACTTTTAATATTTTTGTACATTTTAATAATTTGTTAAACTGTTGTGAGCCGAACGTTTGAGTTCTTCAAGAAGCGAAACGGTACGTGCTTTAGGTGATAAAGTAGCAGATATTCTAATTCTTGGTGAAACTGGACAAAATATTCATGCAGCAGAACGCATTTTCAATGAGAGGTTTCCCGATCCCCCGTTTCGAGGACTTATTCAAGGGAGTTTCTTCGTAAGTTTGAAACAACGGGTAGTATCAATGATGCGAAACGATCTGGCAGATCAAAAATGTCTGATGAGAGAAAAATTGATACACTGGCAGAAGTAATAGTTAATCCTACTTCTTCAACAACTCACGATGCATCTACCTGTGAATTCAGTCGAAGTGCAGTACACAGAATGTTGAAAAAAAAAATTTCATCTATACAAATTAAAAATGGTTCATCAACTCTCAGACGACCCAGACCGAAGACTGGAATTTTGTGAAAATATGGAAACTAAAATCAACCACCAGCCAGACTATGTCAAAACAATTTGTTTTAGTGACGAAAATACTTTCTATCTAAATGGAAATGTAAATACACAGAATGTGAGGTATTGGAGTGACGCAAATCCTCACCAGTTTCGTGAAACACATACGTAATTTCCCCAGAAGGTGAATGTTTGGGCAGGACTCCTGGGAAACCACATCGTTGGGCCTCTTTTCTTAAATACTAATTAAACAAGTGAGGTTTATCTGGAGCTGTTGCAAAACGCAATAGAACCGTTAATCCTTGAAATTTTGGAAGATAATCCAGATGAATTAGGCAATTTGGAAATAACATTCCAACAGGATGGTGCTCCTCCACACTATTACGGTGCAGTAAGACGGTATTTGGATGAGGAGTATCGTGGTAGATGGATTGGACGACGAGGTTCAACGGAATGGCCAGCTCGATCACCGGACTTCACACCTTTGGATTTTTTTCTGTGAGGGTACCCTAAATCGAAGGTTCACGCCACTGAACCTGACAATATTGACGTTTTTAAACAATGTATTGTTGCAGAATGTGAGGCTGTTTCTGCAGACACATTTGCAAAAGTACGAGAAGAGTTTAAAAATAGGATATTTCACTGTCAGGAAGTAAATGGAGGTCACTTCGAGCAATTTCTTCGAGTAGATACTGATTCGAAAATCTGTAATTGATATCATACGGAATGGAATTTAAATTTTAATGTTTACTGATGAGTCATTGAAACTGCCATAAACACAAACAAAATTAGTATCATTGAATAGGATTTTTCGATACCTTTTGAAAGAGGTGTCGCTTGCCGTAGGGTTCCATTCAAAATTATTGGTCACAATGGCCTTGTGACGTCATCTTTGACGATTTCGTCATCTATCATCACTAGTAGGGAAGTGTACAACCTTTAATATTCAGTTTCCAAATTTCACTTGTTTATGTATAGTCGTTCCAAAAATAAGAGGGGGGGGGAGAGAACTTTTGGGAAGCACTGTATAGCTTATATTGATACATTCGTTCAATAAACGATACTCGTGTACTCAATAATATTGCATACTTATATTGATAAATTCGTTATGTGCCGCAAATAAATTTTCAAAAACAAGGTTGGATGAGTGGGTAGAAGGAAAAATCATGAGTACCTTAACACGGGAGTAATTTTTTCCCTTGGATGTTTACCACATCCTGCGGGAGGAAAAGTGGCACTTTCCTTCCTAGTAATACAGAGAGCTATTCCAGTGCCCAATATATACTAGGAAGATACGAAAATAAAACTATGCATGCATATGCGAAGACAGTGGAAGGTATCACAAGTTGAAACACTAGACTGTAACTATATTTCTGAGGTCTGTCACTAGGCCAGTCGAATAATAATAAAATAACTTTATTCAAAAATAAAAAAAATTGCAAAAACAATATATGGACGCGAATAAAACAGATTTGCGATACGTGCTATTGCACTTGTTTCGCAGAAAATACAATAGAATTAATGAACAGGTTAAAAATACAACTCTACATTTGAGGAAAATTCTATTCAAACAAGGAGATGGTGGTTTAGATCACAATACGTTAATAAGAACAAACTATTGAATACATAATGAATGGAATTTTGTAATTGCAATGTTGTTCAAAATGAGACTTATGTAATAAAATTAAGTTAAATACCATGAGAATCAATATAAATAAAAACACCATTGATGTAATGAGTAAAATTGGAACGACGATGCAATGGATTTAAAATTTTGGAAAGACCTTATCACATTAGAAATAAAACACAGTCTATTGAGTAGAGTGAAAATAAGTATGTTGAAAACTCCGAACAATATGATTTGGAATTATAAGGTCACGACAATGACCTCATAATCCTGGATCACCCCGTATTGCTATTTATAATATTTCTAAAGACCGACGTCCACATATCCAAACATTTCCCAGGATTCTAAGATCTATAAGGAATTTTTGAATTATAATTTTCACGATTAAAATACTTTCTTCGTCGTATGGTTATACGAAACTGAAAATGAGGATTTTCATTTCGCCCTCAGCTATCACAAACTCTCAACCATAGTTCCACCTGTTTTAACTTGATGAACATTATCATCAGGCCTTCCATGCATTGAATTTCCTCCAGCTAAACCAGGTTAGAGTCTCAATTTGTTAGAAGAGCGCAACCGGAAGATGAACTCAGATAGATGGCGGTCATTTGTAATGTAACGACGGGCGTATCGAACTAACCGGTGATTTACACCCATCAATTTACGGCAAAACCGGCACCTTATCGTTTTTTCAGCGAACGCGGCGCTGATACGCTTTCCCGCGGACGAATTCATCAATCGGTCGGTTGCATGGCCTGTCTCGATGCGAGCATGCCGATTGTCACTTGTCGTATATAGTGAAAAACTCATCACTGAGAAAGCGTTTCGACCATTTTGGATTGAAAAAGCTTTCAGGTCGTGAAGAATCTTTCTTCACCTTGACAGATGTGATTCTGTGGATTAATTCTATAGGGACATGTTATAGGTTTGAATTGCCTCCTTCAAATCTTATATTTTCAAAAAAACAATTCTTGTATGTATATATATATATATATATATATATATATATATATATATATATATAGGACGATTTCAGTCAGCAATGTTGAACTATGAAAACTTTTATGTTGACGAGTTGTTCAATTTGAAACTTCTTAAGGGTCCTAAAATATGTGAATTACATTATTGAGAAAAAAAAATACTTAAAATGAAGGAAGTACATTAACTTTAAAAGTTAATGTTCATCAATCAACCACTCAGATTACTGTAAGTACTTCCTTCATTTTGAGTATTTTTTTTTCTCAATAATGTAATTTACATATTTTAGGACCCTGAAGAAGTTTCAAAATTGAAACGAAAGTTCGGTCCAACGTATTAAAGAGTTTTTCATAGTTCAACATTTGTGCTGACTGAAGATCCCCGTTATTCCCCACTGTTCATACCAATTTTCAGTCGTTATTTCTAAATTCATACATATATATATATATATATATATATATATATATATATATATATATATATATATATAAATATATTTATATATATATATATATATTTTGGCTATCTCGGAAACGGCTCAAACAATTTGGATGAAATTTTGTATTTAGATAGGATTTCGCTTCTTTAGTTCATCTATATAGGCGTCTGTCCTGAAAAAACGTGATATTACACAAAAAAAACTATTACGAATCGATATGTATAGTGCCATGTCGTGAACTTTTATGGTACTGGCATTGTTGCTAATCCACCCTACTGGCACCTCTAAATTTTGTGAGATGGTGCTATATAACATTAATCGATGAAAGAAAATTGTATTTCGTGCATAAAATAATTTATTCAATCGTAGCAAAGCGCTTTCGACCGTTAGGTCATCATCAGTGCGTACTAGTCAGGTGTACAAGAAGCCAAAAAAACCATAAAACATCTCATGATCAATGAAAATTGTATAGGTTCACATAACATACATGTTAAAATAAGTATTCTAGGCCATGATGACACTAGAGATTAAATTTTTATTTTTTTTCTCATTTCTTGTAAGAAACCATTATTTTGTTGTTATAGCTGGACCCAGCTGGTCATTGACCTAACACGCTCACATTTGTCCCTCACACTCACAAAAGGGCAATCCCATATTGCCGCTTACAATGCTAAGAGGACGACACAAACTCCCTTTAACATGGCCCTTCGAGCGAAAAACAGCGATCTTTGATGAAGAAGCCACACAACTTACTAGCCAGCCCAAAGAATCGGAACAGCATCCAGCTATCTAGTAGACAACCAAGCAACAACAACAAGTAGCAGAGCCCTCAAACTACGGGGTAATCTTTCACAGATCCAGGAGTACGTCCACAGAGAAGTACATCCAAACGAAGTGCAGAACTCAAACCACGGGATAATCTCTCACAAAATCCAGGAGTACGTCCAAGCAGAGGTACACCATTTACGATGCAGCATACCCTCAAACTTTGAGGAATTGCCTCAACAATTCAGGAGTACGTCCACAGCAGATGTACATCCATTCTCGAAGAAGCAGACCCTCAAACGTCGAGGAAATCTCTCACAAAATTCAGGAGTACGTCCACTGCAGGGGTACATCTATTCACGAGGCAGCGGACCCTCGAATTTCCAGAAAATCCTTCACAGAATCCAGGAGTACGCCCACAGCCGAGGTACATACAACCACGAGGTAGTCCTTCAAATTCAGAATTGAACCATCCATCATCCAAGCATGAACAAACTAGTTGCCGAACGAGATAAATTGGGCAGCGAAATTTAGCAACTCTTGTCGAACAGGAAAAAAAAACTCGACAAGCAGGAAAACATTAACATTTTCGACGACATATTTCTTCAGTCCTTCCAAAGATCCAGAGCTAGACGAGAATGACCATTTATAGTGATAATGGTACAAATTTTGTTGGCAATGATAATGACATTTGTACTGGAATGGGATGGTTACCTACAGTTCAGCCCACCGAATCGAATGGAAATTCCACCCACCAACTGCTGCATGGTGGAGCGGTTGGTGGGAGAGCATGATGAGAAACATTTACGTAAACTCTCAGGTGGGGCATTTCTGACATACGAAGAGCTTATACAATTGTTTGTGACACTGAATCAGTATTAAATTCCCGGCCATTGACCTATTTCCATGAAGATAGTAGGGATTTAGTTCCGTTGACGCCTGCTATGTTTTTTTATGAAATTTGAGAAGTTGGTGTACTGGATGTGGATGCAATAGAAGTCACTGATCTCAGGAAATTTGTTGGTTATTTTAGTTATTTGGTAGCAAGAAATTACTTCTGACTGAACTTCAGAATATATATTATTCAATCTGACATTAACAATTGTCAACATTTATACATCTACATATAATAAAATGTGTTCATAAAATATGTATAATAAACTGCAAATATAACGTTGCTAAATTCTATCCAACACCCCCTCTCAACGTGGATTGCCTTATTATGCCTTAAGTTTTCAAATGCTTAGTTAGAGTGGGACTGCTAAGAGATTTCGTGAAAATATCTGCAATCATGTCTTGCGTTGGTATATAAAGAACTTCTATTTCCTTCCGATTGAAAACTTCTCTGATATAATGGTAACGAATGTCTATATGTTTCGTTCGAGAGTGGTAAACAGGATTATGAATCAACTTTTGTGCTCCCTGATTATCGCAGTAGAGTATTGTTGGTTCATCAAATTCTATAGGAAATTCTAGCTCACGTAGAAAAATTCGGAGGTAAACAGCTTCCTTGGTTGCTTCAGATAAAACAACATATTCAGCTTCGGTACTCGATAGAGAAACACATTTTTGCTTTCTTGCTTCCCAACTGATTGGACAATCGGACAAAATAAAAATAAAGCCGCTGTAAGATCGTCTGTCATTCAGATCTCCTCCCCAATCAGCGTCAACATATCCATGCAATGATTTTTCAGACTTTCGGAATGTCAGATTAAAATCTTGAGTTCCCTCCAGATATCGCAACAGTCTTTTCACCGCACACCAATGTGCTGTTCCTGGATCATTATTAAATTGGCTAAGTGCGCTGACAGAAAAAGATATGTCAGGTCTTGTGCTAGTTGCTAGGTACAATAGAGACCCAATAGCTTGGCGATATGGTATTTGCATCATTTCCACCCTTTCTTCATCGGTTTTGGGGTTCATATCTTTTGTCAGTTTAGTGTTAACATCCATTGGAGTAGAAACTGCTTTACATTCCATCATGTTGAATTTTTTCAAAATGTCTATGGTATATTTCTTCTGTGAAATAATGATTGAATTCAAAGTTTTTCTCTGATTAAATTCAATCCCAAGACAATAATGTAGATATCCCAAATCCTTTATCTGAAATTCTCTACCCAAATCTTCTTTTAATTTTCTATAACTGTTGATATCATTTGTTGCAACAATCAAATCGTCAACATATACTGCAATTATCAGAATAGTGCCATGTTGTTTCAAAATATATACGCATTTATCGCTTCCCAAAGGTTTCAGTCCTATGACAGTTTGAAGATAGTGGTCTAGTTTCTTGTACCATTGTCTTCCCGACTGTTTCAAATCATAAAGGGATTTGTTTAAATGATAAACCTTCTCCTCTGAACCTGGTTGTATGAATAATTCAGCTTGATACATGAAAATATCTTCTTCAAGCTCTCCATTGATATATGCCATAACAATATCCATTTGATACAGGGTAAGTTTCAACTCGACTGACAAAGAAAGAAGTATTCTTATAGAGCTCTATCGTGTCACTGGTGAACTCGTTTCATGAAAATCCACCCCCGGCTGCTGTGCGTACCCTTTTGCAACTAGACGTGCTTTTCTGCGCTCTATAGTTCCATCTGCTTTATATTTTGTTCTCAAAACCCATTTGCATCCTATAATTTTCCGATTTTCAGGTTTTTCAACTAAAGTCCATGCTTTACTTTTTACCAGGGCCTGAAATTCCTCATTCATCGCATTTTTCCATTCTCTGGAGTTTTCCCCATTCAGAGCTTCTTCGAGAGTAGGATTATCTATTTCTTCGGATATCATTTTTACTTCTTCCATATTTTTAACCATATTATATATTTTCCTTGGCCTGCCTTTCCGAACCACCTCTCAATATCTTTGGTCTACCTCGTCCTCTCTTTACAGATGTTTCTGGCCTATTAATTTCTATTTCTTCTGAAACTTCTATATCATCGATGTTTTCGTTATCTTTTTCTTCGCTGTTTTCTCCTTGATCATGAGTAACATCTTCTTGTACTATTTCTTCAGAATATGTCTGCGTTGCTTTCAGGATGTCGAAGAATATGGAATTATTCATTTCTCCTTTTTCTTCTTCTTCTTCATCTTTTATCATTCCGGTTTCAATGAATTTAACATCTCTACTAACTATGACTTTCTTGTCTTCCAGATCCCACAAACGACAGGCTTTTGATTCTGTTGAATATCCTATGAATATGCATTTCTTTGATCTTGGTTCAAATTTCGTTTTCGGAGATTTAATCAATGTAAATGCTTTAGAGCCGAAAATTTTGGAGTGGGCTACAACTGGCTTTCTCTCATTCCAAAAGGTGTGATGCTATTTTCCAAACTTCGAGTAGGGCATCGATTTCTGATATACGCTGCAGTTGATACAGCTTCTGCCCAGAAATTTTTCGATAATTTCGATTGTTCTAGCATGCATCGAGCCATTTTAACTAGGGTACGGTTCATTCGCTCAGCTACACCGTTTTGCTGAGGCGTGTAAACTGTTGAATATTCTCTTTTTATTCCATTTTCTTCCAAACATTTTCCGAACGCTCTTCCACAGTACTCCAAACCATTTTCTGTTCTCAAGGTTTTTATTTTTCTCCCAGTCTCTGTTTCTGCATAATTTTTGAATTTTAAAAATGCTTCTTCCACCTCATCTTTTGACTTTAGACAATATACCTGTACCATTCTGGATTTATCATCTATAAAAGTAGCAAAATACCGTGCACCCCCCAAAGACAGATTTTTCATAGGGCCACAGATGTCAGAGTGTATCAGATCTAATACACCTTCCGTTTTTGATTATGATGTAGGAAATGGACACGTTACTTGCTTACTTTTGATGCAAATTTCACATTCATTCAAGTTTTCCGAAGGATTGAATTCCATACCTGCTACCAAGTTTTTCGAATTGATAGTTTTTAATTGCTTTTCGTTGAGGTGGCCAAAACGATAATGCCATTTTTGAATTTCACTGAGGTTCGATGATTCCGCTACAGACACGTTTTCTTCAACTTGCTGAATATGATATAGTTCACCTCTTTTTTCAGCTTTCAAGACAATTTCACCATTTCCGTTGATAATTTCAGCATGATTTTTCAAAAACTCTGTAATCTTTCCTCTAGATGTTGCTTTCGGAATTGAAATTAAATTTGTTTTCAGTTCAGGTACAAATAGAGTGTTTTCCGAATTTATGGTTCTTCTTCCTGATGGTCCATTGTCTACTGTTATCTTGACAGTTCCTCTTCCAAGAATATTTGTTGTTTTATTGATAGCCAGACAAACCTTTTGATTATTCAACGTATGAAAATTTGTAAATTTCGATTTGTCATTGTACATATGTGATGTTGCACCGCTATCTAAGCACCATTCATTTCTTGTATTGTACTCCATCCAATTTTCTTCTGTTATATTTGTACCTTCCAAAATCATGAACAATTCTTCATCTACTTCAGAAATTCCTTCTGCCTTGGATGCTTCGTGTCTTTCATTTTTAGCTTTCAATCTACAATCTGAACTTTTATGTCCATATTTACGGCAGTAGTTACACTTGAAAGGCAAAAACTTTGTATTTTCTTCATTGCTGTTGCTTTTGTAATTCTTCTTGCAATTCTGGTCATGATTTCGATTTTGTTTACACCACTTACTAGTGAATTTCGTGTATAGAACTTTTTGTGTTGCCTCTTGTTTATCGGATTCTTTTCTTGAATTGAATCGTCAATTAGTTTAATCTTTAACATCTCGGGCTTAGGTAATTCGTCTCTTGTTCCAATCGCACATCGAAAATTTTCATATGTATTGGGAATGGAATATAACATCAATATGGATAGGAGGTCATCTTCAACATTGATTCCTATTTCTCTCAGTTGGTGGACTACATTGAAAAAATTATTCAGATGATCTGTCATAGTATCACCTTCTTTCATTTTTGTGAAAAGCAATTGTTTCAATAACGTTGCTTTTCTGGCCGGTCCCTGAGATTTGTATGTTTGTTTCAATTTTTCCCAGACTTCATTTGATGTGGAACAGTTTTTGATATTACAAAGTTCTGACGATTGCATTGCCAAAATAATGTCAGCTTTCGCTTTTTGATATATTTTCTTCCAAATTTGTTTCTCTTCTTGGTCCACTGGTTCTTTCAATTCACCATTCACATACGACCAATGATCATTTTTTATTAGGATTGCTTCCATCTGTATACGCCAGGTATCGAAATTTTCTTTACACAATTTTTCGATGTGTGCGAATGTTGATGCCATTGTTAGTGGTATATCAATACAATATATTATTTCGCAACTAGAAATAGCCTGGGCCCATAACCTGTTGGTTATTTTAGTTATTTGGTAGCAAGAAATTACTTCTGACTGAACTTCAGAATATATATTATTCAATCTGACATTAACAATTGTCAACATTTATACATCTACATATAATACAATGTGTTCATAAAATATGTATAATAAACTGCAAATATAACGTTGCTAAATTCTATCCAACAAAATTTCAAACAGAATATCTAGGACAATTGAAATTACATTCGCAAGGTAAAATTGCCAATGATATCAGAATGGGAGATATACTTTTAGTTGGAATGGACAACCTGAAATGGTTGTATTAGCCACTGGCTCAAATAGAAGAAATTACTCAAGGTCGAGATGGTAGAATTCGAATAGCTCGCTTGAAAACATCCACATGATCATTATTGAGAATGCAAAGAATGTACCCCCTCGAGATCAATAGTCGGCATAACGAAATCGACTTTCATGCTCTCAACAAAACTGTAGAGAAAATGGATGAAGTGAAAGGAAGGGAAAAAGAAAGAGAATCTGAAGACCACAAAGATGAAAAAGACGACAAACCTCTAACAACATATGGAAAAAAGCCTGTTTTCACAAGATATCGAAGAACGGTCAAACTCGTATCAAAGTTTACAGGGTGATTTCGGATTGAGTTACTCCTCTGAAGTTTCGTACTCAAGGTGGAAGTATGTTGGAGAAACTCGAGGAAATAGTTTCGATAATTTTGTGCTCTGTATATGAAATATAGGATTGTTTTGTTGACGTTATATGAAAAAATACTTTTTGAAGTTGTCAGTTCTTTCCTGAACATTTTCCAAAAACTCTTTGGAACCGTATTTGATTACCTTTCTCCATATCAGACGTCTTTGTTCAACGGGTAGGTGTTCTTTGTAGATAAAACATCGAATGTCCATATATGCAGATGACACAACAGTATTGTTTACTCCTAATACTCATTGAGAGATGGACTCGGATTATTGTCTATTTTGCAATGTTCAGCAGAATTAATCATCTTGGAACCAGCTGAACATGCAGCTAGGAATTCGAGGAACATATCTGTGTGAAATGGTTTGATCTGTGGAATATTGATCATCATTTCAACTTCATATGTATCGACGAGTAGAGTTTATCTCCAGTGCTAAAATGCCATTATATGATTGTGTGCCCAATTTGTGTTATCTAATTCACGTGTTCGATCATTCAGCATTATCTATGGGGATTTGTTTGTTATGAACAATGTTAACAACTGTGATCATTATTTAAGGGGTTTGCTTGTGTGAATTATTTATGTTGCATTTTGTTCATACTATTTGCAGATTTATATGGGGAGTTGTGAGCTGTTCTAATGCAATGTGGAAAAATGATTCCTGCTCGAGATAATTTTGGTTTTTCGTATCGTAAGTCATCGTGAAAGTTCGCTTGAGACTCGAAAATCGATTTCTTACTTCGCGGAATATTCATTTCCAATCGGAATATAATCTACTAAGCCATAATGTCCATTAATATATCGGTCTGAATCTAAAGTATGATATTCTAACCCTAAGGAACTTTACAAAATCAAAAAGAATTTATTTTGAGGAAGTCTTTCAGCTCATGTAGATCATATGAAAAAGCACGTCAGTGTTGTTGTAGTCAAGGCAAAAAATTTCAATTCTTTTGGTGAATCTAATGATGACATGAGGAGTAATATTATCATCATAGCGTTGAAATGACAGAAGATGAAGCAAAAAACGACAATGATAGAATAATTCCCCAAATTAAAAGATTATAATAATAGCGGTGCAAAGCCTGTGGAATCTTTAGAACAGTAATATACCGAAGGAGTTGCTGAAAATAAGGATTTGAGGAACATTTTGGCTCTCTACTGCTCCATGAAAAAATTAATATAATATAAAAAATTGAAAACGCTCTTATGGATATGGAAATTTCAAACGAAGTTGCTTTTAGATTGAGAATTATTTTTTCAGAAACTTCTATAGCTATAACATCAGCTTCTTGTGGATGATAATTGCAAATCATATCAATTTGGTGATCATGTTAGTTTTACTTGATGACCAAATAAATCATTAACTCCTGTTAGTGATAGTTTGAGGAGTAAACATCGATTTCATCCCTATGCCATGAAGAAATGTGTTCCGCAAGGATCCAGTTGGGGACCATTTTTATTTTGCGTCTACACTTCTCTGCTCAAGGAATCATTGAAATACAGCAGATCTCATTTCATACCGACTATACACGGATTCATTATTCTTTCCCAGCTGGTGAATGGATAATAGTTCTGTATAGTGATGGGCAGATTTATGTCAACTCATGGGGAAAAAAGTTTCTTTCCAATTTGTCATAACATTTTATCCTCCATAGAAGTGCCTAATACTGTCAAACTCGGATTGCATTTTCGAAATATCAATTATCTCCTTTCGAATACAAGGGAAGTGAATGAAAATTAAAATAGCGCAATCGTAAAGTACCTTCATTTTTCAAAATATCCATGAAAGTTATTTGACTTATTATTTATAAAATGTTCTGAATTTGGAATCATAGCCTCTTATTCCGGAAACAAGTTTTGTATGGTGGTTTTCAGTCATTATATGTTCATTCAGTGCACTGCTTGATCCTTTCATAAAATTGTTCCATTTTGTGATTCATTTAAACATGTTGATCTCCTGCCCATGTATACTTTGTCGCAGTCATTACAAGGGATGCTGTAAATTATATTTAATTATTCAAGGTTGGATCTTCACTGTTGCGGGAAATGTGAAATTTTTTCAGAAGATTGTGCGATTTGAAGCATGTACCTATACTTATTTTGTTTATTTTATATGATGTTTTTCGATAGTTCTGGTATGTTTCCTATGGATATGATAATTTTATCGGTCCAATCGGGTTCCATCGGTTTGATTTTTTTTCTCGGGTTTCTTGGTGATATATTAGGGGGGCGATATTGCAAAAGGAGGAGCCATAACCTAATTCCCATTTCTCCTGATTGGAGCTTACGTGGCTGATTTATGACGATTCAGTTCATTAGAAAGAGTGTGAAAGATTTTCAATGTGCCCCATATTTTCTATCAGTTGGGTCGAATAACGATTCTGTTAATTGAAAAAGATCACGCGAGCCGGTCATCAGCACATGTGTTTTTCCGTCCAATAATTGAAAATGGATAATGAAACGATGGATTTGTATTTGTGTCAGACGATATATTCCAAGGTGTCGTGAATCGATGGAGGATTATGTGGAATGAATAGGTTCATATTCAGTGTATTCATGTCGAAAACCATATGAATTCAATCAGTGGAGATTATGAATGTATAAATATCGACAGGGCTAGTCATGAGGAGAAAACATACTGAAGATAACATGGAATACAAATATACAGTAATCAGAATATTTTTCAGGAATTGCTACCTGAAAAATATTGTACAGGTATGTTTACAGATATATTTCAACTAGTTTAACCAAATTATTTGTATTTTGTTGAAATCTGGCAAGTTCACTGGTAACGAATGGAGAGTTAATAAGATTTGCAGATGATACGGCAATTTTATAAACTGTCGAAACGTGGAATGATTTGAGGAGGAAAACAGAAGGAAATCTCATCAAATCATTCAATTGGTTTCAACATGAAAAACAATCGACTTCAAAAAAAAAATTTGTTCAGTTAACAACACACTCGATTTTATTCAATTACACATTGTCACCTATGATTAATTGTTGAAAAATCAAAACATTTCGTTTCTGGGGAGGTGTACATTGAAAAAAAAAAAATAACGTTCAACCAATCAACATGCGAGTGTGGGGGGTGTTCTTGCCACCCAATACGCTTTTCGAGTGGGATTCTCTCAGGAAATCTCTACAACTTGTGGAATCTGCTTAACAACTCAGACAATCATACGAAAAAGGCCCCGTGGTTGACAGAAAATCTAAAACTGATGATGAAATCACGGGGCAAGGCTCTGATTAAATACAGAAATTGCGGTTTGGCTATTCACTAGAATTTTTATAAACAATTGAGAAATCTCACTAACCGCCTATGAAGCTTGAGAAAGAAAAAACTTTCAGATTCATATTTGCACAACAAGAAGTCGAATGATATAATTCCGGAACATCTTAGTAATCCTACCGAAATCAATAATTCTTTTCGCAATAACAGCTTTAACAATGAAATGCCAGATGATGACCTCCTATCCTTTTTTTCCAATAACAAATTGAACATTGATTCAAACTTTTATTTCCAGAGAACTGACGGAGGAGAAATTCATGAAGTAATACTTTCTATGAAATCGAATGCTGTTGAATCTGATGGTATTAGCATCAAAATGATCTTACATTCCATTTCCCACATCTTACCTTTTTCAAACCACATATTCAATCAAGGAGCCATGAAAATGGAAACAATCTCACTAGCGAAAATTAATGATCCCCAAAACTCCTGTGACCTTTGCCCTATCAGCATATTGTGTGCCATTTCGAAAGTATTCGAGGAAATAATCAACAAACAAATCCTAAAGTTTCTCGATGGATATAAACGTTTCCCAGAATGTCAATCAGGCTTCAGACCTGGCCAAAGCTGTACAACAGCCCTTTTAAGAGGAGGTGACGATATACATAAATCGGTTGATAGTAATGATCTATCCATCCTAGTATTAATCGATTACTCCATAGCATTCGACAGCTTCTCATTAGTTTGTTGAAATTCCTACGTATTTCACTTCATTCTAGGGCATTCGATAACAAAAGACACTGCGTCTGTCTGGATATTGAGTTCTCGAACTTTCTTGAATCTCCTGCCGAATTACCCCAAGGGTCTATTATTGGACCTATATTATTCGTAATCTATACGTCACAGTTTCATAAATGCTTTCAACATACCAAAACTCATAGTAATGCTGACGATACCCAAATATATAAACAATTTCCAGAATGTTCTCTGCCATTAGCATGTCAGCAAATCAATCAAGACTCAACATTACTCGCCATCTCTAAAAAATATTGTCTTACGATCAATCGTTCTGAAACCTTAGTTACGCTATTTGGCCGAACAGCAATGGGAAAAAAATGTGAAATGATGTAATTGAGACTCGTTACAGAAATCAGGAGACGCCAACCTGTTTCTCATCATTTGAGCAATGTAGAATGGCTGAATATGGAGACCCGACGGTTGATTCATGCATGTGTTCTTAAATAATCACTACAAAAATACCCAATTATCTTCATGATGAAGTAAGCTAAAGAACTGATATACACAACTTGAATGTAACAACTTTATAGACCACTCCATAATACCTCCTTATATCGTGGCTCCTTCTCTTATGTTACCCGGCTGTATAATCGACTCCCGATTTCAATGAAATCACTTTCACACCAAAATTCCAAAACCAAATCGTTGTCTGATTTGCTCGGATACAAATTGGCTCCACTTTTGAATTGGATTCATCGTCCCCTCTCAATGTCCAGCGTGGCTTTAGGCGGGGAATTAGTTGTTTTCTATTAGACATTTACTGAAAATGACTCAATTTTTATCGTGAATTTTCCACAGAAAAATATTTTAATTCAATTGAGAATGTTTCCCTTTTCAACATGAATATTCCACAAGACGTTATCTTGGACGATGGGAGATAGTGACTAAAGTTTATCTTTCAGTCGCAGATGATTCCACATCTGATTTTAGGAACAACTTGTTTATATTTTCAAACAAATCAATTCCTTCTCCATTGTTAACCTATTATTATTTTTGTCCTTGTTTATTGAGTATGTTTCAGTTGGGATAGATATGTAGTTTAATATGAAAGAAATCATATTCATTTTCACTGGATGAATGGAAGAGCAAGGTCTAATTGTGTTACTCACGTGACAAGATCATTACTTGAATTCTGTCTCTTGACAGATATGTAGGATATTCCAATTGAATCTTAATTTTGATTTAATAAAACATGTCCATGTATCATGATAAAAATCTATTATTATTTAGAAAAGAGAGTTTATCTCTATGTTCATTTTCGCAAGAAGTGGAACACACTATATAATCATCGTGTTCCCATGACGAATAACACTCTTTCCGTGTTAAACTAATTTAACGGCCACATTTGTTCTTCATCGAAACCAACGACTTCTTTGTCTCCATGCAGATCACGTGGCACTCCATTGTCACCATCAGTGGTGAAACATGTGCCTGCAACAGTAAAGGAAGTCGAGAAGGTAACCTTATACGTAACGAACTCAAAGCCACTTCAGTCGTTTGATTGTCGCAGTTTATTGATTTATTCTTAATGGATTCCAAGAGCAATCTGTTTTTCACCCCAATATCATTTCCGAGTAGCTATATAATATGAAATGAACATAGAATGATTGAATAAAAACGAAATTACCAATTCATTGCAATATTTGTGGCCAACGGATTCTACGATGCCAATATACCCCTCCGCACAAACATAATTTATTGACAATGTTTTCACATTCTTTTATTATCAGTCAACCTGATATATGAGACTCGGTAATTTGTCAGCTGCTTCCTTCAGATTCTGAGGAGGAAGAGGCTGATGAGTTAGCTGAATTGAAGAGGTATGAACTATTGTCAACTGATACAAGCAGACAACCTCAGGGGGCATCCAAAAATTATTCATCTATCGAAAAATATATTATTAATATTCAATAACGATATTCAATGGTTATCCACATGTTCGAGAAAAACTCTCTGGGATAAGAATTGTGAGACTAACGAAGTCATTCTGAATGTTATTGAAGTTGCCATTATTGACTTGAAAATTATTGTTGACATTTTGAAACTGACAGTAATTCTTCTCTTAAAACTAAGTGGCCAATTAGACCCAACTCCAAATTCGACCGAGATATGAACATTTATTATATATTGATCGGTACGCCAATGATGATCAGTTTCAACAGGTTTTGAACTGGAGTCTCTCCTAGAAGAGAGCAGGTAATATAACAAATTTCCATAGTGATTCGAATTTTGAAAATTCCTTCGCGCTCTATATTACATTTCCTATATGTTACAACTCCTGGGAACATAGAGTAGTCCACTTTAGCTCTACTCATTGGACTCGATCTGAGTGGTGGCTGACTGATTGGTTCTTATCCACAGATGTAGTTACCCCCCCCTTTAGGCAGAGGAAGTTGTACATCCGGGTCTTTGGAGACAGCTTGAAGTGCTTTGTGGCTGAGATGACTGTATTAATGTTCTCGAGTGCGCATACTTGAATGAGACTGGACTATCTTAAGTACAATCAACGATATAGATTATTTGTCTTCTCCATTGGTTACTACCCACAACGTTCTGATGGAAAGTAATTTTCCACTGAAACAAATCAAGCCAAAAGTTCAGTGAGCAACCAGTCCATTGATTCAATAACGAATTGGGAGAACAAGGGAAAACTCTATCAAAACATAAACTGATTTGTGACAGTAAGACACCAAATTATATAAAAAATTCCAAAACTCCCAAGAGAAATAACGATGAGCAGCTCAGAAATGTTGAATTGTTATCAAACGATTAATATATTGCTGAAACGGAAAATAAATCTCAAGCTAGTTGGAACGTTATACATTCTGACGGAAAAAACTAAACCCGAAAATATCCCTCAAAATTTAACTCCTAATGAATTTAACGATATTTTTTTGAATATAGCCGTCAATATTGTGAAATCATCTACCAGCCATCAAAGGGAAGATCTTCCTTAACATTCACAATCAATTCATTTATTATAAGATTGGCTAACACTGGACTAGCTGGGTTCCTCATGGCTGATCCTCCTTTCATTAGGCTGTATGTCGATGATACTTCACTGGTCTGCCCATCTGATCACATACCAGAGCTCCTGACACAGTAACCATAGAAAAATACAGTTCACTATGGAAATGAAAAGAGATGGAAAAAAACAATTTCTTAGAAACATTGGTGATACGTAATACTGTTGGTACGATTTTGACGCGTTGGTATCAGAAACCTACAGCTTCTGGAAGGGTCCTTAACTTTATGTCAACTCATTCCTACTCTCATAGAATTGGAACTATCAAAAGTATGTGTTAGAGAGCCTATAAACTGAGTAGCACAAAGTTCCACCAAAATATAGATATATATAGGGTGATTCAAAAGTACTTTGACAAACTTCAGGAGGTGATTTCTTACAATATTCTGATATGAATTGTCGAAAAAAGTATATGTCCGGAAACGCTTCATTTCCAACATACAGGGTGTTAAAGTTTTATTTTTATTCTCGTTTTTTCAATAACTTTCAGAATACTGACCTACATTGAACGACAATTGATACTGAGAGGTTTTTTGAGGTGTCAAATTCGAACCTGTTGTTATTATTGCTCTTACTCGTAGGGGGCGCCACCTACACGTCTTTTTCTTTTTTTGAAGATCCATAACTTTTTTGAGCGTACTTCTAGCACAGTTTTTAGTGGAAAAATCGATTCTTCTATCACATCTGCGTAAAAAAGCTACTTCGATTACAAGTCGCTATAAGCAACCATTTTCTAGATATTTGGACTTGAAAATTTCAAGTCGATTATTTGATAATCGATGCGTGTTGAAGTTATTACCATTATTTTGCATTTTTTACAAGAATGCTAAGGAAATTAATTTGACATTCAAGTGAGTAGTTTTGGTAATTACATATTATATGACAGTTGAACGTTTTGTTGTTCTGTTGAAGTTTCTGTGAGTTTAAAAACACGTATTTTGAATAGATGGATTATTTAAACAATAATGCTCATTTAGCCGATATGAATTTCGCTTATGGCCTTGCGGATGGCAATGCGCGCGAAGCAAGACTTATTTACCAGTCTTCACCGTCGTTTGGCAGCTGATATTATTGGAAGACCACGAGCAGTCCGAACCCCAGAATTGGAAAAAGCTGTTTCGAACGCTCTCGAGGAGAATCCAGAAACAAGTACAAGAATAATTGCTGAAGCTCTCAATTCTACTCAGTCCAAAGTTTGGAGAATTATCCACCATCAACAATTTCATCCATACCATATTCAAAGGGTACAAGCTCTTTTGCAACGAGACTTTCCCCAACGCATTACTATGTGGTTCTTGAGAAAATTGGCTGGAAATCCTCAATTTATAAGATATGTACTCTTCACGGACGAGGCAAACTTCTCCCGAAATGCTTTCACAAACTTTCATAACAACCATGTTTGGGCTCTGGAAAATCCACACGCACAGTTAGTGAATGACATTATCAGTATCAATTTTCTGTGAATGTATGGGCAGCAATATTTGATAATCACTTTCTTTCTTCCGTTCCGACTGAATGACGCAACTTACAGAGACTTTTTGGGAAATGAATTGCCGGGACTACTTCAGAATGTACTATTAGAAATTCGTATCCGCATGTGGTTTATGCATGATGAGGCTCCGGCCCATTTCAGCGTTGTAGCCAGGGAATTACATAACACTGTCTATCCAAATCGATGGATCGGTAGGGGTGTAGAAGAACCTAACCAGGCGTGTGCACCAATATCCCCAGATCTAAACCCGCTAGATTTTGATTTTTGGGGACATTTGAAGTCACTTGTTTATAAAACTCCAGTGGCGACCAAGGAAGGTCTAAGAAACCGAATAGTAGACGCCTATGAAACAATAAGAAACACACCAATAATTTTTGAGCGGGTACGAGATTCAATGACTAGAAGACTGGAATGCCTGTATCTTCGCTGAAGGTGGACACTTCGAACAATTTATTTAAATAGAATTTAGTTTCCTTCATTTCATTTTATTCAACATATTCAAAAAAATTTGAAATAAAATGTTGATATTTCTTGCAAATTTAATTGATTTTGCACCCTTGATACAAAAATAACTATTTCAAACGAGTAAAAATAAATAGAATAGGTGGCGCCCCCTACAAAAAACCAAAACTACTTACTTCAACGTCAAACTAATTTCCTGAGCATTCTTGTGGAAAATGCAAATAATGGTAATAACTTCAACACGCATCAATTATCAAATAACCGACTTCCAAGTCCAAATATCTAGAAAACGGTTGCTCACAGCGAGTTGTAACAAAGGTTGCCTTTTGTACGTATATATGACAGAGGAAAATGATTTTTTTTACAGAAAAATGTGCTAGAAGTACGCTCAAAAAAGTTATGAATTTTCAAAAAAGAGAAATACGTGTAGGTGGCGACCCCCACGAATAGGAGCAATAATAATTAAGGTCATTATTTCGAAAGTTAATTGAAAAAATGAAAATAAAAATAATACTTCAACACCCTGTATCTTGGGAACGAAGCTTTTCCGGACAAATTTTTATGTGGACAATTCATATTAGAATATCGTGAGGAATCACCTCTTGAAGTTTGTCAAAGTACTTTTGAATCACCCTCTATACCATATACAGACTATGAATAAATATCCAAGGTCATTAGTAATAATGAATATAAACATAATCATAATCGCGATATTGATAAGAATGAAAGAGAAATGAGATATTTTAAATTTCCGTATTTCCTTGTCCTTTCTGAAAAAAAAAATAAAAAAAATATGCAAATTAGCCTTTTATAATGTCGACGTGGTTGGTTTGATTTTTTTCTAAAATTGAAGATCATGTTCCTGAAGATCGTGGACTAATATAATCCATAAAGTTCCCCGCTTTTATTGTGATAAGTGTAATATTGGACAAACAGGAGAATACTTGAAAAAAAGAATGAATCATCACCAACAGGATTGTAGTCGCGAAATCGATAGGCATAAGCCAGAAAAAACAGCATGGAATATTGAAAATAGGGCTTGAGCGAGATCATTTTTATTTTCTTCAATGATACTTTAAACTGCAGAACCGACGTACAGAGCCTCAATTCACAATATAATAAATACTTTTCATGTATAAAAACCTTCAGCGATAAAAGCCATAAAAAAAGACAGAAGATATAGGAAAAAAAATAAACCCACACCCCACATCCTTCTGCTTCAGATCAATTATTCCATTCATATGTGAATGTACTACCATTCACTGTGACTGTTCGAATTTATTTATTCACTTGCCCATGTTTATTATAAACGTGTTCGTCCCGATATTGTGATGGAATTTGTACTACCATCGACTTAAGACTTCCACGTTTTCAAAAGATATGTAACTTAATGAATCTTGTTATGTTAAATGTTTATATAGTTATTTGTTATACACAAAAATAATTTCACATATAGTCTTAAATAATTTTAGCTATGGTTTAAAATAATTGTTTTCATTGTAAAAATCTGAAATACAGAACGAAACGTCAGCGATTTAGAAAAAGCGAGTAGTTTGTTTTCTTTCGTTCTAAACCTGCTATCCACCCTGGAAAATCATTAGATATTCAAAAAGCAAGAACTTTTTCTGTGAATACCAGTTAGTTTTTCAAGGAAATTACTCTTCCGCGGATGCCGCTATGAGTGTTGCAGGGAGCATAGTTGAGAGCACCGAATCTGGTAAAATAGTGGGAATAAAACTTTTGGATTCATCGAAGGCTTTCGACTGTGCTTTCCACACTACTCTACTCGATGAGCTATATCATTGATCTTCACAACTATATGGAACCATGTCATAGTGTTTTATTTGCTCTCTGAAAGATTCTTGTGGCAGTAATTCTTCTCTTGATAATCAGACTAGAAATGCACAAAACAGCTAAGTTCTGGTGTAGTGTCATTAAACTCCAGATGAACAGTGATAAATCTCAAACCCTGATTATTTTGACTGAAATTGAAAATGTTGAATTATTAGCTTTAACTTTAGATAACAGGTTGAATTGAGTTAGCCACACTTCAACTTTCAAAAGTAAACCGTTGAGAACTTCATTTTCACTAAAGCAAACCCATAGATAGATAGATAAATGAATATATATAAATAGATATATTTTTGCTTCTTACACCTAGGCTTGAGCGCGTAAAAATTCAGAGAATCTCTTCGAAATAATATTGAAAAAGACCATGCAGTAAATCATGTGCATTAGGAATAAGTATATACACTTGATTATTATCAAAATCTCGAGTAGTAGATAAAATCAGTTAACACTAGGACATGGAGACAAAACAAGTTTCCACAAATTGAAAAATTCTGAGAAACAGTTATCTATGAGATTTTTTTTACATTTATCTTGAAACTCATATCATTCAAAGAAGTTATTATAAAGATTCAAATTAATACAGTTAAATTTTGATTTAGTCAATATCAAAAAAGGTAGAGCTAATTGGCCAGGTAATCTTGTCTCATGTGAATGTCAGAAATCAAACTTTATTTCCTTATATTAGAGTGTATTTCACATAGAGTTTGATTGACTTGAAATTTTTTTGTGTATTGTGAGAATTTTCCCATAACCAGCTCCTCTCTATTAAACATATTTTTTTGCCCACAGCTGCGGTCTCATATATTTCACACGGTATTTTACTATAGGGTAATTCAAGTTCACCTCGAAAATAAATACATCCTGTTCTTAAAGTTCACTTAATTCAAACCAGAAAAGACGTTGGCACCATCTGAAACTCTGGTAATCTCTATTTATCAAGTAGGCCAAGTCGATCCTGAACTTTCACAGGTATACGTGCCAGCACCAGGGTTCTTAGACATCTGTATAATTTGCTGTGATCTTGGTGTCGTTTGTACTTCTATGGATTTGTTTGCGTTATTAATCTGCCGTTGCTGTGCTAGTTTTTGATCAATGTACTCGATTATTTGCAATAATAGTGCATTTTTCTCTACATCTGTCAATATATTGAGTAATTTCATTTCTTTCTCCGGCTGAGTCCTTTCTTGACATACTTTCTTTCATGACCTGCGTAATTTTCCTTTTCGTAATACTTAACTAGATGTCTTTTACACTTCCAATTCCTGGCCTGCTCACTAGACCTAGCCGTGCCATAACCGTTCTTTCCGACAAATGGAATAAAATATTGTTAAGGTTATTTACAATAGAACAACGCTCACAACCGACATGCTCGCACATGGGGATGAATACACGGGCCATCTTGGAATAAATAAAATTGAGGGTTCAATCCAAACCATACTCCCGTACAACAAATCAATATTGTTCGAGCAAAATTCCTTGGGCAAATAAAATGAAGACGTTTTTGTATATCTTGAAGGAATTAATAACCAGATTCAGGTAATGACATATTTTTGAAAATATAATGATTTTTTGTAGCCGTTATCCCCCGTTCACGAGATCCACAGGCATATAACCGATTTACTCGATTCGAATAGCCGTCTGTATTTATATTCCATTCATTGCTATGATATGAAACCATTGACACATGATAAGTTCGTTGATATAAACCATATTCGTTTTTTTTCTGGAAATCGGACTCCATGTAAAAATATAAATCAATATGTCCGAATGACGAGGAAAAAAAATGCCATCGTTCGGTTATGAAATTTGAATTTCGGTATGTAATATCGTTTCATATAGAACTGTCCGTAAACACGAATTGAAAGCAATCTGTACCATTTGATGTTGTTTTTCAATACGGATAGACCGATTTTAAATGGGAGGATATATCTGTTGACAGAAAGACAAGAAAAATACAATATTTTCGTGAATAAACATATTTTTGAATTCATTTATTCATTATAATCTGAAACATGAACGTGCATAAGCGATGATTTCTCCAAATAAAATACAAAACTGATAAAAGTATGCAAAAAAGTTATTGATATCATTTTGGAAAAAGGCTTTTGGAAATATTTCGATAATTCATCGATTCTCCAATTCTCCAGGATCTACATTCACACTGGGTGCCTATGAGAAAATAGGAAAACCTCAGTTTTGATGAAAATGATGATGTTATCAATGATGTTCCACTCATTATGAAACTATGAACAGATATAACTTAAAATGTTTGAGTACCTTTCTGGAGTATCACTGTTGAGCTTACAGTATCAAACACGGGATAGAAGTTCTTTTTCCTCATCCTTCATTTCTCATCAAGTACAAAATAAGTGAATTTTATAATACCTTTGTCCCACTAGGTATAATATAATTGCGTTTATATTGTGTTGATGAGTTTTTTTACATTTGCTACTATATAAATGACAAATTAGCCAATGATGGTTATGATCTATTTCAGTAGGTGACACTTCGGGTTTTAAATCGAATTAAAGTTATTTCTGTTAATTTATCAAACCTTTCATTATTATTTTCCTCATCACTATCATCCTTATACAATATTTACTCGCTTTCTTGTTTGTCTGTTTGTTTGTTTCTCTGTTCGGTACACAGATTTGAAAAATATGTGTGTTGGAGATAGAAGTGTGTTTCTACTAGGTTACAAGGAACATGCAGTAAATCATCTTGTTGCAATTGATGAAGACGTCACAAACCAATTGAATGAAAATCTCTAAGTTATAGGGAAAGGTGGGGATTTACTACAAAAATTGTTATATTTTATTTATTTTACATTTTTCCTGGTTTGGTGGGAAAAGCCTTTTTACTAATTCTCCGCATGTTGGGATTAACCAAACTGTATTTTTCATATGGGTTTGTTCAAGAAAAAATTATCAATTTAATAATCGAAACTATAACTCATTTTAAAAGGATTCCCAAAATTTTAGATTTTTCCGCGAACGTTCAAACCCTCAAATTAATTAAAGAAATTGGAGCGAACGAAAACGGGGCGTGGTTACCTGTGACGTCACACTGCATATGCGATACCTAACGTTTGCAACGCCGCGCCGCGAGTCGAGAGTCGACTGTATATTTCGTAAGTACCTACCGTGTTGTCTCTGTGTGTAAGAAGCAAATCGCTGGACTGTTTCGTTATTTTATTGCATAATGAGTGAGAATAAAGTGGTAAATAAATATTGTTTGGTTCCCGACTGTCCTAACACATCCAAGAATGCTCCAGAAAAATAGTTTATTAATGTGCCCTCTGATATTAAAATAAGAAATGTTTGGCAGAAAGCAATGCGTCGTGAAGTTTTTGTATCTAACAAATCGCATGTGTATTGCTGTGAAGATCATTTTAAAGTAAGTTTTTCGATTTTATTTCACAGTTTGAATATATTTAATAACAAAATTTGTATAATTTTAAAATTAGTGATAACTTATAAGCTCTAGAGAGTTTAACACAAATAACTTGTTTTAGGTAGAGGAAGATATAGAAAATTATATGTACATTAAAACAATGAACAGTGGAAAAGTTAGACTAAAACCTGGAGTAGTACCGAGATTTTTTGACTGTCAAAAAAATAGAATTACGACGCATAGTTCAAAGCCACGGTCACAGTTTTTACAAACTAAAGCACAGCAATCTGTCATTGAGACTTTATTGTTAAGCTCAAAAAATAGAACTTCCGAAGAAAATCAAGAAGAGGAAGAAAATGAAATGGATTTCAGACGAATGGAACCTTTATCTAAGGAAATAGGGGTTCAGGCTCATATTAAGGCTTATGTACGTTCTAAGGCGATTCAATGTGGAGGCGAGGGTTTTTCTACACCAAAAATAACAAAAAGGAAAAAATCCACTAGCAATGAGATGGTTCCAAAGAAATCGCGAATGGAAAAAGTCGAAAAACCAATTTACGAAGATATTTCGATATCCAGTAGCGGTTCTACTTTTACATTTACTTCGTCAGAACTAAGTTTGTCAGATCCGAATAACTCATTTCATCTAGATACTAATAGGTCAAAAGAAATACAACGGAGAACATTTTATTTGATAGAAAAAAATCCAAAGCTTTATTTGGGAGTTCCGAGTCAGTCATTATTTGTTGTAAACTTGTTAACTAAAAAATGTGAGCTGGACAAGCTTGATATTTTTCAACATTAAAAAAGATCAAACTGAATTCACCTTATAGGATATTAGCAGACGATTTTAGTGTACCACTTTCCAGAGTATGTAGCATTATACAAAAAACTATACCGTTATTAGCTGGTTACCTTTACCCATTTGTGCGATGGATGCCCCTATCTGAAGTTAGGAGAAGACTTCCTATTCCCTTCAGAAGCAGATATCAAAATGTACAATGTATTATAGATTGTTTTGAAATTTCGATTCAAAAACCAAGTGATCCGATATAACAGAGTCTCACATGGTCGGAATTTAGGTGAGAGTATTTCCCATAAGATTACTCAGTGCCATGTTTTTTCACTGTATTTTCAGTGCATTTTAATGAAAAAAGTGCTAAGAATGTTTCATTCGACCCTGGTATTGCGTGACCGTAAAAAGCGTAAGTCAAAATATTGAATTTATTCAACTTACCTTTGCAATTTTATTCCTCGCATTTCCACACTTATAAAGTCTTTGTTTTTATCAAAATAGTCCATCACCATAAAGATATCCAATACAGGTAAATTTGCAGAATCTGCTTTGATGAATCCAGTATCTACTGAATACATCTTAACTAGCAAAAACCACTAACACTTTTAAAATTTAAAGTATTGGCAGCTGGAAGCTGGAAGCAACTTTCTTATGTGAAACGCAACGGTGTACTGCCCAATATCAGACCACAATATGCAAGGTGACGTCACAGTCGGTTCTGCCGCTTTTTAACGGAGCTCCATTTTCAACGTTTATTATCTAAGTAGTGGGGCAAGTTCAAGAGCTAAAAATTTTACCAGTTATTTTGATTATTGAGTTTTACAATATAACGTGAAAAAAACCAAGAAAATATTCCATTGATAACAAGCCCATTAGCTCAATTTGAACTTATTGCTCACTATTAAACTGACGGCCGTGGTAGAATTTGGAACTGGGTAACCGAATTTTGCAGTTTATATCAACTTTCTCAGTCTGTTGATTGACACTACCGCCCTCAATACTTGCTTTGGACTCATGTTCTATTAATTCTGATTTTTATATTAATTTCTCATATGATTCAATTGTTGGTATCTATAATATTGTCTACACGATTTAAAAAAAGTTTCAATTCGGTCACGAAATTTGTTCCGAACAGATAATTTCCAACGTCAGTTCTTATATAGAAATGAAGCGCCACTGTTTCGAAACAGTTCGATATAAGAAGCTTTCACTTGGTGGATCAACATTACCTGTCGGCGTGTTCTGGAACTAGCGACACTTATTGCTGACAGAAAAATACACCAGAGAGATAAGCTCTTCCAATCCCAGCAAATCGTGATCTGAAGCCCAATGGGATATTATAAGAAGAGTTAACAGAATCCATGTGGCAAAAACTTATTTGGACCTTTTCACAATATTTTTATAGTGATGATTCAAGTAACAATTTCCTTTGAGTGACTTCTGTATCGATGACAATGTCAATGAAACCAAGGTAAAATTTATATTTTATATTTTCAAAAAATGTTTTGCATATTATTTTCATCCAACTTACTTTGACAATAAGGCAAATTAATAAAACAGTTCTCACTATTTATCATTATTTATATAAATGATGAGTGTTTCTTACTAAAATGCTAATATTCGAAGGAGTTTTTCTTGGGTCCATTTTGAGAAAAAACTCCATATGAGCATATGTCCTAAATATCCCAACTTTTGAAATACAGGGTGTTAAAGTTTTAAGAAAAAATTCATTTTTTATGATAACTTCGATATGACTCTAGATACTCCATTTTGGTATGACTTGGTGTGGTGTTAACATGACCCTTCAGAAAAAAAACCAAAGTGATGAGGTATGGGGACCTAGGTGGCCATGCCTGTGGTCCTCCAGGACCTATCCAGCGATTATTGTAATTTTGGTTTGAATATACGCGTGCCAGAGCACTGAAGTGCGTTGGCGCCCCGTCGTACATAAGCCACAGTCGATTTATCACTAAAATGGAAACATCTTCCATCAAAGCTGGCATTTCTTTTTCGAGATACTGCCGGTAATTATGGTCATTCAACCTCGCATGAAGTAAATAGGGTAAAATTGAATAATTACTGCATATTTCCGTGTTTAACGGGAAATTGCTCCTGGTGACGGGATTCCAAGTTTGCACGTGGGTTTTCTTCAGCCCAAAAAATATAATTGTGAAAATTTCGCATGGCGTTGCAGGAAAAATTGGTTGGATATGGTAGGGATATAATAAAAGTCATGGAGGATTTTCCAAACAGGAGATATTTAAATTGTTCCCAATTTCTTTTGTACTTAATCCGGGAGCTTCCTCAATTGAATTCTAAGCCGCTACCCCAATTTCTGGTGTTCTTACAGTACGTTGAACTCCTTTCAGATGACTGTCTCGTTCAAAACTCTCCTTTTCCACACACAACTAAGAATGTTTGAAAATGTTCGTGCATCCGGAATATTTCTATTTGGAAAGCGGTCTTCATACAACAGCCTGGCTTCCTCGTAAAATGGACCATTTTTTTTAATATTGTTAATTTTGATGACTTAAATCCGTGACAACTAGACTAGGTAGTTATTGTCAAAACTGTTTATGTTTACAAAATAAAATCTGCTCCTTACCTACTGATACGTTTTCAATCCTTGATAATACCCAATTGCATAACAACGTGCGAATTAATGATTTTTTTCATGCAAAAACCGTACATCAAACGAAAAAAAATCAGGAGACCAGATTGGCTTAAAAAGAAAAGAGGACTTCAAAACTAATTTTTACTTTTAGGAAAAGCAGTGGCGAATCACTTCTCCCTTCAAAATGATCCAGTGCAAATCCTGCATGAACGCCACTGGCAAGAATGAAAAATTATGTTGTACAGTAGAGAATGCCTTCTGATGCATAGAAGATGCGTTCTAAGTTTAACAGAAATATCTAAGGTTATACCAAATTATAATAAAAAAATAATCTTAAAACTTTAGCACCCTGTAGTTCAATAGTTGAGAACTTCAAGACATCATATGAAGTTTTTTCCCATTATGGTCCCAAAAATAACCTCCTCAAATATCAGCATGTTATTAGGAAACACCCTGTATATCACAATTTCCACAATCCTACTTCAAAATATATCATCAAATAAAAAACATTGACGACTGCAATCAGACACAGGGAGATTGGGAGTGATTTCCTGAATATTGTGAATACATTAGCCTTCACCTAAACCGTAAAAATGCCTCTTTTCCTCATCCACAAACAACAAGATCAAAATTAAAATCAACAATAGGCACTTCAAGAACTCTTCATCTATAATCCTTTTTATTATATGATTTCCAGTGAATTGAATTTCGCATCAGTGGTATCAAAACCCCGGTATATGAACAATATAATCAGGCTAGAAAAAATACAATAAAATTTTTTGAGATATCTATCAATTAAACCAATTCTCGGTAGGAGATGGTAAATCAAAATAACATTACATAATTAAATTACTACTAGATAGGAGTACCATAAGCGACTTACATTTGATATTTGAAACAGCAAGGAATTCAATAAATTATCCAGCATTACTATCAGAAATGAATTACAATGTCCTTTCAAAAAGCTTTCAATGTTTCCTACCCCAATATGTAAATATTCCCTACCTGCAAACAAACTAAGGATGTGGGGGAAAAAGGGCAATAAATATAATTACACACATAAATATAGAAGGAACATCTACGGATAATATTCCTGAAATTGCTGATATTTTCAATGCTCACTACAATAATAAAGGCGAGAAACTAGCAAACGAAATGAATGCTGACACAAATTATAAAGTTCCGGGTAAAATTATGAATAATGACATGTCAATGTTTCTATTTCCTACCGATTCCACCGAAATGAAAAATGTTATCCAATCATTAAAAAACAAAGAATCGGTCGATGGAATGAGCGCTGGACTCCTGAAAAATACAATCCCGTTCATCATTGAACCTTTAGTACATCTAATAAATAAATCCTTCATCGGCGGTATTCTTCCATCTATGCTGAAATCCGACTTTCATCCTACCTCAGAAAATATAACATCCTCTTCTGCAGACAATATGGTTTTCGAAAAGGTGTGTTGACCCAAAATGCTATTTTAGATCTTACGGCTGAAATGTACTCTACTATGGATAACAATTAGGCATCACTATGTTAAAGGCATTCAACACGGTAAGCCACCCACTCCTTCTCGAATCATTTGAAAACGTAGGTAGAAGAGAAACCACACTGAAGCTGTTCCGAAGTTAGCTGCTAAACAGAAAATAATTAGTCAAAATTGGAAAACAGAGAAGCGACTCCAGGAATATAGAATATGGCGTGCCCCAAGAAACCATTCTGGGCCCAATTCTGTCCAATATTTACCTGAATGGTCTATTCTCAATCCCAACAACAGAAAAAATATTCACATGTGCCGATCATACAGCCATTTTCATGAGGACTTCCCTGAAAAATTAACTAGAAATGGATCTTGGAAATATCAAGAAGGGGTTTTCTCATAAACTCCTCACAATAAATTTCGCCAAAACGTAGCCTACCAATTTATGCTTCTGCGCGGTACTCACCATCTTCTACTTCCCTCAATGTGTTCGATCTTTTCACTATCACGTCTGTGAAACATACTAAATATCTTGGTATCATTATAGATGATCAACTCAAATGGGAATCACATATGAACTATGTAATAGAAAGCTCAATTTTCTATTGCATCGTTCCAAACACTTGAAACCTTATATTTAGCTCTTATTCAAACTAATATAACTTTCGAGATACTGACATGGGATAAGCTGGAAAGACCACTATGAATAAACTGATAGTAACACAAAAAAGAACCCATAAAATAATTTTCAAAGAAAAATAACTCCACCGACAGATGCTCTCTAGGTCGATACAACTGTGTTAATCCCGTACAACTTTTCTTTATGCAAACTGATATAAAATCTTTCAAATCAAAACACAAACATCCGAGAATAGAAACACGAATAATTTCAAAATGCCTTTCATGAATAAAGATGTAGGACAAAAAATTCACAGCTATCTCAGTCTCAAATTACACAATACTCTACCAAATCAAATAGAGAGTTGATAAACCAGAACGAACTCAAAAAACTATTGAATGATTACATAACTAGTATGCCACGTACAGAGATACATAAGCTAGTGTATTCCTAATTTTCCAAACAAAAATAAACATTTCTGTTTTCATGTACACCCCATGGTATAACTACCTTTTTAAAATAATGCCTCTATATTACATCTAAAATATATTTTTCATTCAAAGAACTGTAACTGTACATGTATATTACTGAAAGTGTATATATCTATGTTGTGCAAATATTTAGTGTTGAATATGTTTCTGTACTTGTGTTATTTCTCTACATTATATTTTACTTCCTGATTGTAATGTAATTTTCACAGTCACAAACAAACTGGTAACAGTTTATGTGGTTTCTCTTATTCATCAACTCAATTCCCCGTTATTGCAATTTTGGAGAGATCATAACCAATTTTGTATTGACTACGACCTGTTCACCATGAACTTTTTCATTGTCACACATGTTGTTGATAAAATATTTTCAGGTAGATCAAAAGTAACGATCCTCTAATTTTTTTATCTTTATTTTGGTGTATTGCATTTATCTTTTTTACAAATTCACTGGAAAATGTTATTTCTAACTACTCAACTTTACATAATGTACACTTTTCTGGATTGGTCCTGAATAAATAAGTATTCTGATTCTTATTGATTGCAAACAAAACTGTCATGATAGTTTTCACCAATTGAACTGTACCATAGTGTTATATGTCAAAATGAAAAATGGTCATGGTCTCACGTACTCTTTGGAAAATGCCAGGACTGTTTCTGATAGTTTCGCAAGAATTTATGATGCGATTTGTTAACTGCTCTTCAGTATGAAGAGCATTCACCACCTTGGTGAAACTGGAAATAGTTTCTAATATTCCAGAATTTTTTTCAGTGAGAATCGTCTATCAAATTTTTTTTTTATCATTTGTTGTAATTCCAGACAGTCAATTATTTCCATCTACATTGGAAAAATCGGAATGAACGTACATAATCGAAAAAATAATTACTTTCCGGTATTCATATATACCACCTGATTAGCCAAAGAATTACAATTTTCATGAAATTGTTTCTGTTTTTGAATGGCACGTTTTCCAAGATTGGAAAATCCTTATCCAATTGATGCTGCCACCTTCATAGGTTTGTAGGAATCAAACGTTCTGCGATACAAATGAAACAGCGCACAGTGTCATCGTTACTACCCGACCCAGTTTGAGAACAATATTAGTGGTTGTCTTTATTTACGGCCTGATCTACGCGATCTACATGGCCGTCGTCGTATGTCTTGGAGTGTCTCAGATTAATACATGCTATTAGTTGAATTTGAATTCGATTTCAGAGGCGTCCACAAATCACAAATCATTTTTCATTTGAGTCTGGCGATTAGAGTTAGAGTTGTGAAGTGTTATTCTTGGTGTTGGGAGTGATACAGTTGAAAATTATGGGCCGAAAAACAGAAAGAGAGAGAACAAGTAATCGGGAAAAATGCTAGAGTACCAAGATATTGTCTCGATGTTTCGGTAAGAATTTGAATCCAAAAAGAATTCAAAATATAGGAAACACCTATTTTATAGTTTATATAGTACCCTTTGCCTGAAATTTTATAATGCAAGTTTTGACGGAAGAAAAAATAGTTTCCTGGATTCATCCTACTAATATCAAAATATAAATGGGAATGTTGGTATGTTTGTTACTCAATCATGCAAAAACGGCTGAATAGATTTGGATGAAATATGGCACACAGATAGTTTATAACATGGATTAACATATAGGATACTCTTGATCCTACTACTAGTACTACTACTACTACTACTACTACTAATAATAATAATAATGTTCAGGGACGAAACAAAAGGCATTTTTGAGGGGGTGGGACAATAAGTGTATTTTGGTAACTCATTTTCAGACTTGAAACCTGTGAAGGAGTAGGCACATATACAAGGGGGTTTCTAGGCATCGATAGAATTTACTGAAATTTTTGTATGTTACACCTAAGGTATATTAGATCAATTCCATGAGACCACGATAGCAATTGCGTTAGTTGATACATGGTGTAATCAAAACTTTCTACTTTTCGTCATGTGATAAGCTATTTAAATATAATATCAAGATCATAATGCAAAATTGACATCTATGAAGGGATGCTTTCATACTACCATATTAAAAAGTAGAATCCACCCCCATTTACTCCACTTTTTGATAACTCTGCTGACCGAGGATTTCCATCTAAGATATTCCATTGCAAAGCTGGAATGTAGATTGCAGAAAACATCTTTTTTGTGTCACCAAAAAAAAAACAGTCCCCTCATAAGGATAGTTCATACTTGCGATTTTTCGAGAAACTTTGTTGACTGAGGGTTTCCGGTGACTATATTTCATTGGAACGGTAGGAAATGATTGCATAAAACACATTATTCACCGGGATAGTTAATTCTTGGGATTTTTGGAAGAACTTTTCTGACCGGGGGTATCCAATGAATATGATGGCACAAGATATATTATTCGTGCCACTATAGGAAATATTCACATCAGATACCTTGTAAGGGTAATTTATTCTTGAGTTTTTTTCGAAAAACTGCTGACCGAGGAACCACATATTAGAAAATTACCATATAATAAACAATTCAGTGTCATTATTAATATACTTGAAAAATAAAATGAAAATAGAAATCCAATATATACTATATACATCCAATTGAATAATTTTGTCAGAATCCGCATAGAAGAGAATATATATATATATATATATATATACATATATATATATATATATATATATATATATATATATATATATATATATATATATACACCCCCCGTATTTCCTTTGGTTTTGAAGATAATTGATTGAAATTTGGGATATCCCATGTACATAATAAGCGGCACTTTTTGACCTACAAATGTTTTTTTTTTACTTCTGGTTTCGCCGGAAGTGATACCAACTTTCGATTTTTGAATAGAACACCCTGTATATTATTACATTTCTGAAATTTGCATAATTTTTTGAATCCAATGATACTACATAAGTGACATTTCAAACGTCAATACTTTTGATAATTCAATTTTCAGTTTTCCATTTGAGTGTGCCATGATGGTTCCGACTCATGCTAGAACTATCGAAATCCCGTCAAAAATACTAAATTGCGTTTTTTATGAGCAAATAAAATTCATCGTAATCGATTTTGGGGTGAAACTCAATTTTTTCAAATGGAACCATATTGGTACCATGGTACCATTTATTAGTACTAATAATGAGGAATTCATTCATACCTGCTAATAAAATGTGCGATAAATACAATCAAAATTACAGCTAAAAGAAAATAAGATAATACAATTACTTTGTTCTAATTTAATGCTAAGAAGTTACTGAGGTGGCTTCGAAATACAAAAAATGAACACAAAACATCACAACAATTGTTCTAAATGCTGTCCATTAACGTCAATGCACTTCTGAACTCGCATAGCTGTTTCTTGAAGAACGTTCGCTAATTGCTGGGCGTTATACTATTAATTGCCCGTCTTACTCGCAACTCCAGGTCTTCCGGGTTGTAACGGCGGTTGCATAGACAATGTTTTTCAAATGGCCTAAAAACAAAGGAATCAAGAGATCTCAAATCAGGTGACCTTGGAGGCCATCGCACAGGACCATTTGTCGAAATTACGTTTTCTTGGAATGCCTGTTGAAGGTAATCAGTAACTATTCTTGAATTATGGGGAGGAAAAACATTCCCTGTCGTAGGTAGGTAATTCAGTTAACCTGTCCTCAATTTAATTTTGCAGAAATCCTAAGTATCTATCTGCAGTCAAGCATCCTTCAAATATTATTTGACCAATGATTCTACGACCGAGTATTCCAAGCCAAACATTGAAACCGAACCGCACTTGGAAGTTACCCTCCCTCAATAAATTTTGATTTTCTTGTGACCAATACCTTGTATTTTGTCGGTTAAATAATCCCATATTTGTAAACCTAGACTCGTTCGAAAATAAAATCCTTCCCAAAAAAGCATTGTTTGGCTGCACATTATTCTGTAAGATCCAATTGCAATATTCCATCCTACGTTCATAATCATTTTCTTACAGGTGCTGGTGCAATTGATATTTGAAAGATTCATAATCAGTTTGTTCAAGATTCGGCTTAACGTTTGGTGACTAATTTCCAATTCAAACCCAATTTGCCATAAAGAAACAGTCTTATCAACTTCTATTCGTGCTTAAACATTAATTTTCGTTCCTTCGTCATTGATAACGTTTTCTTCGGGATCATGGTTAGGCTCTCTTCCGGAATTGATTTTCAAGACGATTAAAATAATTTCTCGCTGGACATTGTCTATCAGGATATCGGTTGGCATAAAGGTTTCTAGCCGCAACGGCATTTTCTCTACATTCTCCATAAATGATTAACATGTCCACTTTTTCATTCCTTGTATAAATGTGGGGCATTTTGGATAAAAATAACGACAAATGTGAAGACTTTTCCAATACACATTAAAAATACCGATAAACCAATACGTATTTATTTGACAATCTGAATGAATAATTTCATTGTTTTCAACAGGCATTCGAAGCTATGCGAGTTCAGAAGTGCATTGACGTTAATGGACAGCATTTCGATCAATTGTTGTTATGTTTTGTGTTCATTTTTTGTATTTCAAAGCCACCTCAGTAACTTCTTAGCATTAAATTAGAACAAAGTAATTGTATCATCTTATTTTCTTTTAGCTGTAATTTTGATTGTATTTATCGCACATTTTATTAGCAGGTATGAATAAATTCCTTATTAATAGTACTAATAAATGGTACCACGGTACCAATATGGTTCCATTTGAAAAAATTGAGGTTTACCCCAAAATCGATTACGATGAACTTTATTTGCTCATGAAAAACGCAATTTAGTATTTTTGACGGGATTTCAATTTTTCTAGCATTAGACGGGTGAATTGGAATAAATCGGAACCATCATGGCACACTTAAATGGAAAACTATAAATTGAATTATCAAAAATATTGACTTTTGAAATGTCATTTTTGTAGTATCATTGGATTCAGAAAATCATGCAGATTTCAGAAATGTAATGATATATAGGGTGTTTTATTTGAAAATCGAAAGTAGGTATCACTTCCGGCGAAACCGGAAGTGAAAAAAATTTATTTGTATGTCAAAAAGTGCCGCTTATTATGTTCATGGGATATCCCAAATTTCAATCAATTACCTTCAAAACTAAAGGAGATACGGGGGGTGTACCATGATCCTGTTACACACGGTATATCAGAATTGACCGGTACAATTTCCATCTTACCAATTTTCAAAAAACAAATAAATGAAATGCAACTCAAACAGACAATGGTCAGTCTTGGGGGGACTTATGATAATTTTTTCTATGATAGCACAACTAATATGTTTCATGCAATCATATTCCAGAGTTTCATTGGAATATCTACCGAACACCTCCGGTCAACAAGTTATTCGAAAAATCGTAAGTTTGAAAATTGCAACAGTGAAAAATAGAAGAATTTTTCTGTTTTCAACCTGATGATGACAAATACCATGTCGAAACGTTGTTGAAAGGAAGTATATGAATTGACTGAATCAGACTTTTATTCCGAGAAATTGAAGAAAATATATACCTGTGGTCATATATATAAATATATATATATATATATATATAATATATATATATATATATATATATATATATATATATATATATATATATATATATATTGAAATCAATCGTTCTAGTGGTACAGGCTCTACGAGGAAACTATTCTACATATTGAAGACATAAAGCTGACAAAATTGTAAAAATGAAAAACTTTTCAAAAGCAAGCTTTTGTTCGGATACATTGAAAAAAATATATATTTTGTTGTGTAACGTAAGTTGTGTCTCATCTGATAAGCGGTAATTACAGACTCAGAAGTTTGTCATGCGAGCAATGCTGAACACTTTTCTCACACATCTAATTGAACATTTCCTCCATTTGAGCACATTTGAATAAATGTTGGTGTTATACCTATTCATTTCATTTTTACCAACTTAATTTTGGTGATTTCAACATTGAATTCAATATCCTAGACCTCAAAAACCATAGGATAATAATTTTCAAAAAATTCAGTCGGACCATTAGTAAAAAAACAGTTCGCCATCTTGAATTTTGAGAAAAAATCCATCATCATCGATATCGAACACTCCTATACGAATAAAAACATAAATCACCAAACTTCATCCGCCATCTTGAATTATCGAATTTTGACATGTAATTCATAATTTATTGCGATCCATAAAATGCCCATATAACAATTTTTGATAGAATCGGAACATGAATCACAAAATATTTCCGCCATTTTTCAATTTCGACATAATATCTTCAGCCCAAGTTACCCTTGAGAATCAATTTCAAAGGGAGAACGAAACACACCCTGTGTATCATTTGAAATTACTCAGTTCTTCGACTCATTGAGTAATTGAAAAATAATTTATATGGCCATTAAAAACTTAATTTCCATCATCGTCAGAAAATAACATTGAAGGGTTGTGTGTTCTTTTGATGGCGCCACTGCTTCCTGCTTCCATCCACGCTATGTAACACTGTTGCCAATATTCAAACAGTTCACTATCTGCACTCCTACTCTTGGTGAATATATGCCTACAAACTCAAGCTGGGCAGGGTGAGGAAGAAATTTGAATGTTCCTTGTGAATTGGTGTTCTGTAAATCAATATTTTAAGATGACCCCACAGGAAATGAACTTAACTAGTGAGGTCAGGGGACCCAGGTGGCCATGCTTGTGGTTCTCCGCGACCTATCCAGCGATCATTGTAATTTTTGTTCAAATATTCGCGCGCCAGTGCACTGAAGATTTCTTCAGCCCAAAAATGATCATTGTGAAAGTTTTAGATGGCGTTTCTGGAAAAATTCGCTTCATCGGTGGATACAATTTCAGTATCAAATGATGGATTTTCATACAACTTTTGAAGAAACCGTTGGCAAAAGTTCATCCGTGATGGAAAGTCGCGAGGGAGTAGTGCCTGAACCTTTGGATATGGTAGGGGTATAATGAAAAGTCATGGAGAATTTTCCAAACAAGAATATGTGAGATATTCAAATTGTTACCAATTTTTCGTACTTAATCCAGGATCTTCCTCAATCGGATTCAAAACCGCTACCTCAATTTTTGGTGTTCTTACATTACGTTGTACTCCTTTCAGATGATTGCCTGGTTCAAGATTTCCCTATTCGCAAAACCTTCTATGAATGTTTGAGAATGTTCGTGCATCCGGAATTTTTCTAGTTGGAAAGCGGTCTTCATACAACTGCCTGGCTTCCAGTGCGTTACCATCAGCAAGCCCATACATGTAATGCATATCTGCGAACTCAGAATTCGTAAAATAGACCATGTTATTTTAATAATATTGTTAAATTTGATGACTTAACGTGACAACTGGACTAGGTAGACAACTGTCAAACTGTTTATGTTTACAAAACAAAATATGTTTTTTCTACGACAACCTCGATAAATGTTCATTTTATAACCGTAACTTCAATCATAAACAAGCACATTTTGTACAGAATTTCATTTTTGCATTGGTTGCTAGGCAAGTTGCTGAGCAACAAATGCGAAATGGAATATTTCGTGTTAGGTCTAGGTTCACTCTAAAATCACGACGACTACGGCTTGTCAAATTATGACGTCCAGCGACAAATTGATGAAATGTCAGCAGATCGTTTCTGTCAAAGTTTTAGTAGGTAACGAGTAATTTCATAGTTGTTTTCTATAAAAACTATTGATTAAAATGGAAACTGATAGTAATATTGACTTAGATTTGACACCTCCGAACATAATAGAAGCAGCGAAGGTAACAACACTGAATTTATTACCGGAAACGTCGAAGAGTATGTATCAACGCGCTTATAACCTTTTTTCGGAATGGAAGGTAGATCAAAAGACAAAATCGTTTTCCGAGAATGTTTTGATGGCTTATTTTGGCGACATAGCCAGCCAAAAAATTTAAATGTTCCACTTTGTGGTCAATGCTGAGAACGACTCTTAGTATCTATAATGATAAAGATATTGCCAAATATTTGAAACTGAAAGCATTCCTCAAGCGGCAGTCTAACAGCTACAAACCCAAAAAGTCAAAGATCTTCACAGCAAATGACATCGATAATTTCATTGAACAGACTCCAGATGGAATATATTTGGCAACAAAAGTAAGTTTCATATTTCCATTTGATGAAAAATATGTTTAAGTAAACTAATTTACATTGTAGGTTGCATTAGTTATGGGAGTAATGGGTGCATGTAGAAGACATGAATTACATCAAATGAAAATGACTCATTTCAATGATCTTGGTTCAGCTGTTTCCGTAACAATAGTAGACAGTAACAAAAATAGTACGAATTTTTACTGTAACTGGCAAATTCTACGTAATTTATAAAAAATACGCAAATCTTCGCCCTCAAAATGCTAATGGTCTATGGTTTTTCATTAATTATCAAAAAGGAAAGTGTACCATTCAGAGAATAGGTCTGAATACGTTTGGGGCTATGGAAAAAGACATTGCCAAGTATTTAAAATTGCCAAATTACGAATCATATACTGGGCACTGCTTTCGCCGATCCTCCGCAACAATTCTTGTTGATGCTGGAGGTGACATAACCACGTTAAAACGCCACGGTGGCTGGAAATCTACTACAGTCGCTGAGGGATATATTGATGAATCGAAGGAAAGTAAGCTTGACATTGCAAATAAAATTGCAAATGCAATACAGAACATACCATCAGGCATACCAATGAATTTAGAAATGAAAAATCGCGAAAAGCCGTCCACTTCAACGTCGACAAATTATCAATTTCGAAAAGAATTAAGTATTCAGCAATCAAGTTCTCCAAATATGATATTCAATAATTGCACATTCAACTTCAATTAGATACATACATACATTTATAGGCTTCTATTTCTGTGTACCTATTAGAAAAAGCAATAAAGAAAATATTGACATATTTCTTCAATTTATATTTTAATTCTGATAGAAAGTCCATTAGCGGCGAATTCGGAGTAATGAAATATCATCAGTTTATTTCTTTCAAAGTTTTTGCAATATATGCATGTATTAAACGTGAACGATATGATGTCATAGAAAAAGTATAGTATGCAACTCGCAACAAAATGGCCATTTTGCACTCGTATGAATTGCAGCACGAGCCGAAGGCAAATTTCATACTCGTGAAAATGGGCATCATTTTGTGCTCATTGCATAATATACTATTTCAACCACTTGATACGATTTTGATCCTTGATAATACCCAATTTCATAACAACGTGCAAACGAATGAATTTTATATTTTTATGCGAAAACCGTATGTCAAACGAATACAAATCAAAAGACCAAATTTGCTCAAAAAGCGATAGAAATTTCAAAAATATTTTTTACTTTGAGAAAAAGCAGTGGCGTATCATTTTTTTCTTTGAAATGATTCAGTGCCAATCCCGCACGACCGCCACTAGCTGGAATAAAAAATCATTTTGTGCAGCAGAAAATGCCTTTTGATGCATAGAAGATGCGTACTATGTTTTACAAACATATCTAGGGTCATACCAAAGTTATATAAAAAAAAATTATTTCTTAAAAGTTTAGCACCCTGTAGTTCAAAAGTTAGGACTTTCAGAAAAAATGTTTTTTTCTCAAAATGTTTCCAGGAATAACCTCCTTGAATATAAGCATGTTATTAAGAAACACCCTGCATAGATGAGTATCTTTCAATTTAATATTCATTTCTTATAGGCGAAACTCACATCAGATATTTACCAATTGAATATTTTTCCATTCGTGAAAAATAATTTGGTGTACGCAGTATTGGGGGCAAAGTAATTTATTGCCCTTCTAAACTTGTATAGAATCCCTGATCCATTCAATTTTGTTTCCAGATTGTGCCCACTTACAATTTGAAAAAAATTTCAAGGAATTCTTCTGTAATTTCCTCCAACAACAACTTCATTACCATTGCAAACTAGAAAAGGAAATTTTGGGACGATCACATTTATCCGACGATAATATGGAAAATATCCATTCAAATCCCCCCTGAATGTTCCCGTCACATATACTCCCTCCGTCATTCAAATCCATCCATCTCAGTTATGAGAAAGGCAAATCTCTCTCATCATCCTTTGTCATCTTGATTCGAATGAGCATTGGAAATTGTACGTAGGTAATGATGAGAATGGCATGATTTCTCCGACAATTACATATTACATCAGAATCCTCTCGTGTTTCCACATTCTCCGCGTTTTCCGTTACGTATTACCATTTTCATGGCACTCTGCGAGCAAGTTTGAGCAACACATAAATATACTTAACATATTTCATAAATATTTCATTTCCTTGCCATGTATTATAGAATCATTCAGTCGACGGGGTGGAAGAGGCAGTTTTATGTCGAATGTAGACTACAGAGTGGTTATAATAATATTGCTTATTTTAAAATTTCCATAAATCTTGAAAAACCGCTTGAATGAGCATAAAAAATAAACATTGACAAATCACCAATGTTTCAGAAGCTTGAGCGTGATTTTGTCGCGTAATTTTTTATGGACTGAGGGTTACTCCCGGAATATAATGAGAAGACTCATTCAATAGATAGAGGAAAACAAAAACAGAAAATGGTACTTACAATATTCTACTATTCATCCTAGGTCTAGAAAAGTGGTGTCAGAAATGGATTAGTGTCTTCTCTAGATTTCCAGCACCCTCTAACTCCTCTCTATATTTTTCCTTTCCTCAAAAATCCATTCTGACTCTTGTTGACTTTATATGGAGTCGGCAATAATCTACTTTCCTTTAATTGAAGTCATTCGTTTTTGAATTGTTATTTTGATGTTTTGATAACACAGATCAACAATATTTTTTTGGGTTTCCATTTAGATCGATGAATTTTGATCCATTACTTCGAATAATACAAAAATTTCATTCATTACTTATAAAGTTTGCTTTTGTCTTGTTTACGTTGATTCAGAAGCTTCAAAGTTTTTGGTTGTTGACCAGCAGGTAGAATGTATTGATGCCTCCGTTACATATAAAATTGGGTCTTATAAGACAAATTGTGGAAGCTCTTGGTAAAAATTCTGAAGCTTCACAATATTTGATGGAGTTCTTGCCAAAATTATCCGAATAAAAAGTGACAGTAGGTATTTTCGTTGTTCCATAAAAATTAGGTTAATTAACGAATTTAAACAGTTACTCAATACTTGTAGAAAAAAGCTGGAACAGCTTTGAAGCAGTAATCCATGGTTTTCTGGAACAATAGAGATGATAATTATAAAGAATTGAAAAATTGAAAAATTATGCTTCAAAACTTTGAACTCATAGGCTGTCCCTTGAAGTTTATATGTTACATGCTCACTTGAACCAATTTAGGGATGAAATAGATGCCTGTTCAGAGGAGCAAGGAGAACGTTTTCACCAAGATGTGACGACGTTATCAGGGCAGTATAATGAGAACATGATGGGAGATTACGTTTGGGGTTTGATACGGGAAAGTCCACTCAAACCTAGAAGAAATACGAAATATATTCTTTTTTAGACGTTTTTACATTTGTAGTTCATAACTAATTTTGATTTTTTAACAAAAATGATGAAAATGCGAAACTGAAGTTCATTTAACAATTATTTCTAATAAATATTAGAAAAAATAGGTAATTTTTCTCAAACTCTGACATATTGTTCTGGTTTCTACAAAAGCAAACTTAAACTATTTAATCAATTTATTTTTCGTTAGTTACGTGTAAGGAATCAAAATTTTACATCGAGAACCCAGACCCAAAATTTGTGACCTATTAAACAATAAATGTTATTGGGGACACTCATCCCCATTTGACAATTTATAAATGAACGTTATTGACTTTATTCAGGTATAAGAGTACCTGTTAATGAATGAATCTTGTCCTATATCGAAAACAGAAAATTCATTCATGATGTGGAAAAGAGTTATTATGAAAAATTCCAGGTTGTCTTTGGACTTACAAGGATGAATTCCACTGTATTTTTCTGTCGTGAAAAATAGCACATCAACTGAATTGAAATGCTAATGTGGCTCAAGAACAATTGTCTACCTGTACAAAAAAATCACCCAATGATAAATTTAGAAAAAATTCTTTGAATGCAATTCAAAGGGTCTTATCAAGGGAGAGAGAAAATATACATTGCAATGGACAACGTACCCTTAGCTACAATGTTTTTGGGGGCAAAGGTGGATAGTGACATGTGCTGAAATAATACACATTAAACAAATGTTTTTTCACAATTATATATATATATATATATATAATTATATATGTAAACAACATCGATTGAAACTATACATGTGCCACCAGATGAATACATCATTTTACCACCAAATATATTTTTATGGAAATATATAAATAATTTTTGATTTATCATGAAGAAGAGAAAAGAATCACCAATTCAAAAAGATGGTCTAGCTCAATATGTTTGTGGTCAACTGTTTTAGCTAAAATGAACCCTGAAGAAGACTGCAAACCCAGTCGAAACGTTGTATATATATATAAATATTTATATTTATATATATATATATACATATATATATATATACATATATATCTATATATACAGGGTGTAATCTAACCTCTTGCACATCCGTGAATGACGAATGCATAATGCTATTTTATAAATCATTAAAGTAGTTGAAAATCTGAAAAAAAAATTGAAAACATTTAACTCGACATTTGAATAATATAGAATGTTGGACTGATTGTGTGGTGAATGTATACATTGCAGGCTGCCTGAGATATATATTCAATACAATCCCATTCATCATTGATTTATTTTATTTTATGAATAATTCTTTCACTGACGGCATTTCCCATCCATGCTGGAACTGACACAAGTAATTCCAATATACAAAAATGGAGATAAAAATAAAGGTATAAACTATCGACCAATTTCTTTGATCACTGCTGTTGCCAAAATCTTCGAAAAAATTATAAAAATCCGACTATTATCCTACCTCAAAAAATATAACATCCTCTCCTATAGACAATATGGTTTTCGAGAAGGTGTGTCGACACAAGATGCTATCCTAGATCTAACGGCTGAAATGTACTCTGCTATGGATAACAAGAAGGCATCACTATGCGTTTTCATAGACCTGTCAAAAGCTTTCGACACGGTTAGCCACCCACTCCTCCTCAAATCACTTGAAAATGTAGGTATAAGAAGAACCACACTGAAACCGTTCCAAAGTAACCTGCTAAACAGGAAACAATGCGTCAAAATTGGAAAACACAAAAACGACTACAAGAAAATAGAATATGGTGTCCCACAGGGCCCAACTTCGTTTAATATCTACCTCAATGACTTATTCTCAATTCCAACAGGAAAAATATTTACATATGCTGATGACACAGCCATTTTTTATGAGGACACAACCTGGATTTTCCTGAAAAATAAAGTGGAGATGGATCTTGGAAACATCAAAAACTGGTTTTCACATAGACTCCTCACAATCAATTTCAGCAAAACGTACTACCTACCAATTTATGCTTCTGCACGTTACTCACCATCTTTTACTTTCCTCAATGTGTCGAATTCTTTCACCATCACATCTGTAAAACAGATCAAATATCTCGGCATTATTATAGATGACAAGCCCAAATGGGAATCCCATATAATATACGTAATGAAGAAGCTGCAATTTCTGATGCATCGTTTCAAAGTCCTACGAGATATACTAGATAACAAAACACTCAAAACGTTATACTTCGCTCTCATTCAAACGCATATTACTTATGGGATACTGATATGGGGATCAGCTGGAAAGACCACAATGAATAAACTGATAGTGACACAAAAAAGAATCCTCAAAATAATTAAAAAAAAAAAAGGACTCATCCAACAGATGCTCTCTATCTCGAAACGAATATATTTGATCCCGTACAGCTCTTCGTTTCACATACTAATATCAAATGTTTCAAATCAAAACACAAACATACTAGAATAAAACACGAATACAACACTCGAAATAAACAAAATAATTTCAAAATACCGTACATGAATAAAGCTGTTGGGCAAAAAAGCCACAGCTACCTGAGCCTTAAACTATTCAATACTCTACCAAATCAAATAAAAATTTCAAAAAATCAAAATGAAATCAAAAGAAGATTAAGTGACTACATCACTAGCTTGCCCCGTACAGATATACATAATTTATTATATTCCTAATCATCCCAACAGAAACATTTTTCCGTTTTTTATATAAATATCCTCTATGACCTTCCCAAAAATTTTTCATTTTATTATATCGTAAATGTAATTTTATCTTGAAGAACAAACAGTTCATATATATGTTTATATCAATGTAAGTGTATAAAATTGTATATATATGTTTCGCAAACACCTAGTGTCAAATATGAATCTTGTATTTTATTATTTTACTACATGATACATTTTTACTTCCTGTTTGTAATTTTCACAGTCACACACAAACTGGAAACAGTTTATGTGACTTCTTTCGTTTATTAACTTATTCCCTACTTCTGCCTATGTTTATATATTGTACCTGAAGTTAATAAATTATTATAATTATATTATTATTATTATAATTTCAAACTGAAGAAAACAGCTAACGTTGTTATATCCAAACTGGTGATAAAGTTAGAACTACTTGACTTCATACTCTGCTTTGAAGCACTATTCATAATTATCACCGTCACTTGTGAGAAACAAAGGACACAAACAGTATCTAAAAGGGAAATATTCGCAATTGAATGTTGTTTTAAAGAACAATATCACGACCATTGAAGTGATTCAGACATTCAGAACACGCGAATTGAGCAGTGTTGCCAAGCAAGATTCTCGCATACAAGTTTTACAAAGCTGTCTACGAATGAAAGTTAGTAAGATACTTCTAGTGTTTTCTGATTGGATAGTGTATGGAAGATCCTAATGAGCAACCAATTAGAAAACAGTACGCGATGTGCAGGAGAATTGATTTGAACATTGTTGTATTTGTCTTTTGCTGGCTTGTAAAACTAAACACCGAGCTGTTCCGTGCGTAATCTGAAGAGTAGAAGACAAGATGAATCACTCGTCGCATTTATGAATGAAGAGGTAAATTTCAATTCCGGTTGGATTTCTGGAGTCGCCAACCCATGTTCGGCGAACATGTGTACACACGATTCAATGAGGGCATCGACAACCACATCAAATTGGCAAGGCCCTGAAGAAGTTTATACATAATAAACAAAACGTTGGCTGAAAATTAGAGAATAATTATTGGTCCTGATCCGATAACATCTCCACCACCTCATATTATCAAAGGGCGCAATTTCAAGTGAATATTTAACAGTTCGGAATCAGTGACACACTATACATGGGTTTTTTTTCAAGAAATCAGGACATCATTCGGCGAACATGTGTACACACGATTCAATGAGGGCATCTACAACCAAATTAAATTGGCAAGGCCCTGAAGAAGTTCATACATAATAAACGAAACGTCGGCTGAAAATCAGAGAATTAATATTGGTCCTAATCCGACAACCTCTCCACCACCTAATATTATTAAAGGACGCATATATATATATATATATATATATATATATATATATATATATGTTTGAATTAAAAGAATCCCAATTTCCCTACTTCCTCGGCACTATTCCAATTCTGGGATTTCAACTATATCTGATATTCTGAAAATCCGTAGGTATTTTCATTGATAATTTCGTCGAATCATCTGATGTCAATTGAGGAATTATGCAAACAAATGTGGTTAAAAGAAATATTTTGAACGAATAATGCTCACCAGAAATTACTTGTAACAGTGATACAAGAGTGGTAATGCATTCACTGGGTCTTCAACATTTTTTTGTGATATATTGAAATATAAACTTTTATATTTTAAAATTCGTATGCGGCTAATTGAAAAAAAACTGTTTGCTCGTGAGCTTGTTTCTTTTTTTTCCTAGGATGAAAAATAATTCACTATGCAATCTTTTTGAAAATGATTCGAACGAAATGTATCCATTATAATGGTTTCGCCAAACATATCTTAATCTAAAATTTCCATTGCATCTCCTTACGAAAATCGCTCATCAGTCTCCGTGTCGAACCGATGTTTAACAAGCAGAACACTAAATCTCACCCAAGTATATTAGCAATTACGTGCGTTAATTCAGTCGGCAACACCTGGCCTTCCTCAAATTGCCATTTTCGAGAGATTGCCACCTCTGCGCCCCCATATCCCAAATTTTATAATTAATTTCGTGAAATGAGGCCCAGCTCAAACGATTCCTCCCGCATTCTGTATCGTGCTTAGAAGTAATTATTTATATCGCCCGTCTTACCGCAATCAGTCTCGTTGTTTTATGATATCTTATTCGTATTCGAAAGATTATTTTAAGACACAAGGATCCCATAGATCTCCAAGGTAAGTACATAATTGAGGACTTTTTTACGTACACTCTGTGGTCCGAAACAGAACATTTAGTAAGGGAGGCGGCGACAGTTCGCTGTCATCATTTTCATAGAGCTGATTCTTTTTTTTTTGTTGTGTTGATATCACGAGTGAACAAAGCGTCGAAAGTGTTGCTAGCAAAGATCTACCACCCACATAAGTTGTTGAAAATACAAACTTGTTTGACTCATTTCTACACGGCTGATTTATTTTTCTCCGTTAGTTTATTTAGGAAAAATGACCAGAAAAATAGGTCCACTGGAAATCTGATGTTGTTGAAGCCTTGGTAGAGTCAACGGAATGCACGGTCTCCCGACCGCAGCTGCTGCGCCGATTCGTTACAGGACGCTCTGATTTATTGCATTTACCGGCTTCAATTGAAAATCTACAAAGCTATTTTTTTTTCACAAATAGTTCATTTAACTTATTTTTCAATAAGCGTCGTCCACTTTCAGAACAAGGTGGCTAAGGCCGTCGTCTCACGGGGCGAGACTTGACGACCTTGGATTGGGGGATTGTACTTGAAGGCAATCTAGAACATCTGTCTCACGGCGTGAATAATTTGACCGACTTGTCTCCTACCTGTGGCTGGAGGCTAATACACGAGCCTAGAAAGAGATGCATTTTCCAGTGCAAGGGTTATTCAGTTTAGAACGGATAAATAAATAAATAAATAATAAATAATTTTATTGCACTTTAACATTGCAGAAATGTACAAGCTGGTCACAAACAAGAAAGTATACCAACTAAAGGGTATGGCGGTTTAGATAGTCATCAACTGAATATGGCTCCAAATCGAGGAGAAATTTCAGGAGTGGCTTCTTTAATGAATTAAAGTCATTCATCTCTTTCAGAGGTGGTGGTAAATTGTTGAAAAATTTGATAGAACAGTATAGAGCGCTCCTCTCAACACAGGACAGCCTATGAGCAGGCACGTTATAATTGTTGTGTCTTGTGTTGTGTGAGTGCTGTATTCTGTATTCATCAAAATAGTGTTTATTCAAGAATACAAACTTAATACTTTCAAATATGTATAATGCAGGTACCGTGAATATTTCTAACTGTTTGAAATGACCTATGCAGGAAACTAGATGGCCAAGTTCTTGTATTATGCGAACTGCTCTTTTTTGGATTTTGAAAACTCTCTCAGCATCACTACAGGCACCCCATAGAATGATACCATAGCGAGCAAGAGAATAAAAATTGTAGTAATAGAAAGATTTGACAATGTTGCTATTTGCATTTTTAACTCACACCCTGATGCCATAGCAAGTCTGACTCAGCTTTGAGCATAGGTGGTCCATATGGTAGTTGAATTTCAGGGTTTCATCTATGATAATACCTAACGTTCTGATACTTTTTGAAAATGTGATTTTGTGTCCGTTCAGAACTATGTCATCAGGTGTAGGTCAATACTGATTCACTTTGAACATGACAATGTTAGTTTTACCTGGATTCATTACCAGTCTAGAGTTGGAGAACCAGTTTTCTGCAGCTGTCATTAGAGAATTCGCATTAGAAATGAGTTCTGGATAGACAGGTGCTGTGATAAAGAGTGTGCTGTCATCAGCATAGTTAATTATAGTATTATTCTGGTCGGTAAGTGATGCAAGGTCGTTCAAAAAAATTATAAATATCAGGGGGCCTAGGACGCTGCCCTGTGGCACTCCCATAGACACATCCATGGGCTCTGACCGTACATAGTTACCTACATTATCTCTAATCTTCACAGAGTGCTTTCTTTCATGTGAGTAGGATGCAAACCATTTTGAAGCGGTGCCTCTAATACCATAGTATTCAAGTTTAGTTAGAAGGATTGTAAAGTCTATGCAGTCAAAGGCCCTGGACAAGTCCAAGAAAAATGCCACAGGGTATATTTCCACAATCTAGAGAATTATATATTTTATTAGTGAGTTCGAATAATGCTGTTTCAATACTCCTGCCTCCAAGAAAACCATGTTGGCTGTTATTGGAAAGATTTTGATTTTTGAAGGAAGTAACAATTTGTATAGATACAGCAATTTCAAAAAACTTTGAGAAAGCGCTGAGCAAACTGATTGGCCTGTAATTATCGAAAGACTCGGGGTCGCCTTCCTTTAAGCAGGGCTTGATTATAGCAAACTTCAGGTTTTCGGGGAAATCTCCAGATTTGAGTGATGCATTCATAATATGGCATACGGGCTCAACGATGTAGAAAAAAACACTTCTTCAGTAGGAATGTTGAAATGTCATCGTATCCAGAGCTCCTCTTGCCCTCCATTTCATTCATTATAACAATCAATTCTTGTGATGTGACTGGAGAAAAGGAGAAACTATTATAGTTGTGGGGAATATTACATGTATATTCATGTTGAAGTGGTAGTTTATCAGCGATTAGGTTAATTGCTTTTTGGTTGAAAAAATCGTTCATTAAATTTGCACCTTCGACGGAGTTTCCGAATGTTGGCTGATCATTCTTGACTTTTTTGCGACCTGTTAGCTCACTGATTATTTGCCAGGGCGTTCTTGATTTGTTATTTGACTTAGCCAGTCTTTGCTCGTGATATTTATTTCTTTCTTGCCTTAGAAGTTCATTATATTTGATATGTGCAGCTTTTAAATTAATTTTATACTTTGGGTAGTCGAAAGACAGCATTTGATAAATTTGCATTTCATTTTTGGCTGCCAGTAGTTCTGTACTTTGGAAAATAACTTAAGTTTAGGATAGCAAGGATAGCATGTGCAGCATCGTATTATTATGATTTTTTTGTGGTCCCAAATGACATACTCTTTCTCATATAAAGCTATGAATTTAATTACTGCTTCTTGTATTTTTTCACAGCCGTTCTGAATTGAACAATTCAAGTTATATTTGTCTTTGAGAAATGATTACTCGTTGTCATAAAAATCATATTTTCGTTAAAAAAATTAACCAAAGTACTTTACTATAAATTATGACAGATACTGCGTTTTTCCTAAACATCCAACATATAGAATTCAACAATGTACCTAAAAAAATGTCATACTGCGATCTTCATAAGCATACCTTCATATTTCATATGATTGAATATAAATAGTTGTAAAACAAATTGTTATGCCCTGTAATTACAGAAATGCATTTAAAAGATAATTACCAAGACGTAACCATTGTATACCGAATGCTTATATGACTCATCTAGGAGCGCAAAACAAAGTTTTTTTTTTATTTGCTACCCGTTACAGTCACAGCGAGATAAGGAAGTCAGTTTAAATAATTACCAAAACACCCGTCCTAAGTCGATAAACACTGAGCAGTTGAAAGACGAGATAACGCGATGTATCACCACCCCGCATCGTTACTGGAGGTAAACAACTTATAAATCACCGGAAGTCGAGACACCTCTGAAATTCATAAACACACTTGTTGATCATTAACTCAACGATAACGCACCAGCGATCGTAAATACCTGTCATTCAGTAAAATATTATCCAATTATAACATAAGATAAGCCAGAACGGGTTAGAAAAACAAGTCCCTTATCAGTTTGACGATGTCACCGCGTTAACATACTCATAAAACACACTAAGCTCCGCCCACTAGCTCCCGCGTTGAAGACCATATAAAAGCGTAAGTTTCATGTCAACAGTAGGTAGTTCGATTTGGTATTCCACAGTGAACACGAGAATATGCCATTCTCAAAAGTTAGGTTAAAAAGTCAGTCTAATTACAGTATCGTGCAATAATAATGAGAGTTTCCAAACCAGTGTAGTTAACTTCAGCAAACATAGAACTCAGCCGATTCAAATCAAGTATTGAAGCTCCTAGTAAAAACACGAGTGAACAGTATAGTTTCCACAAATTGTCAAAGCTTACAAAACAGAGATCATAACGGGATTCCGCAATTTCAATGGTTCACTATCACTTAGAAAAACCTTACCTGTATACGAATATACCGGACGAATTAATTAGAATAACCGATTGACTCGGAAGAAAACGAACTGATAATAATAAATTCTAATCTAATTGCCGTTTAAAACTACTCCAGTGAATAAGTGTTAAACAGGGTGAGTCTCATGTTTGTATTTCTGTATTTATGTTTATGGCAAAACCCATCCCATTAAAATGTGTATGTGTCTATAAAGTATGTCCATAGTTTTCAAGATCACCAAGTTTTCAAAAGAGAATTATTGTTAGTCGTTTGCAGCACTTGATTGCAAGATTTCTTTTAGTAAAATTATTTCTATTGTGAAGATCATTGCAGAATTATCTGCCAATACGCTAAATTAGTTTTCATTGTATGAATATGGTTGCCTATCATTCGTCCATAGACGATTGAGAGAATTGTGTGAAGTTTTATTAAATATATATATACCTTCTTAACTTTTATGAGTGCATTATTATTTTATTAAATCATTGTTTGGTTCGAATCTTTCTGAACGGTAGTACTTCTTGAATAAACAACCCATGTTCCGGTATTGAAAAAAAGGATCTTGATATTTGTAGGCCGCTCCATATATCATATCCGGTTCGACTATATTCATATAGTCGATGCTTTTAATACTGTTTTTCCAACCTAACGAATAACGTCTGGTATTACAGGAGTGGTGGGTTAGTTCACAACACCCCGTAGTCCAGTCGTCAACAAAATGCAATTCAATCCATAATTTGCGTTCGACATTATTTTTCGGCGACTTCGTATTAACGAGTCTGTTTAATCTACACGAAATCGATCGTTTATGAACCCCATTTACTTTATATTTATATCTTAATGCATAATTGTGATATATGCAACTGAACATACACCGAAATCGACCATTGAACCTGTAAATGGTCGATTTGGTCCATTAATGTATTATTGTGGTATAGGCAACTACAACAAGAATTCGATTATTATTCAAATGTCAAACCATATTACCTTCGCGCTGTCAAATTTATGTATTTTAAAATACAAATATGGTAAGTTTTCATCTAGTTGAAGAAAATGCATATTGAAAATTTCACGTTGACCCCAGGAACGAGGTCGACGGAATTTTTTTGTAAACAACTCGTATATTAAAATGGCGATTAATGATCTCGTACATTTATCGCCACCATTAATAGACTAGTTGAATAAATAACTATCATTGCGGAATATTTCGAACGAATAGGTATAAAAATAAGTAAATTTTTTCCAAACAAAACATGGAAAAAAAATCAATGGCCTTAATGTCTAATCATCCCCAATTGGTATGTTCACCCAAAATGCTTCGAAAACAATTCTGGATTATCAGTTTTGTCAATACTGATTTTAGCCAATTCTAACATTAATTTTGTTCTTCTAGACATGTTTATAAAAAAGTAAAAAAACTTTTTTCAACCACCACAATTAAATCAAACCCCGAATCAAACAACAAACTGGGAGAGATTAAGGAACCCTCAGGTTGCAACAGGCGTAAAATGTTATCAGTACTCGGTAAAAACGCGGTAAAGTATGGATGTGGCAGTTTTGCTAAGCACGGGTCAATATTTTTTTTGGATACGGCAAAAGAGGGTCTTCGATTTGAAGATTTGGTGGTACATACGGCATTTTTGTCCAGTGGGATCGATAAAAAACGCATTTTCACGTGGTTAATACCAAAATACCATTATTTTTTTTGCACAGACGGTGTTTCTGCTAAGCAGGGCAGAATAATGAAGCTGCTCCATTCATCATTTCAATATATTTACATAGAAAAACAGAGCACTATAAATACGAAGGAGAAAAGACAGAATGATGACAAGGGAAGTGTCAGCTATGACTGTTTTTTAACTTGACCATAAATATCAAATAATTAATATGAAAAATATGCTCCTAGATTGTATACTTAATAAAAAAGTAGCAATGCTTCAATCATGTGCCCGCCCTATAACTTTAGGTACGTGTAGCCAAGCCATAGCCACGTTGTACTGGAAGTACACCACGCTCACTCAACAATGAGTTGAATGAACTGCTTGTAGAAAAAAAAATAGCTTTGTAGATTTTCAACTGATGCCGGTAAATACAATAATTCACAGCGGCCTGTAACAGATCGGCGCAGCGGCTGCGGTCGGGAGACCGTGCATTCTGTTGAGTCTACCAAGGCATCAACAACATCAGATTTCTAGTAGACTGAATATTTTTTGGTCGCTTCATTGAATAAACTAATGGAGAAAAATAATCAGCCTTGTAGAAATGAGTCAAACAAGTTTGTATTTTCAACATCTAATGTGGGTACACTTTCGACGCGGTACACTATCACTGTAAAAAGTTTCAGTCTTGTAGGTGTAAGAATTTTACATAATGGTTTTTTTTCTACACCCGTACTATAATAATACATTTATATGCCCATAATCCGTTTGATAATGAGATCCATTATGATACAGATTTTTCATAACGATACAGATTTTTAATCAATAGAAACCCAAAATTTTTCAATCTAGCATGCTGTGCATTTGACGTTTGTCCTAGATTTCTATCTAATTGTTTTATTTGTCGAAATCAATAGGTATTAAATTTTCGTAGAATATAGCTGAACTTCGATAATTATTTCATCAAAGTGTCTGATATCAGCGATATAGAAGCATTACCATCGACTCCTCCACACATATCGGAGAAAGCAGAAAATGCAGTACAAAAATCTAAGGAAGTGTACGAAAAACTATATCATCGCTTTATGGACTGGAGAGATACAAATGATATTTCGACATTCTCCGAAAATGTTTTGATTGCCTATTTTCAAGAATTGATGGAAACTATGGAATCATCTAGTACATGGACACATTATTCAATAATAAAATCGTTGGTAAATATCAACCATAATATAGACATTTCTTAATATAAGAAGCTACAAGCTTTATCAAAGCGAAAGTCCGAAGGAAATGTTGGAAAAAAATAAAAATATTTTCACCTGAACAATTGAAAACGTTTATCGACGAAGCACCCGATGAAAAGTTTTTATTTATAAAAGTAAGTATCCACCTAACATTGCATTTAAAAAAATTTGTCATGATTACATTCTCCATTCGACTTATGCATGATGTATTTCATTAATGTCGAGACTACAGTATGAGACGCGGGTTCGAAGCTAGCCTAGGTCATCCTGCTTTTTATTTATTTTTTTTTTCTTTTCTTCATTTCTTATTGTAGTATTTTTTCAATTTATTTTTTTGTTTTAGGTAGCAATGCTTCTTGGAATAATGAAAGCATGTCGAAGGCATGAACTACATGACCTAAAATGTGAAAATGTCAAAGATATGAATGGAATCTTAATTGTTAATGTGGTAGAAACTAAAACAAAAGTACAACGAACATTTACAATTACCGGCAAATGCAACGAAATTATTAAAAAATATATGAATATACAGCCGAAAATTTGCCTCCCCCCCCGGTCTTTTTTCGTTAATTATTTCAATGGAAAATGCACAATTCAAAACATTGGTATTGATAGATTTGGTAATTTAGGGAAGCAAATAGCAACATATTCAAATCTGCCTGATCCGAATTTATATACAGGGCATTGTTTTCGAAGGACATCTGCAACCGTATTAGTCGATGTCGGTGGTGATATTACTGCATTGAAACGTCATGGTGGCTGGAAATCCAATTCAGTGGCGGAAGGCTACATTGAAAATTCGGTTCAGAATCAGAATAATTACAATTATTATGTTCAATATAAATATAAATAGAATGTTTATAGTTTTCCTATATCCATGGTGATGGTAATACCAGAAGTAATACCATTAATTACAATTTTGTAGAATTTTTTATAGAAATACGAGTAATTACTGTTATTGTGTTCAATACAAATATAAATATAATATTTATAGTTCTTCATCATTCATCGGGTGTAGAAAAAATAGCGTATGCAACTCTCATGTAATGGTTATCAATACACTCGCATAAACCATACGAAACTCACCTTCGGCTCGTTTCATATCTCGGTTAATGCACGTGTATTAATAACCATCATTGCATGATCGTTGTATAATATACTATTATATTTTACATAAATTGTTATTAATGTTGGCAACGTTCAAAGCTCTAACTTTCATGAATAACAATTATTGAACTAAAAATTATCTGGTAGATATGGGAGCAAAATTTATGTCGTCGCGTCCCTTACCATTTCATTATAATAATATTTTAATGAATACTAGGGTAAACAAAAAATAATCACTTTACTAAACCCAATCTATTGAAAATCTCATAGTGCAATAAGTGTCAAGTATCGGCAGCGTCAATTCATAATATGATATACAGGGTGTAATATAACTTCTTGTCATTAAAAAAAGTCATCAAAAAAATACAAATATTTTTACTTTGAAAAAACAATCCAACGCGAGTATTATGCGTCAAGAAAAACAACCGCATTTGGAAAAAAATAAAGTTTTGTTTCATCAAGACAATGCACCAGTTCTCACATCCATTATCGCGATGGCCAAATCAATGAGTTGGAGTACCTAAGAATTGCTTCCTAGCCCACCTTATTCGCCACATTTACCCTCCTAGGATTATTTTCTGTTTCCAAACTCTACTTGGTGGTGGAATATTCACTAATAATGAAGAGGTGAAGTCTGCGGTTGTTGGCTATTTTGAGGAGCTCGACGATTCTCACTATAAACAGCCTATCGAAGCTATTGCACATCACTGAGAAAATGTACTTGTTGATCCGATAATGTACCACAGGTCCCTTTAGATAAATAATCACTTAGAAAAAAATGTACTTCGTAAAATTCAACTTTTGATCGCCGAGCGGTTTCGAAATTATATTCAAGTCTATTAAATTTTTATAGACCGGGAGCCCATAACACTGTTTTTATGTATCATAACTCACCGCTCATAACTTTCTGAAATTTCGTAAATATGAGTCCCACATCACATCGTCGACCAAAATCCGTGGCTACAAAATGCTGCGCCAGCGCGATCAAAGTATTTTGAAAACCCAGATTTTTCAATCATGAGAGTTTCCGTTCGGCATGCATTGCAAATTACTATTGAAAAAACAAAAATTTGGCGGAAGCCAATGCCAAACATGTAGGGTGGCTATGGATGAACTAGCGCCCCAGGGTTTGGAAAAAAAATTATAATTTACTGTTCCGCATTTCTTCAATCTCCCTAATTATTCACTACAATTCAAAACAATATGGTCGCCGAATATTTCGGTTCGCTAGGAGCCCAGACGCACCTGCGCACTTCCGAATTTTGAGACCAACTCCATAGAATGGCAAATGTTGTGAATTGACTATTGCCGAACAAATAAAATAGCTATATTGGAGTAAAAATATCTGCAAATTGCGGATCAAATATCTGTGTATAACAATTTCCATGGAGATCGGTTGAACGGTATAGAAGTTAATGCACTGTAGCGCCATCTAGTAGCGCGCCGACTTTCAAAAAATAGTTCAACCAAATATGTCGTTCCTATCGTCAATTATGATCGAGGGTGCATACAAAAATAATGATGTTTGCACTTTTTCCGACTTTTCTTTGTAACTGTCCCGATTTTTTCTTCTCGAAACTTTTCCAGGGCGATAACGAACAAAACAAATAAAGGATCACGCATATCTAGCGTTCGAATCCTGAATTATTGTCTTGAGTTAATCTTGATCCGGGCATCTTTTCCAATTTTTTTGAAATCGTTACTCGAACCATTACTACTAACGTTAAAGTATAAATATTGCGTCCGAAAGACATACAAGAAAGAAGGGAATTTTGTGGCAGAGTGCACAATTTATTATATTATTAAATTGGGGAAAAAAGCATCCTCAAGTGGGTGTCGAACCCACGACCTTATGATTTCATAAGGTCGTGGGTTCGACTTCAACTTTAGGATGCTTTTTTTCCTTAATTAAATAATTTAATAATTTGTCCACTATATTACTACTAACTGTATTACTACTAACATCAGCCAAGTCGGTCCAGCCGTTCTCAAGCTGTGCGCTTACCTACGAACATAGCAGTTAAATGTTAAAATGTCACCTCCATCAGACATGAGTGCTTAGGTGAGGGAGCCTCCTTCAATAAGATAAAGGTTCGGCAGTTGCATTTTTTTGTTCGGCACACCTTAATTTATATGTGAATATGTGCAAAGTAATTTTCTGAAGCTATCAAATATCAAATAACTAGCTGCCCATTCAATTCAATGAAATGAAATTGATGTGAACTTTTTTGAGTAATTACGAATGACATAGCTTATCATTTTGTTCGGGGATTACATTAATAATTGAAATATGATGAAGTTCGTCAGGAAAGACAATCGCCGAACGGTGAAGTAGAACCAGAAATCTAAGAAGATCGCAAATCACCAACCACTTGAGTTATCAGCAGGCGGTGGATTCTACGCAGAATTGTACCTGCCCTAGCCACTAGATTTTGTTTTATAGGTAGGTGTAATGATATTGGGTTAAGATCATTATTAAGAAAAATCGCTTGAATATAATTGAGAATCGTTGATTTATATATAAAATATGATAATAATAATATATATTTATATATATATATATATATATATATATATATATATATATATATATATGGCATCTGTCGGTGACCTATTGATGTTGTACGAAATCTCGTATCTTCAAAATTCCACGATGACAGGTCTAAGCTCCACCACACAGATTATAGGTGTCGCTATCTATAATCTGATGCTTTTTATATATATATATATATATATATATATATATATATATATATATATATATATATATATATATATATATATAGAGTATTAGTGAGGGGACTGTTAAAAACAAAGTAGAAGGAATTTAATGGACATAGCCCTCAGAGAGAAGAGATAAACGGAGACACGTGTGTCAGGAGCTCGGCCCTCATCAGTACGCGTGTCAAGTGACAAAAATGAAAAACACATGGTAGATAACACGACAAATCAACGGAGACAACAAACAGAAGCCAACAGCTCATTTGTGGTTTCGGTCAGCAGACCCTGAATTCCAGGGCAACAACCAACGTCACCACGGAGGCAGCTATAGCTACCTGCGTGACATCCGAGTCCAGGAATATAAATATGAAAGAGAGTATTAGTGAGGGGACTGTTAAAAACAAAGTAGAAGGAATTTAATGGACATAGCCCTCAGAGAGAAGTGTTAACCGTAGACACGTGTTTCGGGCTCTCGGCCCTCATCAGTACGGTGGAGAAGTGCAAAGATGAACAACACTTGGTAGAAAACGACAAATCAACGGAGTCAACAAACAGACGCCAACCGCTCATTTGTGGTTTCGGTCAGCAGACCCTGAATTCCAGGGCAACAACCAACGTCACCACGGAGGCAGCTATAGCTACCTGCGTGACATCCGAGATCCAGGAATATAAATATGAAAGAGAGTATTAGTGAGGGGACTGTTAAAAACAAAGTAGAAGGAATTTAATGGACATAGCCCTCAGAGAGAAGTGTTAACCGTAGACACGTGTTTCGGGCTCTCGGCCCTCATCAGTACGGTGGAGAAGTGCAAAGATGAACAACACTTGGTAGAAAACTAATACTCTCTTTCATATTTATATTCCTGGACTCGGATGTCACGCAGGTAGCTATAGCTGCCTCCGTGGTGACGTTGGTTGTTGCCCTGGAATTCAGGTCTGCGACCAAACCACAAATGGCGGTTGCTCTGTTGTTGACTCCTTGATTTGTCGTTTTCTACCAAGGTTGTTCATCTTTGCACTTCTCCACTAGATGACGAACGAACACTTACTTAACACTTCTCTCTGATAGTCCATAATTCCTTCTACTTTTTTTTAACATCCCTCCTTCTCTTTCATATTATATTCCTGACTCGGATGTCACGCAGGTAGCTATAGCTGCCTCCGTGGTGACGTTGGTTGTTGCCCTGGAATTCAGGGTCTGCTGACCGAAACCACAAATGAGCGGTTGGCGTCTGTTTGTTGACTCCGTTGATTTGTCGTTTTCTACCAAGTGTTGTTCATCTTTGCACTTCTCCACCGTACTGATGAGGGCCGAGAGCCCGAAACACGTGTCTACGGTTAACACTTCTCTCTGAGGGCTATGTCCATTAAATTCCTTCTACTTTGTTTATATATATATATATATATATATATATATATATAATTATTTTATATTATATAATAATATATGATATACCTAATTGATGTAAAATGTCAAACTTTATACTTTATAAAAAGTTCAGTTTCCGATAAAAGGTATTTATTAACAAAATTACTCACTAAGATCAGTTTCACTTCTACTGTCGTCATCCAAATAGATGATAAACTTTCCTTTGGGAATTTTTTCTATATCCATATATGACTTTCCCACGTCTTTAATATGGAAAACTGCTGGCCCAGCTGCTATCAGGAATGTTTGCAGTTTCTGTTTGAATAAGAGCTACCACAGTTGAACTGTTGGAGAAGTATTATTTCTTCGAACTGCTGACTTAAGCTGATGCCATATATGTTCAATTGGGTCAAACATACAGTGATAAGGAGGAAGTCTGAGCACCGTGAGTCCCAACCTTTCAGCCAATGAATCACAAAAATATTTCTTTTTTATCGAATAACTGCGTGAAACTTCTGGTAACTGTTTTTTTGTGTACTTTTCCTCGTAGTACATATTATTATTTAATATATATTGTTGTATAGTGGCTTTTGTGTCATTTGAACATGGTCTTCGACTGTGGTAGCTGGCATTATCCATGACGATAATACTGTTGGGTGGAATATTTGTTATGAGTTTATTTTGGAATAAGTCTCCCAAGTAGCATTTCAAGTGGACGGAACGTAGCGGCCACGATTCTGGAAAACTTTGGAGTGTTTGACCACAACCACTACCACGTGATAGACACGGTTCTATCACGAGGTGACTACCAAAATGAGGAACCCTTTTTTAGTGGCTGCTACGTTCCGATCTACGTTCCTGGATCTCAGATAGCCACATTCCAACTACGTTGTGGTCATCTGGCAGAAACGTGGATATGTAGTGGCCGACACTAGACACGTTAAACAACCGACTGCGTTTGTGTAAATAATATGTAGCTTTATCTCTGTTCATCATCATATTTTTGTGATAAATGTTCCTCATTCTTCCATCCTGCCTGATTCATTTCTAACAATCGATCAACTATAAAAATATATAACATATAAACATACAAACGCGTAAGTAAGTATATTGAATTTGGATACTTCTGATCGGAATAAAATTAAAACGATCGTACGTTTTATGTGAAATGTGGGTGTTGTAGCCTAATTGTGAGCACGCGCCATCTGAATACACTTCATTTTAGGAAAATATTATAATTTCGGAAATACTCGCCTCTGAAATTATGTACTTTAATCCCTCAAACATTGTTTCAACAATCTTGGTTAGCTGAAACAAATACTTACGTAACAAATTACTACGTTTGATGCAGTGCTGATGACAAATAAATATTTATTGAATACTTCGATCCTTTCTCTAATAATGGCAACCCAGTATATTCCTGTAAATATGGCGGCTTTTGGAGAATATAACTTCGAAGTGGCAGAAAGGGTGAATATACCACTCTGAAGTTCCTTCCATCATAAAGTGCCCAGTGGAACTAAATCATTAACTCTTCCACAACTGGCAAGTGGCACCCACGTCGCAGGCCCATGACTCACCACTTCAAAGTTATAACATAAAAATTACAGCAGGTCTTATACCCTTGAAAGGGACGAACACGTCGGGCTATTATAACCTGCCACTTCATAGTTATAACCTCGAAATTGCGGGTACATGTTCATTAATTGTTAAAAAAGGACATGTAGCAAGTAAAGTGGATTTATGCAGCTTTAATCAACAACCCAAGTAGCATTTCAAGTGGACGGAACGTAGCGGCCACGATTCTGGAAAACTTTGAGGTGTTTGGCCACAACCACTGCCACGTTATATTCACGATTCTATCACGCGGCGGCTACCAAGATGCGAACTATTTTGGTGGTGCTACGTTCGATCTACGTTCCTGATCTCGATATGCACATTCCAACTACACGTTGTGTCACCTGGCAGAAACGTGGATATGTAGTGGCCGACACTAGACACGTCAAACAACTGACTGATATGTAGCTCGATCTCTGTTCAGCAACATATTTTTGTGATTGAATGTTCCTCATTCTTCCATTTTGCCTGATTCATTTCTAACCCCCGATCAACTTTAACATATAAACATACAAACGCGTAAGTGAGTATATTGAATTTGGATACTTCTGATTGGGATAAAATTAAAACGATTGAAAGTTTTATGTGAAATATGGGTGTTGTAGCTCGATTGTGAGCAAGCGCCATCTGAATACACTTTATTTGAGAAAAACATTATAATTTTGAAAATGACTCGGCTCTGAAATTATGTACTTTAATCCCTCAAACATTGTTTTATCAATCTTGGTTAGTCGAAACAAATACTTACGTAACAAATTACTACGTTTGATGCAGTGCTGATGACCAATAAATCTTTATTGAATATTTCGATCATTTCTCTAATAATGGCGACCCAGCATATTCCTGTAAATATGGCGGCTTTTGCAGAATATAACTTTAAAGTGGCAGAAAGTGTAAATATACCACTCTAAAGATCCTTTCATCATGAAGTGCCCAGTGAAACTAAATTATTAACTCTTCCACCACTGGAAAGTAACACCCACGTCGCAGGCCCATGACTCACCACTTCAAAGTTATAACCTTTAAATTACAATAGGTCTTATACCCTTGAGAAGGGCAAACACGTCGGACTATTATAACCTGCCACTTCGAAGTTTTAACCTCGAAATTGCGGGTACATATTCATTATTTGTTAAAAAAGGACATGTAGCAAGTATAGTGGATTTGTGCAGCTCCAGTCAACAATTTTCAAGAAACAATTATCAATTAACAAGTAATGATAACGATGGCATTTATGCAAACAGAATTGACAATTGAAGTATAAATATTAAGTCAGAGATCCGATCTATTTAAATTGTTTATTAATGCATAACCCATTTCATATTGAATGTATATCATTCACATTTCACGTAACAGATAAAACGAACTTTCAGTCGGCCACAATAAAATAATTTGAGAAAAGTAAGGTTAGTTCTCGTCATCGCACGGACCAATCCACGGTCACTTCAGAATCAAGGAAAATTGTCTTTCGAAAACGCATAAACCATTTCATATTGAATAAAATCATTCATGTTTCACGTAACAGGTAAACAAACTTTTTGTAAACCACAATAAAATAATTTGAGAAAACTTAGGTTAGCTTTCGTCATCGCGCGGAATGGTGAATTTTGGAGGTTATCACTTATGGAGATAGCAAGAACGTGGCAACCATCACCACATATCACAATCAAGTGCCTGCCACATTGAAGGCTTTATGGAAGTTACCAAAACGTCACCGAAACTATCATACTCTCTTGAAAGTGACTGTGACTTCTAGGTGATATTCAAGTGGTACAGGATGGTAACCGCAACGGTTATTCTCCACTTTTGAGTTTGAAAATCTTTAAAGTGATTTGCTCAGTGGCCATACTGTTTCAGACACCTCAAATGACACTAATGAGTTATAGAACTGTGGAGTGGCTACCATAGATGGGAATTACGTTACTACAACCATACACATATAAAATTTCAGTTATTCTCACTGTATAGTGGTAGATTCAGTGGTGATTACGTGATAACCACCGAGTCGAAGTTGTAGTATCAGTTTCTGTCACTATAATGCTGCTTGGGAATTACCAAGTGTCAAGTAACAATGATCAATTAATAAGTAATGGAAATGATGACATTTATGCAAACAGAATTAACAATTTAACTATAAATGTTGAGCAGCTAGGAGCACAAGTCAGAGATCCGATCTATTTAAATTAACCTTTTTATACAAGAATCAAGAGAAATTGTTTTTCGAAAACGCATTACCCATTTTATTTTGAATGAATATCAGTCACATTTCACGTAATAGGTAAAATGAACTTTTTGTAAGCTACAATAAAATAATCTGAGAAAAGTTAGGTTAGTTTTCGTCATCGCACGGACCAATCCACGGCCACTTCGAAATCAAGCAAAATTGTCTATTGAAAACGCATAACCCATTTCATATTGAATAAAATCATTCATGTTTCATGAAAGGTTAAACAAACTTTTTGTAAGCCACAATAAAATAATTTGAGAAAACTAGTTTTCGTCATCGCGCGGAATAGTGAACTTTGAAGGTTATTGTAATTTGTAGTGACTTTTACAAAATGCGAACTGTGGTTATCACTTATGGAGATAGCAAGAACGTGGCAACCATCACCACATATCACAATCGAGTGCCTGCCACATTGTAGGTTTTATGGAAGTAACCAAAACGTCACCGAAACTATCATTCTCTCTTGAGAGTGACTGTGACTTCTAAGTGATATTTAGGTGGTACAGGATGGTTACCGCAACGGTTGTTTTCCACTTTTGAGTATGAAAACCTTCAAAGTGATTTGCTGAGTGGCCATAATGATTCAGACACCTCAAATGACACTAATAAGTTATAGAACTATGGAGTGGCTACCATAGATGGGAATTACGTTACTACAACCATACACATATAAAATTTCAGTTATTATTATTGTATAGTGGTAGATTCAGTGTTGATTACGTGATAACCACCGAGCCGAAGTTGCAGTATCAGTTTTCGTCACTATAATGCTGCTTGGGTTCAATAATTCGGGTGGGGTATCATCATGATAATCGACTAAAGAGTCCTTAATATTCTTTGCCGATGAAGACAACGCATTTGATATAAAACCATTTTCGGTTCCTGCGTGAATTATTGTAATGCGTTTTCTTTTATTAGACGGCGCATTAGTTTGACAAAAGTCAGATGAATCTACCCAACTTTTGTTTGGAATATAGTGTGTATCGAACCAAGTTTCATCCAAATACACTAATGTTCTACCATATTCTCTAAATTCGTTTATTGCCAATAAATATTCAAATCTCCATTTCTTGAGGCGCACAGATTTCATTAAGATTTTTCTGCTACTAGTGAGTTTTTCAAATTTAAATCCGGTTTGTAAAAGAGACTTTCTTAAAGTCTCTTCGCAACACTGGATACCAGTTCCATTCTTTTCAAGCCGTTGCATTGAAATGTCTGATGTAGGCACAATTTGCTCTTTATACAAGACATATATTGTTCTTCGAATTATATCTACATCACAGCCATCTAGTTTCCTTGAACCGCCAGAGTCTTTTCGTTCCTTTCTTTTTAAAATAGGGTTACTCACTATTTCAAACGCTGTGGAATACGGTGTTTTTGTTATTGAAGCACTTTATTGCACCGCTTGATCCTTGGACATTCCAGAAGGGAAGTATAAACATTTAATATAATTTCACGATACAAAAATCGAATAGACACTTCAAAATAGACACAACTGACACAACGGAATATTAGGTAGGTAATGACTGAATGTTGTTTAACTTTTTCCCTTTTATTTTTGTTCTTGGAAAGCGGTCAGTTCTCAAAACAGTCTTTTTTTCCAAATCGGTAGGTAATTTACTTTTTGACCGTAAATAGACAATTATCGCTATAATCTCGTTAATAGCCCATTGGTTCTGAAAGTCTGGTGGCCAGGTAAGTGAATTTTATCATTTATCCACATTTAAACATATTCTTACCAAGGGTTCTGAATCGACCTTACGAGATTTTTATTATCAAATAAATTCAAAAACAAAACTGTTAACAGAAGCCAAAAATAATGGAGAGCCCACTAATATCAAAATGCCAAACTATCTCATGAGATATTTTAATTCGGACCTGGGAATCTTTCAAGGAACACACACTTTCTTTGCTTATATATATTTAGAACAATAGGTAATAATGAGGGTCGTCGGCTACTATTGATTTACGACCTTCTCAGGTGTCTTATTCCACTATAAAGTATAATTTGTTTACAATGTTTGCATTTCGTCGTTTATAACAAATGTATGTCCAGTAAATTATTTTGGAATATATATTTAATACTCTCATTTCATATTAACGCCCAACAGTAAGCTATAATGTTACATATAATTACACCGGAAATACGGAAGTGCGCAGGTGCGGCTAGGCTCCTAGCCAACCAAAATGTTAGGCGAACGTATTGTTTTGAATTGTAGTGAATAATTAGGGATATTAACGGAATGCCGAACAATAAATCATAATAATTTTCTGAATACTTTTTTTACAAAAGCTTTGGATGTTAGTGCCCGGCATAGCCACCCCACATGTTCGGCATTGGCTTCCGCCCAAACTTTTTTCAAATAATAATTTCCAGAATCCGGGTTTCCGAAACACTTTGATCGTTCCGGCGCAGCGTTTCGAAGCCACGGATTTTGGTCGATGATGCAATTTTCGTGATGTGGGACATATATTTATGGAATTCAACATAGTTGTGAACGGTTATGATACATGAAAAAAGTGTTGTGGGCTCCCGGTCTATTATACAACAACTGGATTCGAGAAATGCGAGCAGAGATTTGTCTTAGAAACACTAAAATATTTTCCTTACCGGAGATTATGACTTTAAGGACTCCGGACATCTCGTGACTGGAAGACATCTTGATCCTGTTAGCACATCACTGATTCTATACTTTCAGGTTCAATTACTTGAAGATTCCCAACTCTTTTGAGTATTATTAACTTTTTATACTGAATAAGTTACAGATTTTCTTTTTAACATTCTTTCTTAAACAAATAATTTGAGCTTTATAAACAGATATCAATTTTATTAGCACAGCTAAATTAATCAATTGTGGCTTGGTCCTTCATATAACTTATAGAATTACAGAAGGGAAGATACTCATAAGTTAACTTTCAGTATTTGAATTGTAAAAGAAATTATTCGAAATTGAACGTATTCCTGAACGGTACTGTTACTTGAAGAATGGAAATATATTTGAATAACTCAAAACTCAGGTTGAGAATGCCTATGTAACTGAAATAAATGATTTGAGGGTGGTGTGTTTCGTCTAAGGTTTCGAGCCGAACTGGCGTTCTTCCGAAGTACGTGGATTTCTCTTATACAAAACTTTCCATTCTAACATCGGCCGAACATTCGTGCTTTCCGAATACAAAAATGGTTCGTAGTCCAATCGGCAGGGCTTTTTTTTCTGCATGAGGTTGCAGTAGCGATTTTTTTCTCTTCATGCTAGGGTGGTCGGCCCTGAGTATAACTCTGAGTTGGCGCGGCACGGCGTGGGGAGGTGTGCGTGAGCAGCCATTTTGGAAAACGCTTTTTGTCATATATTTTCTAAACGGTTTGTCGTGCGCGAAAAATACAAGCAATCTTTTTTTTTATGATAAAATGGCCTTTCATCATGTTCTGATTTTTTTTTCTGTAAAATCAATATTTATGCGAGTTTTTTTTTATCGAAGTTGGAACACATGATATTTCTGGAAATAACTCAAGAACAATTGATCCAACGTAAAAAATAGTTATATGGAAAGTTGTAGAACAAAAAACTGTTTTCACTGTTTTTTTCATAGCTACAATAGTTTTCGCCTAGTAGATAGCCAAACAAAAATTCTTCACATATAATGAAAGAGATGCACGGAACTTGTAAATTTACTGGGTTGTGTAGAGGTATTAGATGGAATATTAGAAACAGGCCTATAAAAAATAAAAAGAATAAAATAAATAATGTGAATTACCTATGTAATTCAACCAATTACAATGTACATTATATGGAGAAATTAACATAAATATTATCGATTATGTGAAGAAATGATCAAATAAATAACATTCATTATTCTCAAAAAAATCATGACATGTTTTTCCAAATCATTTCAAGCCTTCCTTCAGGCTACAAACCCGCCAGTTGTTCTTGAACATTCTTTCTCTAGAACTCCCCTTTCGAATCACTCCACAGTTCTCCGGAATTCACCCTGATAATTATCCTTCATCCCTTTATTACCTTGTCCTATTTTCAACCCTTTTCTGGCCCCCGTTCATCGTGCCTCGATTTTTTATCCCCGCCAATGACCCCACATTGTACAACAAATCATCTTTCTGCTCCTTACAACTGTTTTTGTTCCTTACCTCAGCCTCATTGTATGTAAATAATTCTCGTGCAAAAACTATTGTAGATAGGAAAAAAGTTCAATAAACACTTACATTTTGCACTTGTTGCATGATAGTATATTATGCAACGATCATGTAATAACCATTACATGAGAGTTGCATACGCTATTTTTTCTACACCCGATAAATAATGAAGAACTATGAATATTATATTTATATTTTTATTGAACACGATAACAGTAATCACTCGTATTTCTATAAAAAATTCTACAAAATTGTAATTAATGGTATTACCTAGGGTATTACCATGGATATAGGAAAACTATAAACATAATAATTGTAAAAGAAAGAAGAAAAAGAAACATTTGCATTCAATGTCCATTGATATTATATGGAAGTATGCATGGATTTTCAGGTGAATATCATTCAACGTTCTGCGTGGTATTTGCCAGGAAAGTAGTTGTTTTTCACCTGAGATCTACCATTTTCTGGTTCAATTTTATATTGAATCCTTTATGTGAAGAAAACCGTTTAATTCGATTTTTCTATAATAATTGTAATTAATCTGATTTCTTAAAAATATTAAGATTATTTATTGTGCAGTTTGAAAAGTTTATCCCAGGTCCCACTGATCTGGAAGTGGAAGGAATATTTACATTTATTTCATTATTGCTAGTCTCAACATTGGAAATGCTGATTTTATTCTGAACCGAATTTTCAATGTAGCCTTCCGCCACTGAATTGGATCTCCAGCCACCATGACGTTTTAAAGCAGTAATATCACCACCGGCATCAACTAATACGGTTGCAGATGTCCTTCGAAAACATTGCCCTGTATATAAATTCAGATCAGGCAGATTCAAATATGTTTCTATTTGCTTCCCTAAATTTTCAAATCTATCAATACCAATGTTTTGAATTGTGCATTTTCCATTAAAATAATTACTTAACGAAAAAAGAAGGGGTGGGGCAAATTTTTGGCCGTAGATTCATATATTTTTTACTAATTTCTTAGTATTTACCGGTGATTGTAAATGTTCGTTGTACTTTCGTTTCAGTTTCTACCACATTAACAATTGAGATTCCATTCATATCTTTGACATTTTCACATTTAAGGTGATGTAGTTCATGCCTTCGATATGCTCTCATTATTCCAAAAATCATGGCTACCTAAAACAAAAGGATAAATTGGACGTGTTGCCCAACTTGGCCTGACGGCCTCGTCGGACAACTTCACGTCAAGTGCAATAAACATTTACTTATTGCACTTGTTGCATTAATAACTATTGTCATTCCTCCCATTGGACCTAATCAAACTCTTCGTGAATTATTTCAGCGTACTAACTTGCTACCTGTTGTGCACACTACCATTTCCGTCCTCATAACTGAACCCCATTTCTGCGAAAGAATGAATTTAAACAATCATACTTCGGAAATGATCAGCCCTATTTGTTGTCATTTCAACTTAACAGAAGTGCATTGTGAATATCATCATAGCTTTGGAGAAATAAATTTTTATTCGAAATAGGTAATACGCGATTTGTAACAAACAGTGTATCGAGCAAAGAGGAAACTATATCGAGAAATAAAGATTTTTTTTCCAAATTTTTTTGTGTTTTCATTGTTAGGTTGGTTACTTCTGGTACTTTCCTCGTACATAATTTTTCTTTCACAAGGACTCTTGATTTCAGTGCATTTGAATTTATTCCGTGACCAACAATGAAATAATGCGGGCGAGGTGACTGTTCGAATTTCGTTGTTGATATCGATTGGAGTAAAGAATGCCAATCAAATGAGGTCAAGTTTGGGATAATTTTGGGTTGCACGCAAGTTACTCGCTAGTTTTTTATCATTATTGTGGGAGGGGTATCGAATCATGAATTCAAGGACATTTCATGGTCGTCAAACAATGGGTGAGTATTGGATTATACAGGACGTTCAAACGAAAACCCCCCCTGTAGGTCAGAAACGGACGTGTGACCAAACATTCTAAAGAAGACGTCAATTTGTGTTTCTAGGGGGGTCCAATTTTGATATGAAATTCATAGCCCTCATATTTTTTCAATGGCATGGGGGTCGAATGATACATCATTCGAAAGGTCTCTAGCCCCTCTATTACATTTATAAAATTTTCAAAATTGTTTCATTTGTTATCGAGAAATTCGATGTTGAATGTTTTATTTAGGAAAGAACTGAAAAGTCGCTGTCGTTTCTTCTATTGAGGAAATCAACAACAAATAATATCAATGGAAACACAATTAACGGATAAATTGCTCAAAATGACCTCCACCAAGTTCCATACAATAATACAGTCGACTTTCGGAATGTTTCCTTACATTATTCAGGGGCCAGCAATCGGCATTTCCGAACAAGTCTGTGTCGCAGCTCTTCTAGATTTGTAGAATGTACACAAAAACATGTAAACTAGGAAAATCGGAAAATATCGATTTTTTTTGGAACGTGGAAAATCTGAAACATTCTTTGAAATCACTTAATGAGTGGCCGCCATGTAAACATTTTAAAATGGACGACACGACGACACTGTTAGTTTTTTCTGCAATGGTAGTTTTTGTTGGAGCCACTTATCGCAGAAAAAGAGGTAGATAGTTGGCCACTGTCACTTCGTCACGAATTATTATTTATTTACTTTCGTTTACTGTGTTCAAACAGGGTTTTTTCTACTGAAGAAAGGATAGAAATTGTTGCAACCTACCTTCGAAATAATGAATGTGCTAAAGCTGTTGCAAGAATTTATAACACGAAGCATCCAGACCACAACGTGAGCCATCAATACGTTAAACAGTTAATGAATGAATTCAGAACTTCAGGTTCTGTTCAAAACAAAAAACATGAAGTATTCCGTCCTGTCAGAAATGAAGCAGTTGCAGTTGCAGTTTTAGGACATGTACCCATGGATAATCGACAATTTGTCAGACAAGTAGCTAGAATGTCTGGTGTATCAGCTACTAGTGTTCTCCAGATTTTGAATGCCCATAAATTCCAGCCTTTCAAAATAAGTCTGGTTCACGAACTGAACGCAGATGATCCTGATCGTCGACTTCAGTTTTGTGAGGAGTTCACCGAGGAATTGACCAATAACCCAAACCTACTATTCAATACATGCTTTTCAGACGAGTGTACTTTCATGTCGACTGGTGAAATAAATAGACATAATTGTCGTTACTGGAGCGATGTGAATCCTCATTTGGTGATGGAAACACATTCACAAACCCCACAAAAATTTAATGTTTGGGCCGGAATTCTTGGTAATCATATTGTTGGACCATTCTTCATTGAAGATAATCTCAATGGAGACACATACTTCTACAAAAATGTGTAGATCCTATGATAACGCAAATTTTAGAAAATGATGACAATTTACTAAAAAACGAAATAACGTTCCAGCAGGATGGTGCACCCCCCACATTTCGATGTTCGTGTAAGACAGTTTTTGGACGAACGTTTTCCAATGCGTTGGATCGGCAGAAAGGGTCCAGGGTAGTGACCAGCTAGATCACCTGATCTCACACCATTGGATTTCGTTCTGTGGGGACACCTGGAGTCAAAAGTTCACGCTACTCAGCCAACAAATCTAGAAGAGCTGCGACAGAGAATTGTTCGAGAATGCCGATTGCTGACCCCGGATATCTTGGCTGAAATCATTTTGAGCAATTATTCCGTTAATTGTGTTCCCATTGATATTATTCGTTGTTGATTTCCTCAATGAAAGAAACGACAGCGAATTTTGAGTTTTTCCTCAAATAAAACGTTCAACATGGAATTTCTCGATAACGAACGAAGCAATTCCGAAAAAAAATTACAGAGGTAATAGAGGGGCTAGAGACCTTTCAAATGATATATCACTCAACCCCCCATGCTATTGAAAAAAATATGCGAAGTAGCTTTTCGTTGCAACGCCCTATATAGTCGGGGAATACGAAAGAACATTGGAAATCATTTATCCTCAATCTATACAGTGCGGCTTTTGATGGTCCCCCCCCCGGTAACTTTTGAAAGGTTCGGCGTAGAACAATGAAAAAAAAAACGTATTGAATGATATCACCGAAACTACTCTTTTCTAAAAAATAATTTCAAATAGCATGGGGGGTCAAGTGACACATCGTTAAAAAGACAATTCAATTCTCTTTTCAACCATTAATTTTTATTTTATTTCGTTCGGACATTTTTTTCACGATATGCATTTGGAATGTCAATATAAGTGCGGATCAGAATGGTACCGTTATCTTTTCAACAATGTGCCACTCCACCCACCACGCTATTTGAAATTTTTAAGTTGATGTGCTCCGCCCGCGCCATCTATCGGGCAATTATATTTCAAAAAGTAGTATCGGTGATATCATTCGATAAGCTTTTTTTTCATTGCTCCACGTCGAACCGTTCAAAAGTCAACCTGGGGTGGAGGGGAAGTGGTGCATTGAAAGTCGCACTAATAAAAATGAATTTCGATTCTTTGTATGTGCAAAACGTGAGAACCCTTTTGTTTTTTTTTAATATTCGTAATATCCTGGGGATGGTTGATATGGAAAATATAGGGAAGTTGCCGGAAATTGGAAAATAAAAAAAAATCGGCTAATCTCTCAGTAAAGGTCCGAGTAGCTCAGTGGTTGGAGCGTGTGCCTACTTTCAATGCATTGTACATAGTATATTTGAGTTGTATATATTAGGATAAGTTACCCCCATTTTATCCAATAAACATATTTTGATTGATTGTGCTTTGTAATCCCAAGGGCCTGGGTTCAATCCCAGGACATGTCCACACAATTCTTTCTTTTAAATTTTAACACTCAAATCAAAACAAAAAATTTGTTGTTGTTTGTAATAGTCCGAATAAGGTTTTTAGAAAAAGAAATGTTTCCAAGAAAAGTTATTGGATTCGGAAAAAAATTGAAGTGCTTCTTTCTAAGGGATTTCTGAGGACCATAACACAATTCGAGCGATGGAAATGCGTAAGTAATTCTTTGGTCGTGGAGAATTTTTTGGGAATATATTTATATATATATATATATATATATATACATATATGTATATATATATATATATATTAATATATATAATTTAATTTATATATATATATATATATATATATTTATAGGAAATTGAGGGTATTTATTCGGGACTATTTTTCAGAGAAACTCTTCTTTACTCTACCGAGCTTTGAAACTTTTTTTTTTTTTAAAATACTTACGGGTGATATGTGTTGAAATAACGAATACAAAAGAAAATTCTACATGAATTTAAAAAATGTCACATTGATGGAAATTCATCGATTTTAAAATGTTATTGTTCTTTGTTATGAGTATATACAGGGAATAATGTTTCTTGTAGGAATATCATTTCATGAAAAGATATGAATAGATCTTGCTGAGTTGATCTATGTCAGATCTTTCATTGATATTATGTTTTTTGTCATGTATTGCAAACATAAAACAAAAAACAATCACATTTTAAAATTGATATTCGTCCATCAGCGTGACATTGTTTGAACTCATGCCGATTTTTCTTTTGTATTCGTTATATTAAAACATTGTATCTGCAAGTTTTACCATTTTTATCCATAATTGATATTTATGGAAGAATATCACAATTTAATCTTGAAAAAAACAATAAAAGTTTTCGAAAGCTCGGCAGAATGAAAGAGAGTTTCTTTGAAAAATCAAACCTGACTAAATACCCCCTTTTTATATCATATACAGTCGAGAAAATTATTCAATATAATATATAAAATAATAATACGAGATAACATGCAAACGGGAGAACAGGATAAAGGAAAACGGGGTAACGGGATAACGTAATAACAGGAAAACGTGATGAGAGGAAAACGGGATAATGAGAAAATGGGATAACGGGAAACTGGGTAAACGGGAAAACGAGGATATGGGATAACAGGAAACCAGGATAACGGGATAAGGGGAAAACAGGATAACGAGATAACTGGAAAACGGAAAGCGGGCAGAGTGAAAAGCATGACCTAGACTGAACAACACAAAAAAAACATGGGACAAAAGAAATTCTGCGCTTACTAGAGTTTTCAGGAAATTAGGGACTATAAAAATTCAAAATAAAAAAATTTGAATGGTGGTGAAAGTTCGTATGGGGGTACCGTTAGTTTTCAAGTAAGGGTCATAAAAATTGGTATTCAAGGTATTTGTGGGGGATAAAAAAAATAAATGTTTCAGTGTTTTTATGAATGCAACTCCTACGGGTAGAAATAATACAAAGAAAATAACATAAAAATGCAACGTGTAATCTTCAGCGATAAACGACGTGTGCCCTCACGTGTGTGCCCGTTCGGGTGGCAGTCTCGCTGATATTGACTTCGAGAACGCTCGGCAATTTCCGGCTGATGGACGCGCCGCGCACTGCGCTGCCTTCATTTTACGCTCTACGTAATTAATTTGCTTGTTTATTTGGCACCAACTCAATATTAATTACATCTTTTTGTTTTGGAGCTCAGTTATTGAGACTAAAAAAATTCATTTTATTTTTGCTCCTCAGTTTCATTTTTCCTTAGTTAAATTTCTTGTTAAAAACTTTTTTTTTTTTTTTCATAAAGCTCCTTCATTATTGCATACACTATAATTCGATGGGTTCCAAAGTTCTCGTCACGCTGAAATTTCTCGTTTCCGCGTTTTTCTCGCCCTGTATCGTTGGATGCACTCCCCGCATTGAACCAAACCCATTTTCATTAATTCGCATCAGTTCAATCACGAGTAGGAATCAAGAATTTAACTTTGTTCCTTGCGTGCCGGTTTAATACGGAGGGAAATCAATTATCAAACTGTCTGGCACAGCCAACCTCTTTGAACTTACTTTAAAGCTGAATTCTCCTGAGCTTTCGAAGCTTTGTGTCATATTACTTATTAATAAACTCTTTTTCTTGTGTTACGTGAAGCCTTATTAAGTATAGGGCTCGGGGTTGATGCTATGGGGATGCAGATGGCAGGGCACGTGGTTAGTCTGGTATCGAATAACTATTTCGAAAAAGCGAGAAAAGCTCTCGATTTTGCATGCTAATATTTCTTTTAATCCAATCATTCCACTGAATACATGTATGTCGAGATTATATGGATGATTGGTGAAACATGAAACCTTTCCAACAACAGGAGAATCGACAATAAATGGAAAATATGATAATGAGTGAAATATTGAGTAACCTCAATGAAACTAGCTGCATCTCGAATATATCCTTCTCGTGAGGATTCCCAACTCACTCTGAACCTGTTAGCTAGTACTCAGCGGTTTACCCCAAGGTTCCGTTTCAAGAACACTTCTGTTTTTGCTGTATACAGCAGTTATTCAACAAAACTCAATGTTCTTGTTATGCAGATTCAGTGTATGGCAATCATTTTTTGTCCAGCAGCATTTTTGAAGAATTCACCTATTACTTCCATTATTGTTTTGTTCTATGCTCAATTGGTTCTCATTGTTTATGGGGGAATGAGCGGGGCTAGTAGAGCATGTGGGTGAGTTGGGCAATCGGAATATCTCGAAAAGTACACTCCGCACACTAACTCATCAGATAGCGGAAAAAAGCGGTCGCGGGAGGGAAACTCAACGCGCGACCGCCAGTGACATCTTGTCGATCGAGTGGAGTACGCGCCGGATTTGTTTTTTTTGGCGATGAAAAAGTAAAAAATCGTTTTGGTCTATATTTTTTCTGTACACGTCAAAAATCAATCTTTTTCAATCAAGTAGGTGTTGAACTTTCACAAAACTGTTACATTCATGATATCTAGAGAGGGTTTGGTTCTCATTTAAACCGTTTGTTCATAACCTCACTTCTGTTTCAAATATTCGGGTTGGTGCTAGCTAGTTGGGCAGTAGTTGCTCAACTAACCCCACGGTTAGAAACAAAGGTAACATATGTTTTATTTTTTGATGCAGACATATAAGAAAAGACAACAAGACGTTCTATTTCTACTCAACAGTTGAATGATTCAGTTGAGGCTGTCACGAACGAAGTCAAAAGTGTACATGCTGTCGCCAAGGAATTCGGTAGTGAGCAGATGACCTTAACGAAATTTAGAAAGGAATTGAAAATTTTTCCAATCAAGTGAAGAAAGCAATGAAGATGACTATGACTGCCTGCCTACAAAAAAAAAGATTGATAAAAAAAAAAATGTGTTTCTGTAAAAAAATATCCAATCAAGTGAGGGGAACAATGAAGATGACCATGCCTGGTTTGCTACGAATAGGCCAGTAGATATAGACAATCAATTAACATGAATTCCAAAAGTTTTCAAACTTCAATGGTATTTTACTGCATTGATAAAAACTAACTATAAAATTTTGCAGAAGTTTGCGAATAATGGAACATTGTTTTAATTGCAAAAAATGTTTTCGTGCTTCATTATTGCACTGAAAATTCCAAATGTTCTGAAAACTAGTCATACCATAGGAATGGTGTTTCACAACATGCATTAAGTTTGCGACCTTGTCAAAGTTACGGAACCTTGTCATTTGTTTTTCAATTAAATTTGTTTAAAAAATTACAAAAGTTCTGCAAATTGGACAAATGAACGGAAAAAAGTTTTAAACACGTACATTTGCAACCATTTCTGAAAAATCCATCATTTATTCATCAAACTTTTCTTTCGACGCTCCTTCTTTCAATACACACAAGCATTGAAATAATTAAAAAAAATTATTATGGTTTCAAATAAAGATAATATCGGTCTTAGTTGATATGTAACTTTCCAACCTCATACGAAAAACGGAACCTATTTATCCACCAATACACTTTTTTTTTGCATTTTTACAACTTTTGGAAAAATTGCAGAAGTTCTGCAAATTGCGATTGAAATTACAACTAATATTTCACGTGACGTAAGAGATTTGCAACCGTCATTGTTCTACGGAACATTTTGTTTGTATAATTGATATGTTTTTGCATAATTTGGCCATAGATTGCAAACATTGTGCAAATATGTTTGAGATATATATTAGACCGACATATCTACAGTGGTCCAGATAAATACTTGATTATCAATCGTGTATATCTGTTATACTTTGTACTGGTTGATTGAAATTGTATCCGAAGATTATTACGGTTACGTACTTAACCATTGAAAGATTTGAAACTGATTATTGATTTCAGAAGCAATCATTGTTTTCGACCAATCAGCGGAATAACTTTAATCTAATATTTTCGAATGCAACAATCGAAAGAATAAAAAATTTTGATAAATTCTGCTGAAGGCATCATTTTTGTATCGCATTAGAAATGACATGCAATCGATTTGTTTGAAAATATGAACAGGATGTTCATAAAATCAGAAGTAGTTGTTTACTGTTAGACATTCACGAAAAAGAACTTCTTTTTCATCGTGGATTTTTCAATTGACAGAAAAATATTTCTATTCAATATTCAATCGAGAATGTTTCCCTTTTCTACATGCAATCATTCTTCATTTGAAATGTTCACTGTGCACAACATGACTTCATAGTAATCGACGATATTTTAAAATGAATAATCGTTGCTCTATGGAAGTAAGAATATCAAAACGTTATCGATTGTATATCTCGCAGGTACATAATATTCATTGTCAAACAGAAATGTTGCTGAAAAATAAAATTTGTGAAATCGATATTACATCTCAAATTTAATTTTTACAGGTATGTATTTCTTGAATAAAATAAAATAATAATTTACCTTTTGACTCGACTTTCTAACTCCAATTGTGGTTTCGCATGAAAAATTCTATTGAATCCGAAGGAAGGACTGAAATGTAATCGACACGTAAGAATCATTTTCTTGATTTATGGAAATTTTTAAAATAAAGAGGAAAGTACATGTTGGTAGGCAATTCTATTTCAGTTGTAGCTCTAGGACTATCGGATGAATGTGCATTGTTTTTGATTAGTTATATAGTTGTCTGCCAGAAAAATACAATTGTCAGTCTTCTTGTTATTCTGGTGAAAAATCATGTTATTAAACTGCTGTGCATTCATACTCTGCAAACAAAACACTGTGACGTAACACAGTTGTAGGCTAATGATACTAATGTACAACTGTACAAGTGTTTTTTAAATCTCAATATTTCCTCCATTTTTTTATGAATCAAGAAAATTATGAAAACGTGTCGAGAGGTTCTCGATCCTCGATCGAACGTACTCAAGAGTATTTTTTCATGCAAATTCCTAATTGTAATATGATGTTTTGAATTCATATCGAAAACGTTAGCTCCCAACATTGAATGACTTCACCTACCGTTGACGAGCTTTCTCTTAGTCGATAGTTAACCTGGTAACACACTGAATATCATTCATTAGATATATGAAAATATTTATTATTCAGATAACACAGGTGTTGCAAAAATAAAAAATAAATTACTTCCGAATGTTTCGCATTGTAACATTGTTTGCAAATTATTATACTGCCACCAATTGGTAAAATGAGTTGTCTGCGCGATTCGCAAAACTTTTGCATTTTTTGGTATAGTACAAATATGAAAATATTTTTCTTTTGATTTTACCCTCATTTCCGTATTGCAGCCGAGGTTGCAAATCAATGAAAACATTCTACGTCAGGACATATCCACTTGCAACCATTATTTGGAACTTTTGTAATAATTCCGATACTTATTTCATTAAAAAAAAGCAATTTAATGAAAAATTATATTTTCCGTTTGACACAAGAGGTTGCAAATCAAAACTCTTGTCAAGAACATTATTTCAGTAATTTTTTCGAGTTTTCAGAACTTTTGGAATTTTCAACGAAAAATAAGGAGTTACAACAATTTTTTTCGATAAAACATACATTTTCGTTTTGTATGAGTGGTTGCAAATTTGTCAAAAGATGTAAATTGCTATTTTTAAAAACTCCGGAAGTTTGCAGAACTTTTGCAAATTTTTTCGCGCTAATAATGTGAAAATCAATTAAATCCTGATTTTCAACATCTTCCGTTCAGAAAAAAAGGTTGCAAAATCAGACTACATATCATGTGAAAGTCCTCTTCACTCTACTGAAGTTTTGAAACTTTTGGAATTGTTATAAAATTTTGGAAAAATCATGTCTATCTCTACTGGCCCAGGAGTAAACAATGGGAAAAATGGATCCAGTGCCAAGTTTATGCCAGAAATGGGCACAAACAAAATGTGCGCTAAATGCTAGTCATACTTACGTTCGCATTGATTGCGATAGCGACAACGATGATCAATTTCCTATTTCAAATTATTGTATTTATACATTTGAAGCCAATTAAGAGTTGCAAAACTATAAAAGTATGATTCCAAGTAGTAAGACTGAGTAAGAAATTTTTTGTTTATGTTGATTATATTTTTATATTCAATATTTGAAAAAATTAAAATTTTTCTTCCACTATTATACCACTAAAAGGTCATCAATCAAAAGGCCCCTTTTTCGCACATAATGAAATTTTTCTGAGGTTGAGCAGTTTCGTAGGTACATTGCGTTCCAACTCTGTGCGAGTGAAGCCAACTCCGTTTTAAAAGCGTTTTGCAAATAATTTAAATTATTTATAATGTTGCATTCGAGGGAATCATGAATGCTCATGTTCATACAACTGTCTGTGTCTACTTTTTCCAAATATTTCGGTTTTTCGTACCAGGTGGATTCATAGATCAATGGAATATTAGCCTCGTAACTCACCCTCCAAACAGCTTCTGCGTTAACTTCTAGTTTGTGTTTGGCAAATACTGTCTTTATATTTATCTGCGACCTGAGAGATTGAGAAACAAACAATGTACATCACGCTCATCATCAACATAAATGGGTTTTGAGGGAAAAACCAGAAAAAAAAACTTGGGGCTAGTACGGAGGAATATCCTACATACTACTTTCTCTAAATATATTTTTACAATGTTATACATGTATGTTACCATTAATTTTCTATGGCTATGGGGTGAAATATTAACACAGGGTTTACTGGGTCATCTGGCTCTTCCTGGTCTTCAGTTGGCCTTGGAGTCCATGGATCATGGTATGGGAGAATCCTGCTGACATGCACAATTTTCTTTCTGGACGTTATCGTACTGCCTTTTTTCACTTCATAGTCCACCTCTCCACTTCGTCTGGAAATGTAATATGGTCCATGCCATCTCAATAGTGATTTTCCACTTCTTCCTACTTTTCTGATTGGAGCGAATACTTTGACTTTGTCCCCTATTTCGAAGTCTAGGTAACGATGTTTTTCATCATATCGGACCTTGTCCTTTGTCTGTCTCTTCTGAATGTGCTCTATTGCTCTGTTACGTACCAACAGAGCATGCTCTCGAATTTAGTTGGATTTGGGTGAGTCGGAGCTTCACATCAGGTTGGCCTCTGTTGGAAGGATAGGTTCTCTTCCGTACACCAACATGAAGGGCGAGTATTGTGTTGTATCTTGGCGGGAATTATTGTATGCTAATGTAACATGGGGTAAAAATTCGTCCCAGTCGGTTTACTTAGTGTTCGTGTACATGGACAACATTTTTGCCAGGCTCTCATCAAATCTTTCTACCAGTTTATTACAATTAGGGCGGTACGCTGTGGTGTACTGATTTACCGTGCCCATAGCGTGAAGGAGTTCCTGAACAAGGTGTGATCTAAACGTTTGGCCACGATCACTGAGTATATGCCGAGATGCGCCGTGTCGAGTTATTATCTTATTTGAGATAAACTAAGCCACATGACCCGCTTTACCGCTGGGAAGTGCTTCAGTCTCTGCCCACCTATGGCATAGTCGGTTGCCACCACTATAACCGTTTTTCCATTCCGACTTCTGAGGAATGGACCTAGTATGTCTATTCCTACCCTCTCAAAAGGTGTGCCTACTGAAATTGGTTGTAATTCGTCGGCTGGTTTCTTATTCTCACAGCCTTCACGTGCCTGGCAATTCTTCACCCTTTTACGAACATATCTACGTCCTTTTGAATATTTGTCCAATAATTTATACACTGAAAACAAGATCACTAATTTCTGGAAAGAAATCCACAATCTCCAGAACGATGACAAAAGAGATTGTTTTTTCAAATTTCTTCTCGAATTTTTTTCAAATGAATTCCCAGAGAAATGATCGCTGTTCAACAGCGTTGCCAAGCGTCATTCTGAATATTTTATTACAATGTGAGCAGGACGGAAAAATAATGACATAGCACACGGTATACATATATTTTATTCATGAAAAACTAAATAAAGAACAGCTATCAAATACGAAGTCTTCATTTCATAATACAGGCTGACACAAGTTCTGTTTTTTTTTTTTAAATAGTGAAACTCGGGAATGTGCCAATCAGACGACGTCACGAGAAGCGGCTGTAACGCTGTTGTTTGACTGAATGGAAGGGTGTTACAGCGGTGTTCATTATAATATTACATGATATATTCTAGGACAAACTATGCATACATAATATTTTATCACTATATTTCAACCACAAGCACACTTAAACCAAATTCACGCGTTCGTGATCTTGCCTTGTGTTTTTTTGAAATGTTGATATACCTACCAACCTCTAAACTTGTGCATTACAGCGTTCCAGTTGTAGTTATTAGGCATATCGAAATCGATTATAATTGTTTTGTCTTCAAAGAACAACTTCGGTGAAGAAAACGTCTGATATGGGTAAAGGCTTCAAATAAGGCTCCTAATAATTTTAACAACAAAACCATTCTAAAACAAGATATTTAATTTTGACAAATATAAAAAAACTACTTTGATATACAGGAGACCGAAGCATACATAAATTACATAAGGTTTTCGGAATTCTTTAACAATAATATTCAGCAATTTCCAATTTTTGTACCACTACATCAAATATATTCTGATGAATATCAACAGTGTCGGGATTTTATTCAATAGGGAAAAACTATACGCTGATATATGAAAAATACCTGGGATGGATTTTGATATGCAGATTTTTCCATATCGCTGGATATTCCGGAGGGAGCTTCTATTGTGTAGACTTCAATAAAGGTTGGCCAATAATAATAAAAATGGATGCCGACTCAGTAACTTGGCATTATTCCGTGCAATGTCACGTAATTGTCTTCCTATTGTGCGGCTAGAGCATGGGCGCAACAGGGAAATGATTCAATAGATCCACCTGAGAGATTATCCAAGTTTTTGCATAGTAATAGAGTACCGGATGGAACTGGTCAGCCATTATTTGAGGAAATAGTCTATCTGATTTTTTTTTCAGCTGGAACTATGGAAAAAAAAGCATTGATATACGCAGGAAAGTTGATACAATACTTTATATACAGGATATTCCTTGATAACATGCTAATATTTGAGAAGGTTATTCTTGGATCCATTTTGTGAAAAAAATCCAAATGAACTTATGTCTTAAAGGTCTCAACTAACTCAAAGAACTATTATTTGATTTTGCATTGTTGTCAATTTCGATTGATATCTAAAAACAATAAATGAGAGTAGATCCCACCAAAGTGGTTAATATCTGTTTTTTTATTTATACAGTTGTTTTCTTGGAAAATGAAAGCCATTTCTGAAAATGTTCTCTTAGATGTATGTGATTCTGTCGCTAGCACTTTCACTGAATCGTAATTCATCTGGTGGTCAAATTTATTCTCATGTTCTGCCAGAGCACATCTTTCAGGATGCAATCTGCAGTCAAATTTATGAGAAATTATTCTGTTCGATAATGATCTTGGCGTTTGACCAATGTACTGTTTATTACAACCACGACAAGGAATACTATAAATTACATTTGACATTGAAAGATAAAACTCCATTACTTCCAATGTCGAATGTTGTTTATAGTATTCCTTGTCATGGTTGTAATAAACAATATATTGGTCAAACGCAAAGATCATCATCGAACAGAGAGATTTCCCATAAAAATGACTGTAGATTACATCCTGGAAGATGTGCTCTGGCAGAACATGTGCATAAATTTGACTTCTCTCCGTGTATGACCGGAAAAACTCGTTGATTGATCCCTTGTTGCCGTATTTCCGATCTTTTGTTTCCATTGTCGGTGGGCCAAAATATTCCAGGTTGTTGATAGTTTCTGGATGTTATTTCTTTCATTTTCACTATGTGGTCGCTTCTCAGTGTCGATTGCCTCTCTATTGTTCTTGAAAGGAAGTTCTTCTCACTCATTAATGATCATATATGCGAATGTTGATTCTTCTATTTGTTTGGCCAACGCACGTCTTCTCGTAGTCTCTTCACGGTATTTTGTAGACCTCTTGGCACTCCAGTGGTATATAGTCCTTGGGATTTCGAAGAGTAGTCTTCATTGTTCGCTCTGTTGTAGACGTTGTTTGAATATTATGCCGGCGAAGCACTCTGATAATCCTATCTGTGGTCCTCTTTGTATATGGTAATAATGTTATATCAATCAAATATACTTTATTGTCCGAAGATAGATACATCTCATTGACAAAGTCTGGAATCCTAAATTTGAAAGGTAAAAGGTAAAAATGTAAAAAGGCAAGAAGTTAACAGTGCCAATATACACACAAATGTTAACAACAGTTCTTTGACAATACACAAGATAGTAAGAAAATAATACAAAAGAAAGATTGGGGTCGACATTAACTTATGATTTGAAATAGAATGGAAAATCTAAAAGGTTGCATCTTACTTGATCACATTAATTACAGTCTAAGTTAAATTGATCTTCGTGAAATTCCTCTGTAGTATAATAGGCCCTCACAACCAAGAACTCTTTCACTTCTTTTCGGGATCTAAATACACTTTGTATTTCTTTTAAATAGCTGGGTAGGTGATTAAATAATTTTTTGCTCTTGTAAATAAGGGAATTTTGAGTAAGAGCTAACGTAGGGACGGGTACAGCAATATGGTGTCTTAAACGTTATTATATACTGAAGAGTCGTTTATTTCATTCCTGTATTCCTTGTGAATTAGACATACTGTCTCTAAAATGAAAAGACCTGCCAGTATTAAAATCCTTCGATCTAAAAACAATGGTCTACATGAATCGCGGTATTTGGCTCTACATAAATATCTAATGGCTCTTTTTTGAAGGGTAAAGACCCTTTCAAACAGTTGATGCGAACATATACCCCAAAAGCATATGCCATAGCGTAGATGTGACTCTACTAATGAAAAATAAACCTTCCTAGCATTAGCAATATCCAGTTCGTGAGAAACACTACGTACGGCAAAGCAACCCGATGCTAATCTTTTGCACAACTTGTTAATGTTGCTTTCGAATCTTAACTTTTCATCAATAAGTAATCCCAAAAACTTATTTTCCGCGGCATTGCTAATTATCCCATCATCTAATGAAACCTCCCTGATGTTACATCTGAATGATACGATGTTCGTTTTGTTGACATTGAATGATAGGAGATTTGCATCGCACCGCTCTTTCACCCTTATTACATCCACACTGATGTGATCGAATAGATCGGTAATTGATTTATCATGCCATAGGATAGTGGTGTCATCCGCAAACATTGTTAATTTACCCTGGATGTCCAACTGATTCAGATCGTTGACATACAACAAGAATAACAGAGGTCCCAGAACCGAGCCCTGTGGGACACCAGAGTTGACAGCACATCCATTGGATTCAATTCCATTAAGTGAGACATTTTGGCGACGTTCAGTTGAGTAAGATCTAAACCAAGACAATGCATTGCCTCTGAATCCATATATTTCAAGTTTTTTCAGCAGTATTCTGTGATTTACACAGTCAAACGCCTTGAATAAGTCACGAAAAACTGCCGCAGCTGCCTCTCTATCATTCAGATTGAGGTAAAAATTTTCTAGAAAGGAAAAAATTGCATCATTTGTGCTTTTTGAGGCTTGGAAGCCAAACTGATTGGAACTTAGTATGTTAAACTTGATCAGGAAGGATGATACCCTTATTTTTACCAGTTTTTCTATCATTTTTGATAGGATTGGTAACAGGAATATCGGTCTAAAATTGGCAGGGACATCATGATCTCCGCCTTTATATAGTGGAATTACTGTGGCAATTTTTAAACAGGCAGGAAATGATCCTTGGGAGAATGAAATATCAATTGCCCCTGCCAAAATTTGTATTGCACCATCCGGCAATTTATCAATCGCTGGATCCTAAGCCCGTTGTTTTCCTGTGTGATTTGGTATGCAGCTTTTAAAGTTTTGGAGTAACCATTCATCTGGAATGTTGTTCCAATTGTGTTCAACTCCTCTTGTATGTGGTTTTGGTCCTCCAATCGTGTAATTGGTATTTTCGCTACTGAACGGATTTGTCTCGGGTGGTGATGTGAGTATAAAAATCGAGTATCGATTGGTGTGGTTTTTCTTGTGATACACTGTGTGGCCGAGGTAACCGTCGGGTTTCTACCAGACCAAAACGTCCAGGAATGATAACAAATTTTTTTCTTATAATTCCGTGGTGAATTTTATTTGTGGATAGATTTCATTGAGATGATCGAAAAATGTTGAGAGTTTTTGTTGTTCATGTGGTCAAACCACTAGAGTATCGTCAACATATTACTGCCAATGTTTGGTTTCAAGCTTGGTGTTGAAGAGCTCTGATTTTCTCTCCATGAATAGATTTGTGATTACCGGTGATAATAATAATCCCATTGGTGCTTGAATAGTTAGATGAAGACAATTAAACTTATATTGCTTCATTATCTTTCAGATCTTTAAATAATAAAGAAATATATATTTGCTTCAATAATTTGAACACTTGAGTGTTTGTGAAAAGCACTGAATAAAAATAAATTAGGTACAAGAAATCGAATCTCTATGAATGATCTAGCTAGTGAAGTTTAGGAGTCATATTTATTGGAAAATAAAAAACGAAAATAATTCGAACACTAGGAACACTTTTGTTTATTCACACAACCATGTTCGTGAAAGTAAACATTTTATTTTCTATTCAAGTCTTAATTAGGAACTCATATAGATGAAAGAGACAAAGAACAATGTTATCAAGAAGGAGCACTCCTTCTTCGAAAAAAAAAAATGTTGTATAAAATGTTGAATTTTTGTGTTGATTGTTCATTTATGGAATGCACTTTGTGAGATTCAATCATATATGACTTATAAACTCTTGATTAACTTCAAACGATAAAAATAATCATAACTCTTCTTCTTTTTGAATTTTCAGTGAAAATTTGAACGTTTTGCATTTAGGTTCTCAAAACTGGTATATTTTTTAGAAAACTACAACTACAGGATACTGAAGTTTCAATAAAAAAATATTTTTTCATAATAACCTAGATATTTTTGTGAAACGTAGTACGCACCTTCTATGTATCAAAAGGCATTTTATGCCGTACAACATAATTTTTCATTCTTGTCATTGGCGTTCGTGCAAGATTCGCACTGAATCATTTTAAAGATAAAAGTGATACGTCACTGCTTTTTCTCAAAGTAACTTTTTTCAAATCCTCATTCCTTTCTGAGCAAATCTGATCTCTTGGTTTTTTTTTTCGTTTGTCATACGGTTTTCGCATAAAAAAATTAAATTTATTCATTTGCACGTTGTTATGAAATTGGATATTAAAACAACGTATCTAGTAGGTAAGAAGCTGATTTTGTTTTGTAAACACTGTTGCAGATCGATAACTCGATACTTTTGGGAGAGAAAAATGGATTGTGATATCTCTTCAGTAAATGGCAAATTGGAGAGTGAACCGTAAAGCATGAATATCAAAGAAAAGACGTACAGCAAGATGACTTACTTTGGTATTCCTGGGAAGATAGTTATTGCTCCTCGAGATCAGGAAGGGCCCTTTCGACGAAGGTTCCGGGTTGGCTGCGTGGAGTTGAGGAATTTGATTGGGAATGTGGTGATTGAGAATGTGTTCACAAAAGATGTGTATTGTCTCACATCCACACAAAATATAGACGACAAATGCGCGACACTGCCCTTGCCGTTACAACTGGGCAAAAAGCGGAATAAATGCTGTTGTGTATCGTTTTAATACCTATGACATGTGTCACGTTTTTTTCTGATCTGGCCTACAGTGATCTTGGAATGTCGTCCTCTGGGTGTTCAGTCATGGTGCTGTGTTCACACGCGAAACGCAATGAGGAAAAATGAGTAAAGTTATTTCTTTCTGCAACAAACACAAACAGTTTTGACAGTTGTCTTCCTAGTCTAGTAGTCACGTATTTGAGTCATCAAAATTAACAATATTATTAGAAAAACATGGTGTATTTCACGAATTCTGAGATTGCAGATATGTATAACAAGTATAGGCTAGCTGATGGTAACGCACTGGAAGCCAGGCGGTTGTATGAGGACCGCTTTCAAAATAGAAATATTCCGGATGCACGAACATTTTCAAACATTCATAGAAGGTTGTGCGAAAAAAAAAGTTTTGAACCAGACAATCATCTAAAAGGAGTACAACGTACTGAAAGAACACCAGAAATTGAGGTATCGGTTTTGAATTCAATTGAGAAAGATCCCCGAATGAGTACAGGAACAATTGGGAACAATTTGCATATCTCACACATTCTTGTTTGAATCTTTTTCTATATCCCTACCATATCCAACGGGTTCAGGCGCTACTCCTCGCGAATTTCCATTCTGCCTAATGGATTCTTCAAAAAGTGTATGGAAATCCATTATTTGATATTGACATTTTGTTCACCGATGAAGCCAGTTTTTCCAGAAACGCCATCGATAACTTTCATAATAATCATTTTTGGGCTGTAGAAATCCCACATGCAATTCTGGAATCTCAACACCAGGAGCAGTTTTCCGTTAACGCGTGGGTTGGAATATGCGGTGATTATTTGATTGGACCCTATTTTCTTCATGCGAGATTGAATGGACATAATTACCGGCAGTTTTTCGAAGAAGAATTGCCAGCTTTGATGGAAGATGTTCCCATTTCAGTGAGAAATCGACTGTGGTTTATGCACGACGGGTCGTCAGCGGTCTTGAGTGCTCTGGCGCTCAAATATTTGAACCTAAATTACAATTATCGCTGGATAGATCGCGGAGGACCACAGACATGGCCACCTAGGTCCCCAGACCTCAATGGTTCGAATTATTTCCTGTGGGGGCATCTTGTTACATTGGTTAACAGCACACCAATCCATACTGAAGAGCAGTTCACTTGCGAAACTATTAGAGTAGGAGATTTAAGCCGGTTCTGGCTCTCCCCCCACCACTATGACGTCACGTGTGACCTTGAATGGTTGCAGGTGTGCAGTGTGTGTGTTTGACCTTGAGATTTGACTTTGAGATTTGTCATTGAAGTTTGACATGGGGTTTCATCGAATTTGGGATTCGACTTGACCTTGAATATGACCTTGAGATTCATAACATTAAGTTTTGACTTTGAGATTTGACCTTGAGTTTTGATGTTGAGATTTTTCATTGAGTTTTGACATTGGGTTTCATCGACTTTGAGATTGACTTCAGTTTTGACCTTGAATATGAGCTTGAGATTCATAACATTAAGTTTTGACATTGAGATTTGATCTTGAGTTTTGATATTGGGTTTGTTTCGGCAACCTAAAGATTTGATCTCGATGTTTATTTGACCGTAACTAAAGTTGTGGTGTAGGCATACATATTATGTGTGATCATGACCTTCATGAATCCTTACACTCTCCAAGCGAGGAGGGTGTTTGTCCTGTGAGAGAGCTAGGAGTGAACTGCGAGTATTGATGAGTGTGTAATGACCTTCACAGTCCCATCTACTGGCAATGGGGTGGGGATGTCTCTTATAAAAATGTGTGGAGTCGTTGATGAGAAATCAGATGTTAGATAATATCATCAGAGTGAATACAGAGTACGAGAAGTTTCTCAATTCAGTGAGTGTATTTTTTATAAATAATTAAAAAGAGGGTGGGAGCTTTTGAACCAGTCTTACTATTCTTTTTTCCAAAAGTTGTAGATTTGAAGAAAATAATTTTCAATAATTGAAAAGAGGGTGGGAGCTTTTGAACAAAGACCAATATCATCATTACCCATCGGTAAAGCTTTCAACATACTTGGTATGACGATTTGTATAACCCGATATGGGAGATCTATTCTAATGACATTACGTGATGATAATGATACTTTATTCAAATCATGGTTGTCAAAAAGTATTTCGGATGAATTCAATGCGGACGATGTCAGTTGCATAAATGCTTCAGATTTCAAATATACAATAACATATTTGGGTCCCGAGTCCCACAAGTAACAAGGGGGGTTTGAGAACTCGCCTCCCAGTAGGGAAATTTAACTACATTAAATGATAATTTGTTTATATTTAATGGGTTTGGATATAGTGATTTTTATTT